>CANTUR010000203.1:3600000-4200000 GCA_947683625.1 Mallotus nudiflorus
CGGGAATTCTTTCGAATCTGGAACTCGTAGTTCGAATCCGGAACCCTTAGCAAGCATTTAAAATAAAAATAGAAGCATGCAACATATATTAAAATAAATAAAACATTATGCAGCGAAATTAAATCTCATAAATAAAATAATAATCCACCAACAGATTTAATAATACAAACTCATCTCATATATATAAAATCTTTCAAATACAATTCTCGATTCAAATCTTTAAAATATAAATCTCATACATATATAATACATACATCTCACAACTTAACTACTGCAGTGTCTAGAATACAAAATAAAATCAAGTAAGCAGTTTACATAATAAAGCCGGGGCAGAAGAAATCCGGTGTAAGGGTCTACTACTGAGGTCTGAGGACGAAGACTCTTCTAATAAATAATCAACGGAGGGGAGTTAGACCTCACTGAGTGAATTGTTATAATATATATACATGCATAACTAAATGGCAAATGCACACATTCAATAGTATATATAATAAATATATATATAGGCAAATACACACGGATGCAGCATAATCATTTTATATAATACGGAAAATAATAATCGTTTATGAAGGATCAAATAGAACCCTAAATGATCGTAACCTCAAATAGTGTTAGATAACACTTTAGCCATACAGGCTCATTTATTCCAAATAAATTCACTTGTTCCATTTGGACAGTAGACTGGCCCCAAGAAACTAAGTCAACCGAGTTTCAGCAGTTTAACTATCAGTGTGATTGGCCTCGAGACACTTGGTCAACCGAGCTCCAGTAATCACACTCTCAATTATATCTTATATCAAACAAATCAATCCGATCAATATCCACAAATAGGTTAGTAATTTAACCTAAATTTTATCGTCATACCGGTACGTACTCGGTCCTAGTGTTGCCCACTAGGTAGCACGTTCTATTGATATCCTTCATTCAAAATAAACTCATTCATTAATGAAATAAATGATGCATGACGTTAAGTAAAATAACAATATAAACCATATATATACTAGAAATATATCAAAAATAAACCAAGTATATTTCGAGTATATATACGTCGGATAATTCAATTCAATTATAAAATAAACAAAAAATAACCATATTTATACTTAAAAACATTTTTAGATATAAAACAAAGGTAAAACATGCAATAAATTCAAAATATACCAAAAAAATACTAACAATATACCTAAAATATACCTAAGCATTTATTAAATCATTTATGCATATTTCATAAAATTTAAACATACATTTCTAAAAACATGCATCCTAATACACGTATATAATAAATAACAACTCATAGTTGTGCGCTCCACGAGACGGGTCTGATGGGCCTGGTCCACTAGGCCTTGGTCTCGGCCCAACTAAACAAACAAACAACAATATGAAATCAGAATAAATCTAACGAAATTCTAGAGACTCGACCTAAAATACTGGACACATAATAGGAATAAAGATTTGACCGGATGTCACGTTTTATGAGAATTCTACCAAAAATTTGACAGAACCTCCCTTGTAAAACAGACATCTCTCTACTCAGAAAGTAGAGCCGGTCCTGCAAGAAAACACACTTCGAGTATAAACAGTCACACAACCCCTCGATCGGACTCCCAAACTACAATTCTACTGACCGAGGTTCACAATTCACGAGATATGCACAAAACACATTTAAATTCTAAAAATATTGAAAATCCCCTTTATAAATCAAAATATAGCAAATTAGATATTTAAAACACTGAAAATAATTATTTTACCAACAATTACAATAAAACCCTAAATTAATAAAATATTATTAAAAATCAACAATGTTCGATAAATTCATAAATATTAGCGAAAATTCATTTTATAAATCCAAATTACATAATTAGCCCTAAAAAACATTAAAAATCATTAAAAACTTATTTATTTACAAAAATAGTATATTATTTATAATTTAAAAATAATTTTCAAAAAATAGTTTTAATTAGTTAAAAAATGCTAAATAATTTTTAAAAATCATTTTTATACCTCAAATAATTATTAAAACCAATTTAACTTAATTTTCAACCAATTTATTATCAAATTACCAAAATACCCCTAGTTATATATAAATTCACATAATATACAATAATTATTCAAAAATTCACTAAAAATTATACAATTGCTCAAAAATTAATTTCTCAACATATAATTCAATAAAATCAATAATTATACTCAATTAACCCATTAATTTTAACAAAATACTTATTTAACCTAATTTTCCAAAAATCACCTAAACTAAATAAATTCATAATAATTATACAAAAATCAAAAAAATTACAAATTAAATTCTAAAATTAATTTTAACCCCTATAAACACCATAAATCACAATTTCACAATTTATTTAATTAATTTACGAAAATTAAAAAATATTAATAAAATAATCAAAAATCCCCAAAAATCAAAATAGTTTCCAAAAATTCCACAAAAATTACAGGATGTATATTGAGCTACTAGGAAAAATCTTTGTGAAGGAAGTAAGCTTGAATCATTAGAATCAAAGTTCAAAAAAAATTAAAGAACTCAAAATGGCCGAAATAGAAAATTAATCACCAACGAAAATCTAGACCAAATCAAGTGAAACCAAGCTTAGAAATGCACTCACCGGAGGTCAAGGAAGAGATAGAGACCGACGACATCCAATTTGGTGGCCCGAAAATGGTTGAACGGTGTTGAGCTCAAGTTTTAATTTCTCAGGTTGAAAACGGCCAAAACTCGTCGGAAATGGAAGCAACAGGCGACGGAGGAAGCTAGAGAGGGTGGTGGCATGCCGGATGGCACACCAATGGTGAGGGAAGGAGCTGGCAGCGACGGAAACAGGGGTGGGGTGCGTCGAGGAAGAAGAAGAAAAGGGGGATGGCACAATTTGTAAATAAGATGAACTTTATATATATATATATATATATATATATATATATATATATATATATATATATATATATATATAACTTTATTAACTTATATTATAATATATTAATATTATATTCACAAAATTCCTACACCACATGTTAAAAAAATAACAATATCTATATACATATACATATATATATAATACATATTAATTAAATAAAACTATATAATATATGCTTAATTAAAAATAACCCTAAAATGCTAAATATGTATATATATGCATGTATATGTATATATATTAATATGATAATTAAAATGGATTAACATAAATAATAAATATATATTTAGGTTTTAATTTTTCCAAAAATAAAATTCTCAGGAAAATTTTACGTAAGAAATTTAAAATAACTAAAAATAACTTAATAATTAACAAACTAATTAAATAATCAAATATATTTATCAAAATTATTAACACTGCATATCCCGATGCAATTTAAAATTATTTAAAATCTCAGGATATTACAATGTTACAGCAGAGGAATCAGGGGATGTCCAATGCAGATGCAACATTACTGTACTCTAAAGTGGGGAGAGTTTCCTTTAATGGCACGAGAGATGCATCGGATTTCCTTAATACTATTGAGGCCAGAACTCGGACAGACTATACGGACTATCAGAGGATTATTATGGTAGAGCTATCTGTTTAGGCTTAAGCTCAAGACTAGTTCATGTAGTCCATCTAAGCACACATAACTATGATGTCTTGGTTAGAGTTTAAGAAGTAGTTTTTTAGGTACTTCTATCCAGCATCGATAAGGGATAATAAATACATATGGCAGCTACTGCACATAAGTAAGGGTGATCGGTAAGTTACAGAGTATACTTATGAGTTCCTCAGGTTGGGTCGTTATGCTATGGATATGATGCAGAATGACATGAGAGCAGTAGAGTTATTTATGACTGGTGTCACGACCCAAACTGGGAGTCATGATCGGCGCTAGGGAACGAGAATTCTTTCGAATCCGAAACCTATAGCAAGCCTTAAAAGATAAAAGCATGCAATAATTAAAATAAAATATGCACCAGAATTTAAATCTTAAACCAATATAATAAAAAAAATCTGTCATTATATAAAATAAAATATGTTACACAATATTCAGAGAAAGGTCTCTGAAATTACAACCAACATACAAATACAAAATACAACTCACTATTGCAGTTTTCTATAGTACAAATAAAATCAAGTAAGTAGTTTACATAAACAAGCCGGGGCTGAAGAAATTCAGTGGATGGGCCAACTGTTAAGGTCTAAAGAAGAGTCTCCTGAAAAATCAACTGAGAGGAGTCAGACCTCACTGAGTAAATTGTTATAATATATATAAATGCATCTCCTAATGTCAAATGCAATTAATCATCCGTATATAATAAATACATATACAAGCATTTCACACAAATGCTGAAATCACTTTATATATAAATGCTAAAAATCATAAGTTTTATTGCAGGATCAAATAGAACCCTATTTAATTGCAACCTCAATCAATAGTAACTCTTTAGCCATATAGGCTCACTTAATTCCAAATTATTTCACTTATTCCATATGGACAATAAACTGGCCCGAGACATCAAGTCAACCGAGCTCCAGCAATCTGACTGTCAGTGTGATTGGTCCCGAGACAGTAGGTCAACCGAGCTTCAATAACCACACTATCAATCACATTAACTCTCAAATCAATCATTCAAATCAAATCATATTTCCACAAGTGATTCTCACTTAACCCTAAATTTATCGCACCGGTATGTACACAGTCCTAGTGCTGCCCACTAGGTAGCACGTTTTATCGAAATCCTTCATTTAAAATAAAACACTCATACGGGAAAATAAATAATGCAGAATAACAGTCATAATGATAAAATAAACCATATATATACTAGAAATATACCTAAAATAAACTAAGAATATTTTTAGTATATATATTTCAGATAAATTCAAATCAACCATGAAATATACCAAAAATAAACCAATAATATACTTAAAATATTTTAAGTATAAATAAATAGTATAACATGCATTTATTTCAAAATATACCAAAAATATACTAAAAATATACCTAAAAGATACTTAAACATTTAATAAAATAATTATGAATAAATGCAAATCAAAACATGAATATATACTAAAACATGCATCCTAAATGCGACGTATATATACTCACAAGTTTGCGCTCCTCGAGACAAGTTTGTCGGGCCCGGTCCGCTAGGCCTCGATCTCGACGTAACTAAACAAATAAAATAATAACAACAATCAGAATAAAGCTAACCGGATGTTCTAAGAATTCTAAAAGAAGACTTTAATAAAGGATTGAAAACTCAGACAAACACTGAATTTTAGAATCGACCCGATATCACGTTTTATGAGAATTCTATCAAAAATTCGACAGTGCTTCCTCTATAAAACGGACATCTCTCTACTAAAAAGTAGAGCTGATTCTGCAAGGAAACATACTTCAAAATACAGAATATTTAACATCTTCGGTTGAGACCCTGAACTACACAATCTCCCAACCGAAGTCCACAATTCCACAAAAAAAAAACCAAATGATATAATAAATATATTAAAAATCAATAAATACCACAAATATCCTCAAAATATAACATATTTAATCATTAAAACACTAAATATAATCATTTTCACAATAATTAAGTAAAAATCCCAAAATAATAATATAATATTATTAAAAATCAAATTTCTCAATAATTCAATATTAAATAGTAGAAATCACTTTTATATATTCAAATAACTTAAATAGCCTAAATATATATTAAAAATAATCAAAAACCTATTTAATTACCAATTTAGTAAACAATATATTATTTGAAAATAATTTTTAAAAATTAGTATTAATTAGTTTAAAAAAGTAAATAATTTATAAAAATCATTTTATTACCTTAAATAATTATAAAACCAATTAAAACATAATATTTAACAACAATTTTAACAAAAACTCATAATTAACCTAATAATTCGAAATATCCATAATACTAAATAATTTCCTTAAAAATTATATAAAATCATTAAAATTATTTTATCAACATATAATATACTAATATCAACTAAAACACATATTTAACCAATAGTTTCAACAAAAATACATATTTAACCTAATTTTGCAATATTTACATAAAATAAAAATATTAGTAAAAATTACATATTATTCTCAAAAATTATTTTCTCAACACTAAAATTAATATCAACCTATAATAACACTAAATCAACCAATTTTATAATTAAATTAATTAATTTACGAAAATTAAATAAATAATAATAAAATAATAAAAAATTCACAAAAATTCAAATAAATTACAAAAATTAAAACAAAAATATATTCATGAAGCTCAAGCAACAAGGATCAAAGTTTGCAAAGAGAGTTTGCATAAATCAACCAAAAATCAACTAACAAAATTAAAAAACATAATAGGTGTAGACACCTGGTTTGGTCGGCTTGTGTTAGGGGACGAATTAGGGGCGCTCAGTTTGATCAGCCCATTGTCAAACCCAATGATGAGAATGTAAAACTTGGACATAAGAACCAAACTCGAATCTCCAATTGGAAATGGACTTGAAAGCCTAAAAGCCTCAAAAGCCCAAAACTTGGCACAATTGTCCAAAATGGCCCAAGCTTGCTTGGCCCAACACAAGCCTGGGCCAATTAGGCATCGCCTCATTATAAAGGTGCCACCTCTGTGGCAAACCACTTGCAGCTGCATTAAATGCAGTTGCAGCCATGGTGGCTAAGTGGTGTAGGCCCTACACCCCAAACCTAATTTTACGTGAGGAAAAAAATTTTAGGGGGAAGAAAAAGGTTATAGAGGCTTGTGATGAGCTAGAAAGCTCAGGGGCATGGGCAAGGTAGGGAATACAAAAGAAAAAAAAGAGAGGAAAAAAAGAGGAAGGGGGAAGACCACAAGAAAAAAGACCATTGAAAGAAAAAAGAAAAAAGAAAAAAGCTTTGAAAAGAGGAAAATACAGGGAGAAACATTCTTGAGAAAAGAGGAAAATACAGGGAGAAACGTTCTTGAGAAAAGAGGAAAGGTTCAAGCCAAAGGAGTTCATTTACTTTAGGAGAGAAAGGAGGAAAGCTTGTGTTAAAGTGGAAATCACACTCTAGTGAGGATCATAACTAAAGACACATCTCTGAGGGCCTATCATTTTGGAATTACTTGATGATTTTCATCATTAAGTAGTCACCTACGTTAGCTAACCCTTTAGATCATTACGTTTGAGTAAATGGTTTATTATTAGTTTACTTTTGGTATATGTACGGTTTATTTTCTGTATATTATTCTTTTATTTTGCTTAAAGTTATTATAAACCTTAATCCCTTTCCCCATTTAATTTTGAATGTATGGTTGTAAATTATTATTTATTTTATTTTGTTGAACGTCAGGACTCAAAAGCATGAAATCGAATTAATGTGCAAATTTGAACTTAACTGTAAAACTTGGAAAATGGATGAAGGCAAGTGCAATTTTGAATGTAAATAAAGAAATAATTAAATAATTAAAGATAATAAAAAAAAATACAAATGGAGGCCAACCACAAGGTTGGGTGAGCATTCAAACGCTCATACCCAATTTTTGAACTCGATCTCTGATGACGACTTCTGGGAACCTCTGTGGAATCAAGTTATTGTACAATGTGTCTTGGCTTTTATCTGAGTGGTTACTCCATCTCTGAATAGGCCCAAGATCTATATCATATTTCCAAGTGGGCCTCGAGCCCACACAGTGCTGTGGTCTCCAAACACTTGAGCGCGCTCTAAACCCCGCCGCCTACAGTGGCGACTCTACTAGGGATAGAGAAATTGATTTCAGTGTTTTTTATTTTATCATTTTTAATTATTTTCTTATTTCTTTTGCATCTTTTGCATTCACTACAAATTTTCACACAATGAGCACTTCAGTCCTGAATTAACCCGACAATAGTCAGTACTTCGCTACCTATGTTTCACTCAAACTTGGTGGTTGAATATTTTATTATTGTCACTCACGACACGTACTAATCCACATTATTTTACCCTTGAGTGGGGAGACGTATATGGATGTATATCGTTGTGGGAGCCAAAGCCTTTTTACCTAAGACTCAAGCCCATGTAATGACCTAGGAACTATCTTTAGGAATTTTCCCCACATACATGTGTTTATGCCATATAATGGACCCTTAAAATAAATCATGAGCCCATTAGTAAGCAATCCAAGGTAAAATAAGCCCTCGCGTCCAACCAAAGCCTATAATAAATAAACTAAGTCAATAAGGGCCTCTCATGCATATTCATGACCCATTTCAAGTGGGCCTTGACAAATGAGTTTATGGTGCTAAGGACCTTGGCTCAAAGGAAATGGACTCATGCTTTATTTAAAGGACATGTTACTTGTCTGAATCATTTTGAGAGTTATCTTGCATACATCAGTTTTGTTATCCCCCGTTGATAATTAAAACCCAGGTGAAAAATCCTAGGACAAGATACTCACCATTGAATACGCGTATGGGAGAAATAAGAGCAGAAGTTTGCATGTTTAAGCTTCGCATTTTGGTTTCGTGTATATTTTTGTTTGTTTGCCTCTTAAGTTTTCTTAAAATAAAATGGACTTGCATATTATGCATACACGTCATGCATTGTTCTAACAAACGGTTTTGCAACACCATAGATCCTTCGAGCTTAGTAAGGTAGGTCCGGATTAGTTCGTGTCATTTGGTTAGAAATTCAGAAGTGGGAATGGTAAGAAGGTTTGATCCAAAAGCATTTAAAGCACCGTTAAAAGACGAAGTGATGGCAGAAACCCAATCTATGATGAGGGAGATGATGGGGAAATTACTAAGCTCATCAGGGAGAATAAGCTTGCACAGCCGTCCAATGCGCCACCAATCAATTCGATCGATCTTGATGAGGAAATTCCAATTAGGGGAGGGAAGAAGATGATATGATGGTACTGGCTAACCCATCAAATCGAAAAAATATGAACCCAACCGAAGATGTGGGGAAAATTGAGTGGGAGAAGAGCATGACCAAGGCAATGAACCAAATGCAGATGATGATGAAGGAGAAGGGTATTATCGCCCCCCTAGATTATGCCGATATGAATCTGGAAAGGGAAGATGAACCGCTGCCCCATAAATTCAAATTCCCTGATATGAAGAAATACACTGGCGCCGAGGATCCCTATTTATATTTGAAGTAGTATATGACCTATATGAAAGCTACTGAGTTAACTGAGAGCCAAATCATCAAGCAGTTCCCTATTTCACTAGAGGGAGCGCCGATCCGCTGGTACTACACCTTGGAACTACATGTTTAGTCAAATTAGAAGGAATTATGTGCCATTTTTATCAAGCAATATGGCCTCAATGTTCAGTTAGAGGTGTCCTTGAGAGATCTGAAGAACACCAAGCAGAACGTTAACTAGTCCTTTGCTGATTACCTGACTCTTTGGAGGGGAAAGCTATCTTTGATGAGGCATAGGCTTGTTGAGTCAGATCAGTTAGTCATGGCAATAGAAGGGTGTGTCTCGGTATTGTCTAGAAAGCTAAGAGATTTGGGGATCAGAAGCTTCAAAGAATTGTACAAGTTTAGGGTCCAAAAAGAGTCATATCTAGCTCAAGAGAAGAAATTCTTTAGAGGAAGGTCTGGGGGCAAGGAAGGAGCTGGTTCAAGTAGTAATGTTTAGATCCATGCCATTTGATCATCAAGTAATAATATACAGGTTAATGTAGTTAGACAGCCTCAAAGATTTTTGAATTTGGGATGCCCTTTGTCCAAGGTCCTTGACAAGCTTATTGAGAAGAACTTGCTGTGGCCTTTACTATCACAATAACCCTTACCTGGTGCCAACCTAAAGCTTTTTTGCAAATTTCACCAGACCATCAAACATGAAACTGATAGCTATGCCCAATTAAAGCATGAAATCCAAGACCTGATCGACTTAAGCAAGATTATTGACCTAGAAACCAGAAAGCCAAACACACAAACCAACACCTTCCCTAATTACCAAAATGTACCACCACCAAATGCACCCATTTTGATGGTAAATACTAGTTTAACAGAGGAGCAGGTCCTAAACTCCTTCATGGATGTTGCCCACAACTCCTTAAAAACTGAACCTAAGAACCTAAAACCAAGCAAATAACCCATGGAATTGTAGGTGCACGCCTTGGACATATAGAGTTTTGATGATGAGAGTGAGGAACGGATTGACCTGTGGGACAACAAGAGAAGTAGACCAAACTAGTTTATGGGGAAGGTTGAAAGAAAGAAGGAAGAACCCAAGATTAGCAAGCCTGAGCCCAAAAAGGTAGACAGTTTAGAAAAAAGGAAAGAAGTAAAGTAAAGTAAGGAGACTGTTGCTAATATTTAGGAGTTACTTATACATTCTAGGGATCATAGGGAGGCCCTGGTTTTGGCGCTAGATCAGAAAAAGATCTCTGCTAGCGCTACTCCAGAGTAAATGGTTGGGTCACTAATGGAAACTCCTCAAGGGATGATAACATTTTCTAATGATGATCTACCTCTAGAGGGGAGGGATCACTACAAAGTTCTATTTATCAAGGTTGATGACCTACTGCGTGATGGTCGACAATGGTTTCGCCATCAATATATGTCCATTGAAGATTCTACCAAAGTTAGGGTTAATAATGGCCGACTTAAAGCCTTCTGAGGTAGTTATCAAGGCTTATGATGACACCAAGAGGTCTGTGGAAGGAACATTCAAGGCATTGGTCAAAACGGGACCTATAGAAGTTTGGGTTGACTTGCACATGATTGATATCCCGGTGACATTTATCATTTTATTGGGGAGGCCGTGGTTTCATCCCCTGGGCGGCGTCCCATCCACTATTCACCAAAAAATTAAATCCCTCATATAGGAAGGGTTGTCACCATCTTCATTGAAATTGAAGTCATTGTGGCTGCATTAAAGTTGACCCCCAAAGAGATCTCCATTAGTCCCAATTTTGAGGTTTGTGTAATTTACGAGGATGAGATGGATGAAAAGGTTTTGAAAATGATGTGCAGTATGAGGTTTATGCCCGGTATGGGGTTGGGAAAAGATCAGAGTGGACCTTCAAAATTTATGGAAAACAAGGTGCCCATTTTAAAGCACGGGCTAGGATTCAAAGAGGCTGACGGAACTGAGGGAGAGATAAATGTCCGGGGCTAGTCTAAAAAAAGGGAAAAGGAAGCTGTGGCTAAAAAGAAAGCTCTGTGGGAGGTCTTTATAAAGGAAGGCACCGGGTACCCATATAACAGGACTCTAATACCTCTCCTGATGGCTGGGGAAGTTATTCCAGGATTTAAAATCTTTGCCAAATTTATAAACAGAGCCAAAGATGTTACTGTTGAAGAAGCCCCTACTGAGGAGTTGGTGCTTGCTGAAGAAGAATATAAAGAGAATGAAGCTACCTCAGAGTTAAAAGGCATTAATGATCAAAGCAAAGAACTTGATTTTGAAGCCTACATCCTCAACTCTATCATAGATGTCTTTTATGATGACTTTGATGTTTCTTTTGTTTCCCTATTTGAAACTGATGATATTTTCTTTTCAAAAATGAATGCAATGAAGTCTGAATTTGCTTATTTGTGTGATGTGTCCCCTAATGGTTATTCTGTTTGTGATAATCATTTCATGCATATGTTTGACATTAATTCCACACAAAATAAATCATTTAATTTGGGCACAAATGATAATCCTAAAAATATATTGCTTGCTTCTGGTCTAACTTATTATGAGAGACAAAAAATGAAAGAAATCTTAACAAAAAGATAGAAAGTATTTGCTTGGAGTTATGAAGGCATGCTCGAAATTGACATGGAGATCTCAAAACACAGGATCCCTATATACCCTCACATAGCGCCAATAAAGCAAAAGCAAAAGAGATTGAGGCCGGAATGGGCTCTCCAGGTCAAGGAAGAAGTTGAAAAATAGTTGAAGGAAAAGTTTCTAGAAGTGGTAAAGGACACCCAATGGTTAGCAAACATAGTTCCTATTCCTAAGAAGGTTGGAAGGGTCAGAGTGTGTGTGGACTACTGAGATTTAAATAAGGCCTGCCCCAAGGATGACTTTTCGCTACTGCACATCGATATACTAATTGATAGCGCGACTTCTAACACAATGTACTCTTTCATGGAAGGATTTTCAGGGTACAATAAGATCATGATGGTGGTGATGGATAAGTTAAAGAAATCCTTCACTACCGAATAGGGAGTATATTGTTACCGAGTGATGCCTTTTGGATTAAAGAATGCAAGGGCCACTTATCAGAGGATAGCGACCACTTTGCTACATGATATGATCCACAAGGAGGTAGAAGTGTATATGGATGATATGATGGTGAAGTCTGCAACCAAGGAAGGACACTTCGAGGCACTAGATAAGTTTCTGTCAAGGGCCAAAAAGTACAATCTCAGACTGAATCCTAAGAAATGAGTTTTTAGGGTTACATATAGGAAGCTATTGGGACACATTATCAACCAGAAAGGAATAGAGGTGGATTCAAATAAAATTAAGGCAATTAGGGATATGCCCATGCCAAAGAATGAAAAAGAGGTCCGAGGGTTCCTGGGGCATTTGCAGTATATCAGTAGATTTATAGTCAAATTGACAACCATCTACAATCACATCTTTAGGCTTCTAAAGAAAAATCAACCCGTGGTATGAGATAAAAGGTGTCAATAAGCCTTTGAAGCCATCAAGGATTATCTGATGAATCCTCCTGTTCTACAACCGCCAAGGCCAGGTAAAGCCTTAATCCTATATCTGGCAATTGAAAAAGATGCAATAGGGGTAATGTTGGCACAGGAAGGTGAAGAGAAGATAGAGCACGCTGTGTATTATTTGAGCAAAAAACTTTTGCCTTACGAAACTAGTTATAGCCTTATGGAGAAAACGTGCTTAGCAATGATTTGGGCAATGAAAAAACTTCGACACTATTTTCTGTCTTACAAAGTGCAGGCAGTTTCCAAACATGATCCCCTCAGGTATCTCCAGTAGACCCCATCTCTTATAGGAAAGTTAGATAGGTGGCTTTTTCTACTCACAGAGTTTAACATTGAGTATATAGCCAAAAAGACGATGAAGGGAAGAACGGTAGTAGACTTCCTGGCACAGAGTCCAGTGGATGATAACCAAGAATGGGAATTAGAGTTTCCTAATGAACACCTAGGGGCAATAGAGGTACAAGGTTAGGAAATGTACTTTGATGGAACTGTCAACAACAAAAGGGCCAAAATAGGTGTGATTTTGGTTACGCGATAGGGAGAGATGATCCTGATGGCAAAAAGACTTGAGTTTGAGGTAACCAATAACCAAGCAGAATATGAGGCATGTATTTCCAGTTTAGAGGCACTACACAGTACAAGGGCATAGAATGTTACCATCTATGGGGACTCCATGTTAGTCATAAAATAAACTACCAAAGAGTAGGAGATAAAGGAGGACAAATTGTGCCCATACTGGGAATATCTGGCTATTATCTTGTGCTCATTTACTCAGTGTAAGTTTGTTCACTTACCGAGAGAAGGAAACTAGATAGCTAATGCCTTAGCCACACTAGCCTCCATGTGGGAAGGTGAGAAACAGTAAGAAGCTAGGCCCTTAACTCTGATGAAATATCAAAGCCCCTGTTACAAAGAGATAAGGGTGACACCAGTTGACGCTGATGAGAAACCTTGGTTTTATGACTTACAAAGATATCTAGAGACAGGGAAATTTTTGGATGACACTAATAGGAAAGAGAGGGTATCCCTGCAAATGTTATCTCGACAGTTTATAAGTCACAATGGGATGCTCTATAAAAGAATGCCAATTGGGGTACACCTTAGATGTGTCGATAAAGATGAATCCCGAAAGCTTATGGAAGTAATTCATGAAGGGATAAGTAGGCCACACATGAATAGGATAGCCTTGGCAAAGAAAATAGCTCGTTAGGGGTACTTTTGGCTCACCATGGAAGTAGATTGTGTTAGATTTATGAAGAAATGTCACAACTGTCAAAATTATGGTGACGTTAGCCACTTACCATCTATGGAGCTTCAGGGAATGACTTGTCCTTCGCCATTTACTGTGTAGGGGATTGACATCATAGGAGAGATAAGGCCAAAAGCAACTAATGGCCATCGGTATATTATTGTGGCTATCGATTACTTCTCCAAGTGGGTTGAAGCTAAATCTTATGCTACTGTGGGTTCGAAGCAGATGTCAAGGTTCATCAAAAAGAACATAATCTGCAGATATGGTTTGCCGCACCATATAGTCACAGACAATAGGGTTCAATTTCAAGCAAAAATGGCTATGCTGCTGAAAGACTACAAGATCGAGCACCACAGATCATCTCTGTATAGACCGCAGGCAAATGGGGTGGTGGAAGCAGCCAATAAGAATGTGAAAAAGATCCTGGCCAAGATGTTAGAAAATTATCGAGATTGGGTAGAATACTTATAATTCACATTGTGGGGGTACCGAACCACTGCCAGAACCTCAACCGGGGTCACTTTGTACTCTTTAGTTTATGGATGTAAGGCCATTTTACTGGTAGAGGTTGAGATAAAGCCATTGAGAGTCCTCCTAGAATCTAAACTCCCCGAGTATCAGTGGGTGGAGAGTCGATTGGCTTAGTTGACATTATTGAATGAAAAGAGGATGAATGCTATGTATCATTCTCAGCTGAATCAAAAAAGAATAGCCCGTGGCTATAATAAAAGGATCAAGCCAGGGAAGATTCAAGAAGGGGATTTGGTGCTAAAACTCACAAAGTCAATTATGACTGGCCCTTAAGGGAAATTCAAGCCCAACTGGGAGGGACTGTATCTGGTAAAGAAGTTATTTTTGAAAGGTACTACCATTCTATCTGACATGGAGGGAAACGAGTTCAAGGAGCCCATCAACCTAGACAAACTCAAGAAATACTTTCTATGAAAAAGTCTCACTAGGGAGAAAACCTCAAAAAGAGGCTATCTAGGCAAAAGGTAGAGAAAAAAAAAGAAAGAGAGTCCTGCTGGATTGGAAACCTTAAAAGAGGCGATCTAGATAAAAGTTAAGGACATGTAAAAGGAGAGAAAGAGATGCAAAATGGTTAGTTGGAAAATTTACAAGGGTAAGCTAACTAACAACATGAGATGTATCAGAAGCAAAATATATATATGTATTATGCTCAAATTAAATGAAATAGATTACTTCAATTACTATTAAACATTGCATAAAGTGTCAATTACAAGTTATTTAATAAACAAAAGGGAAACTACATCCAAAAAAACGAAAATGATGACTTAATTTCTTGAGCTAATTGTGTTTTATTTTATTTTATTAATCATCCTGAAAGCTCAATACTTGTAATTCTTTTATTCTCTTGTTTATAATAAATTCATATCTTTCCGTCTGTTGCAAGTAAACCCATGCTTTGTAATGATCATTAGTAGTCTGATCTCCGTTGTAGTATAAGTTTCTCTCAATGATTCTTCAATGCTAAGTTGCCACCAAGTGGTCCAGGAAATTTTGAGAAAGGAGGCCTGGTTCGAACTCATGGACTAATCCTACGATCAGTTGTTTATGACCATATTGACGACAGAGGCAGGCTAGATTGTAAAAGGTGGCAAAATGAAGACCGATGAGCATAACGCAATATGTATAGGAACGGATGGTCATATATTGCAATCCCCACCAAGGGCATATCCAACGGATTAGAGTATCAGGAAATGTTAATAGCTAACTGTGAACATTTGCCGGAATGGGATGTAGCTTCCTTATTCAGTAATGTTTGGCCTTGTAACGCCTGATGTCTTGAGGGGGTTAAAGTAGACTCAATTTTTTATAAAGCTAAATCTGCAAGTTGATAAATAATTAGGTGCAAATGATGGGACAGTTGAAAGTTAGGAATTGACACTGGAGAGTTTACCTTCAACAGAAAAGGGCTTCCTGAGAATCATTGTGTTTCAGTGAATTTGTCTAATCCAATAATAGTTTCTGCTAAAATGAGAAGGAAGGGATTAAACCCCGATTTCACCTGATCAAGAATGGAAAGGACCTTCGAATCGTAGTGTCCGGAGAAAGAAACCAACAAAAACTGGGCATACAAACAGAGGGCCATCATACGGGGCCAACAAGTTTCTTCTTTATCCACACCCATGGTGATCTCAAGGAAGGATTCTAATATGATTTCTAAACCGAGAATACAGTGAGAAGAGGACCAGGGTGGAAGGTTGAACATACGCGCCATCTGATATTGAATGGAGTGAGGGTTTGGGTTTTCAAGGTTAGGAACTACAAGTCGATAAATGGAATCTACATGGTGATCGAGAATTACTTTGAATTCCTCCACCAGAGGATATATTTCTGTTGTGTTGAACTGGAAAATATGTTTATGGGGGTCCTAGAATTGAACCATGGTATGGAGGAAGGGAAAATTGATCCTCTTAGTATGTAGTGATTTGAAGATCGAAAGGTGGAATGGCTCTAACCTAGCCTAAGACTTATTATCTAAACCTTTTAAGATAGGTTATAGTAGTTTGAGACTTCGTTCAGTCATGGTTCGAGCTTTCAGGGGTGCTTAAAGAGAGAAACTGGGGGTTAAGGATGAAGGTGACTTAAGAGCAAGGTTGGATAAGGGTTTTGAGTTTTTAAAAGGGGCAGGACCGCCTACTGATAAGGCGATCGTCTCATCAATGAGGCATCACCCCAGAAGCAAGAGGCAATCGCCTCTTCATTAAGAAGCCATGAGGTGATCACCTCTTCAACAGTGTTAGTTGCTAGGCTTTATCAAATCGGGCAATTTCGATAGGTGTAAATCAGGATGTAGTGGGGGTAGACACATACACATGTAATCATTGAAATAAAAGTTGAGCTCTACAAATAATTCATTAATAAATCAATAAATGTATAAAAAATGTATGTGTTCATTATCTAAGCTAATTGAATCAGTTGGAAGGGAGAAACGATAATTTGTAGGCCCTGATACATCAAACGTCTGATCTAGCACCCTCAGGATCATCCCCTCCTCCAGTGCCGCTGCCACTCCCGTCCTCATCCTTGTTGTCCTCATCGATCATATCAATCTGATGCTCGAGAGTGATGATCCTTGCCTTGCTAGCCTCATCCCAATCCTGCTCAGACAAATCATAGGTTAGTAAATCATGCAAGGATGCATACATATGGGAAATAAAAGATTCTTACACTCCACTGCTGGGTGACCTTTAGCATGTAGTTTCTCTAGGCTTCCATCATGCGATACATGTATAGGCCTTGCTCCAGAGGAATCTGCATTGTCAAATGAATGTTAGAGCTAACGGGTGTCTTGAGAATCATAATGAAAGCATGTTAAGAAGAAGCTTACGTGAGTGGCACTACCAGGGGTGCATACAAGTGTTAGGTCCTTGTCTAGGGTCAAAAATTGCAAGTGCTAAGGGGTTGAGGACATGGATAAAGCTACCGGGGATAAACTCAGAACTGGGGGCGGTAGGCGGCCTGGCTTGCTCTGCAATCGCCGAAGTCTCCTCCCTGACTAGATCTAATCGTCGCCTAAGGGGCTCTCTCTCTCACGCTCAAGGTCTGGCCTGGGGCATAGGCCTATTAGGTGCAGCCTAAAGGCAAGACATGGAAAACATATAAGAATACAGCTAATTCTCAAAGTAGGGAAATACCTAAGAGGTAGAAGCGATATGGAAGGGGATTGTCAACAGGAGGTGAGCTTGAATGAACTCCACATATCGACTCTTTACATGGACTGTGTGAACCACAGCTGGTGAGCCTGTGACAGCCTGAGCAAGGTCCTCGCCCTCCAACTCATGAGTCCAAAGCATGCTATCAGGAAGAGATATGGGAACCCGTCTCGCTCTAACGCCTCCCCTCTAGTTCAAGACCCGCTCGCCCAGTTACCAAGCTCGATATCCAGGGCCACAGAGGAGTACCTATCATGACCCAAAACAGGGGCTATGACCGGCGCTAGGGAACGGGAATTCTTTCGAATTTGGAACCTGTAGCAAGCCTAAAAATAAAATAAAACATGCAATAGTAATAATAACAATATATAATGCAGCGGAAATAAAAATCATAAATATAATAATAACATTTGCACCAACTGAATTTAAATTAAATCCTCATCTCATATATATATAATCTCTTTTAATACAAATCCAGTTCAAATATAATACAACATCTCTTTAACAATTTAATGACTACTGCAGTGTCTAGATAAAATAAAACTCAAGACTCAGATAAGCAGTTTACATAAAGAAGCCGGGGCGGAAGAAATCTGGCGTACAGGCCTGCTACTGAGGTCTGAAGAAGATGACTCTCCTGAAAAATAGTCAACGGAGGGGAGTCGGACCTCACTGAGTGAATTACTATAATATATATACATGCACACTAAATGATAATGCATACAATCAACAGTATATATCTAATATGTATATATACAGACAAATACACACAGATGCTGTAAAATCATTTTATATATATTTTACTGAAAATCATCGTTTATGAAGGACCAAATAGAACCCTATAATATCGCAACCTCAAAACAGTGTTAGACAACACTCTAGCCATACAGGCTCACTTATTCCAAATATATTCACTTATTCCATTTGGACAGTAGACTGGCCCCGAGACACTAAATCAACCGAGCTCCAGCAGTCTGACTGCCAGTATGATTGGCCCCGAGACACTAGGTCAACCGAGCTCCAGCAATCACACCTCCAAACCATATCCCACACATCAAATAATCATATCCAATTAATATCCACAAATAGGTTAGTAATATAGCCTAAATGCTATAAACGTACCGGTACGTACTCGGTCCTAGTGCTGCCCACTAGGTAGCACGTTCTATCGATACCCTTCATTTTAAATATAAATCATACATTCATAAAAATAAATGATGCATGAATTTAAATAAAACAGCAACATAAACCATATATATACTAGAAATATACCAAAAATAAACCAGGTATATTTTGAGTATATATACGTCAAATAAATCCAACATAATTACAAAATAAGCTAGAAATATATTCAAAAACATTTTAAATCTAATTTATTAGCAAAACATGCATATAATTTAATATATACCAAAAATAAACCAAAAATAAACTAAAAATATACTTAAATACAAATCACATTATTTATGCATATTTAATCAAAATAAAACATATATTTCTAAAATCATGCATCCTAAACACATATATATAAAATAGTAACTCACACTTAGTGCGCTCCACGAGATGGGTCCGACGGGCCTGGTCCACTAGGTCTCGGTCTCGGTGCAACTAAACAAACAATAACGACAAGAATCAGAATAAATCTAACAGAAGTTCTAAGGACTCAATCTAGATTACTAGACACAGAATTAGAATTAGGGTTCGACCGGATATCACGTTTTACGAGAATTCTATCAAAAATTCGACAGAACCTCCCCTGTAAAATGGACATCTCTCTACTCAAAGAGTAGAGCCGACCCTGCAAAGACATACACTTCGAAAAACAGGCACAATAACTCATCCACAACCCCTCGGTCGGACTCCAAACTACAGTCTACCGACCGGGGTCCACAATCACAGAACAATTCTGAAAATACCAAAAATACCTTTATATCATAGAAATTCATTTTATAAGTATAAATTACATAATTAACCTTAAAACACAGTAAAAATCTTCAAAAACTCATTTTATTAGTAAAATCGTATATTATATATATAATTCAAAAATAATTCACGAAAAATAGTTTTAATTAGTTAAAAATACTAAATAATTTGTAAAAATCATTTTTTATACCTTAAATAACTATTAAAAGCAATTAAATTACATTTTTAGCCAATATAGGGTAAAATTACCACAATGCCCCTATATATATAAATATACTAAAATTACTTCAAAAATTCACCAAAAATAATATAATTGTACAAAATTAATTTTATTAACATATTTATCAATAATATCAATAATTAAACTCAATTAACTAATTAATTTCAATTACAACACAATTAACCTAATTTTCCCAAAATTACATAAACCTAAATAATTCAAAATAAATACATAGAAATTCATAAAAATTCCAAATAAATTTCTATAATTCATTTAAACACCTATAATTATCATAAAACAAAATTTCATAATTTAATTAATTAATTTCCTAAAATTAGAAAATAATATTAAAATATTCAAAAATACCCAAAAATCAAAATAATCTCCAAAAATTCCAAAAACATTCATACATGTAGATTAAGCTACTAGGATCAACATTTGTTAAGGGACTTTTGATGAATCAACAAGAAAAATTCAAAAAAATTCAAAAACCTAATTCGGTCAAAATGAGAAAAATCGAAAAACAAGGAAATCAAGGGAATTTGAGCTCAAACCAAAGCTAGAATCAAGATTACCATTGCTAGAGGAGTCCAAAGACACCAAAAACGTGAAGTTTGGTGGCCGGAGGAGGAAGAAACGTTGAAGCTTGGATTTCGGCCAAAAATGGCGAAAAATGATCAAGCCGTCGCCGGGGAAGAAGACTAGGGGCGGCGGAGCAGCTGGAAGTAGAGGTGGCACGGTGGGAGGCACAGTGACGGTAGGTGGTTGGGAGTTGCAGCGGTGAGGGGAAGATGGGGACGTCGGGGAAGAAGAAACCGAAGGAAAAGAAAAGAAAAGGAAAGAAAGAAAAAGAAAAAGAAAAAGAAAAGAAAAGAAAAAGAAAAAGAAAAAAGATAAAAAATAATATAAAAATAATATGGTATGTTAATAAAATGTTTGGAAAAATCACACACCACTCATAATATTTTAATAATTTATATACTACACGAAAATAATTAAATAACAATAAACCAAATAAATAAATAATAAAATAATAAAATATTAGGGTAATAAATTAAACCCTAATTAAATAAATACACATTTATACGTTATTTAGTATTTTAAAAATATATATGAGTTCATGCAAGTCCGTAAATCTATTTAAAATAATTAATAGTAAATTATTTACGTGAAAATTTTCCCGAAAATGCAAGTCCCGGGAAAATTTTACGTAAAGCACTTTAAATAATACACAATAATTAAAATAGGTTTTAAATACATATCAACTTGTAAAAATATCATAATATATATACAAAAATTATTAACACTGCATATCCCAATGAAATATTAAAATATTTAAAAATACGGGATATTACAGTACCCTCTTTCAGGCTAGGGGCCTGGAACGAGTCATTTTAATAGTCCAGCTATCCTCAAACCCCCACAAGTTATTCTAGATCTGCAAAAAGTGGAAATGTCAGCAGGTAGTAGATTAAATTTTCATAATTTGCTAATGAAAGGGTTGTGTTTTATAGGTTCCGCATCCTATGTCAGAGAGTTCTGGTGCTGCCTATAGATATGCACTCGGGCGAGATGTCTCTTCAAGACACAGCTGGCACCCCATCCGTCGATAGCTGGAAGGTGATCCCCTACTCACAGCACACTTATAACCAACTCCAGCTCCAAAGCCTAGACCTATTAAAAAAAAGGGAAGAGAGAAGTTGATTAACCAGTATAAGCAAGCGAAGGCTAGAACAAGTTAGGAAAGGGGAGGGTCACGACTTACCAGAACAATATGCCAAAAGTCATAAAATATTTTGGCCCCTCAAACCACCTCATCTATGCTCTAGTATAGATATGCGAGAGCACAGCTACCCTAGTCAAATGTAGATACCTGGTTAAGATCTCAAAGAGCTGGTAAGAATATCAAGTCAATCGAGTTGGCGGTGTCATTAAAGAAGGTGGTGCCAAGCAAGTAAAGCAAGAAAGCCCTCACCACATGATCAACCTCACAAGGAGTGATCATATTCGCAGCTCGTTCTCAAGTATAGAAGCTCTTAATCGAGTCCAACTTGAGGGTATGAGTCCCCTTCATGTCAAGAGTCATGCCCAGAAGCCGCTCGATGTATACGGCCTTGTCCGGAGACAACTGGTGTAAGCTCACATCGAGGGGGATGGGGTGTCCAGCATAGGCAATCCCTATAATAGTGACAAATGACACTGGGTCCAGGGTGAGCTCACCGAATGGAAGGTGGAAAATATGGGTCGTGTAGAACCACCTCTCCATCAGAGCATATAATGGCTGATAATCAGTGCATCCCTGCTTAGAAGGAAGCGAGAGTACAAAGTCTTTAAATCCAGTCTCTTGGATTCAATCCTTCTGATCGTCAGTCAGCTCGCTATAGAAGACTCGAGCCCCATAAAAATTCCCAGCACCCTTAAATGTCTGAGCATCGTGCTACAAGAAGAAAAGAAAAGGGGGAAGTTAAATTTATACATTTTATTGTCACAGAAAAATTTAAAATAAATAAGCATATGACTGACATGCATTGCCCTGTCGATGAAGCGGTCGGCTCATCGAAGAGGTGCTCGCCTCTGTAAAATGCAAACAATGATGATTCCCGATCTTTGACAATCAAAATGATAAATTTCACAGTTGTTTAACCTAATCATGCTCTAGAATGATAAATACATAAGGATAATCACTAACTGTAGACACCCAATTTCGGGACGACATGTTATGGATGCAGCAAAGGACTCCAATGATGAAAATGTCTTCGATGCTTAATCTTTAAAAAATTCTAAGGGCTTTTAAAGGAAGAATTTAATATTTTCAAGGACTAAATTGCAAATTTCTTTTTAGGACCTAATTATAAAATTTAAATTTTTTCAGGGGCCTTTTTGTAATTAAAAAAAGTGCGCATCGAAATTCCATAATTTCGATCAGGATTGTACAATTCCGATCAGAATTGCACAATCCTAGTCAGAATTAAACTCTTCCATTTTCTTATTTCTAATTATTCCAATTTAGTGTTTTAGGTGGTTTAAACTTCCTAATTAATTCAATCCTAAATTGGTTTAAACTTCCTAATTAATTTAATCCTATTTGGTTCAAAATTCCTAAATATACTTTAGGAATGAGAATCACATTAGGATTAGGGTTAGGCTTCCTAGTTCCACTATAAAAGGGGAGCTAAGGAGAGAGAAGAAAAGGGGTGGAAAAAGGAGAAAAGAAAGAGGAAGAGCATAGAAAAGAAGGAGAGGAGAAGAGAGAAAATTGTGATTCTATACTTCTTATATTTATTTTTAATCAAAAAATTCTTTTTGATTCTACGTTTAATTCAAGACTCGTGAAGAATTTTTAAGGAGAAAGATTCGAAAATTTGTCAAGAACGGTGAACTACCAATCTAAGGAGCACCCTAAATCATCCATAAGCATATCATTTTCTTCTATTCTTTATTTATTTATTTGATTATTTTAAATTATTATTTTTATTATTATTCTTTTGAGTTATTATTATAATTTATTCATTAATTTTATTTTATTTCATTTTTTTATAGTGATTATTGAGGACAACGCATGATGATCATGTGGGAGGAATGAATTTCATGAGAAGTCCGTAGAAGACTATGGATAAAGCCTCATAGAGACTTAGTTTCTAGGGTTTTATTTTATCTTTATCTATATTTTTATTTATTGTTTTATTTTTATTTTATTAATTATTTTATGGACTAATGTAATAGCCCCAATAGTGGGAGTAATAAAATTATGTGTGTGTTTACATGTTTGTTTTAATTAAATTGGTTAGTAAAATTAGGTTTCAATTTGGTAATCATTTAAAATCAATGGAGGAAGTAGATTAATTTAGGTTTCATGTTAATAAAATTAGGGTTTTAGTAAAGATTAATTTGATTATTTGTTTGATCTTATTTAATTGTTTCTTTTATGTTTTTTGTTGTTTTTGGGTTTTATTTATTACTTTTGGGTGTTTTGGGCCTTAAGCCCACTTTAGGCTTTGATTTATTTATTTGAGTTTAGGTAATTTTTTAGCCCATCTCACTTAATAATTAATTAGGTTTAATTAATTAAAATATATTTTAAGTCCATAATTAATTAGATTTTAGACTAGAAATATCCTTAGGCCCATTTAGTTAATTAGACATAGGCCAACCTAGTTTAATTTAATTTAATTAATTTAGACTTAGCCCACTTAATTTAAGCCTTCTTTCATAATTTGTAGATTTAAGATCACTATTTAATTAAAATATGTAGAATTAGGCCTATTAATTTAAATACCTTCATAACACGTAGATTTAGACCCATATTTAGAATTAAAATTAGTAAACTTAGGTTCATTTAATTAAAATCAAAAGGAATTAGGTCTTTAGGTTCACTTATAATTTAAAACATGTAGACGTTAGCCTATTTATTTAAAATCCATGTAGATTAGACTAACTTAGGGGTTATGTGGTTGAATGCATTATTTACTTGTATATTTCATGACTAGTTTGTCTTGGAGTTTATTGTTTTGGGTTTATATGAAATTGCATGTAAATAGAGAATAAGATAATAATTCATAAAATAATTCTAAATGAACACAAGACTAAAAGAAGTTAGTATTTCGTATCCAGAATCTCCTGGTTATGGTGCTAGCTTTCTTTTAGGGAATCGAGTACCACCTTTTCGATTTGTCCCAGTTATTACCTTGGGTGGTGACTCCTCATCTCCATGCCATGTCTTTGTGACAGTGGTTAGTGCGTTCTCTAGAGCCCTAAGCTCAAACAGTGACGCGATTGCTAAAATCTTGGACGCGCACTAAACCCCACCGTCTACTGTGGCGACTCCACTAGGGATAAGAGATACTAATTCTACTTATGTTCTTTAGAATTATTTTATTAATTATTATTTTATTCTTGCATTCATTCTGCATGTCCCTACTAAACCGATGGCGTTGGTTTATGACTCCATGATTCCACTAGCTTCATGGGGTTGTAGATCAGCCTTAACTCGATCCAAGAGAGATTACCGGGCCTTTACAGATAGAAATACCTCATGGCAACATTCACAAGAAATTTGGGTAGATCCTAGGGGAAATAACTAAGCCATTATATATGGTTAAGGTTAATAAAGATCGGGTTAATCTTTTACACTTGGAAATGTTGTTTCTATGCTTCTATTTGCTTTGAGAGATTTGGCATGCGCGTCGGTCCCTGATATCCCCTGTTGATATTAAGACCAAGATAAAAAATCCTAGGAAAAGAGACTCAACATTGAATACATGTGCAGGAGGAATAAGGTTGGAAGGATGTATGTATACTTAACTTGTTACTTGCTACTTGTTGCATAGCATGTGCATCATGCATACATGCATCTCTTGCATCATACTAATAATTTTTCTTGCAGCCATCATAGATTCATTCGAGTCTTTCTATGTTTGGAGTCAAAAAAGTGGCAGACTAGTGAGAACTGATTCAAGCCCCCAATCGATCGCGAAAGAGATCCTTAGCAAACTGGAAAAGAGCCCCATTAATCCTATTTATTTGGAAGCTATGGAACCTAAATGAATTGAAAGAATGGAATAATAAGAGGGAGGAAACTGGACCCTAAAAGATGTCAAAGGATCACTAATGGATGATATGAGAGCAATGATGCAAGACGAGTTAAGACAAGCTCTAGCGGGACTAATGCCACCACCCGCCACTGCTAACCCACCTGCCATGGGTCCCCTACCTGTTAATAATGGCAATGTTGGAGAAAGGAAACTCGAGGATGTTGAGAGTTATATGGTTGAAAAAGTAAAAATGGAATCACTTGAGCAAGTTCAAGAGCTAGAATCTAGACAAATGAAGGCATTAACTCAGAAGATGTCTAAAATGGAGGAGTTGATGAGAGGACAAGGCCTAGGATACCCATTTGACTTTGATGATGTGATGCAATTTAAGGAAGACAGGTTACCTGACAAATTTAAAATTACATAGCTGCAGAAGTTTGATGGTACTGGAGACCCGAGGATTCATCTCAGCCAATACACAACTACTATGAGTACCACCAAGGCTCCTTTGGTCATGGTTACTAAGCTGTTTATGTTGTCCTTGGAAGGTATGGCTGTTAACTGGTATCATGGGTTAGAGAAGTCTATCTGAACAGATTGGAGGGAGTTGTGCACTGCTTTTCTGAAGCAATACGACTATAATACTAGGCTTGAGGTGTCTATAAGAGATATGGAACTAACCAAGCAAAAGCCCAATGAATCATTTTCAGATTTTTTGACTAGGTTCATGAATAAGGCGGGAATGATGAAGAACAAATTGGCAGAGAAGGACCAGGTTAGAATGATAGTTCGAAACGTGTCACCTAACCTAGTGGAGAGATTGCAAATGATGAACCCCAAGATGTTCGTGGACCTTTATGATGATGGGTTACAGGCTAAAGAGATCAAAAATGAGAAAAAGAAGGCCACTAGGAACACTGGAGTGAGAAATTATCCAACTAGGGGCACGCAGCAAGGAAATACTAGCCAAGTCATAGGAGTTCACGCCATCCAATAACCTAGGATATTCTCAATTTTAACCAACCCTTATCCAAAGTCCTATATGGTCTCATTCAAAAAGGCCTCCTTAGACCCTTAACCCTTTGTAGACCATCAAACCCAAACCTACCTGGTTTTGATCAAAACAGTTATTGCAAATTTCATGAAGTCGCTAGTCACTCTACTGACTCTTGCATGCGTCTTAAACACGAAATCCAAAACCTCATAGACTCTAGAAAAATAACAGACCCTGAAAAATCAAGCCCAAACCCAAACACCCGAAATAATCCTTTCCCAAATTACCGAAATGTACCCCCCCAACCACCATAATGATCAACTCAAGAGTGAGCAAAGAAGAAGTGTTAAACTCTTTTGAGGATCTAAGCTTTAAAACTACTGAGAAATCTCCTAATACTCCCAAAAGTGTAAAAGTGGTAGAAGACTTATTGGGACAGACCTCATGTAAGTTCGATTATAAGGTGTTTTACTCCAAACCACCTTCTTTTGATATATCCATTGATATAATTGAGCCTACAGAATGGGGTGAGGAGTTCGATAATGAAAAGTTACTGGTCAAGAAAGAAAAATGTATGGTCGAGGTATGGAAAGAAGGGAAGAAAGATTGATATTTAGTATAGTTCGGATGAGGAAGGCACTAAAGGGTATGATGTATGGGTAGATAATCCCGAAGTCAACCACGTTACTAGAAGCGAGAAGGGTTATAAGCCAGCAGAGAAAGCCATAGAGAGGGAAGAAGCGATTGAAGGAGAAGACTCAAATGAACAGGGTGATGACTTGATTCTTGAACAACTTAAGAAAGAAAAGGCCAATATAAGCATTTGGGAACTCTTGATGCATTCGAGCAGCCATAGAAGAGCACTGGTTAAGGCCTTGACTAAGATGAACATTGAAACTGCAGCAACTCCTGAAGCAATGGTGGCCAAGGTTACTGAGAAAAAGCACGAGGTCATTACTTTCTCGGATGAGGATTTACCTGTGGAAGGAAGGAACCATAATAAAGCACTATTCATCCCAGCTGAAGTAAGAGGGAAGAGGACTAATTATGTGATGGTGGATGATGGATCTGCAATTAATGTTTATCCACTATAGATCCTACCCAATTTAGGCATGAAGGTGGAGGATTTGGCAAAATCGGACCTTGTAATAAGGGCCTATACTGACAGCACAAGGAACCTTTATGGCCTATAATGACAGCATAAGGAACCTTTATGGCTTCCATGAAGACTGGACCTATAGAGGCAATGGTTGAATTCATTGTTCTAGATATTCCTATCACCTATACCCTTCTTCTGGGTAGACCTTTGTATCATGTCTTGGGAGGAGTGCCTTCGACCGTGCATCAAAAGGTGAAATTCCTACTTGATGGGGACGTAGTGACTCTGGATGCTAGTATGGGCAAAATAGTGTCTACAGTTATTGATAGTTAGAAACAAGTAATCACTCCCCCAGGTTATTAGGTGGCCATAATTTCAGAGGGAGTCGCAATGGATCCAAGGGTTATGAACATGATTAAGAAGATGAATTATCGATTAGAGCGAGGACTAGGGAAAAATGAGTAAGGAATCCTAGAACTGCCAGATTTTAAAACCCAGAATGACACAAGAGGATTGGGCTATACTGAGCTGAGTTCAACAACAAAAGGGACAAGAAGAAGGTCTTTCAACGAAAATGGCCTAGGAAGTGTGGGACCCCTGAAAGGTAACTTTATCAAGCAAGGAAAGGAGAAGTTCTACTAAGTTGAAAAGGAGCCTGTCTAAGTAGTTGGGTGTGGATGTTCCCAGATTTGAAATTTTTAAAGAACAGATAATTGAAAAGCTGGTGCAAGACAACAAGGACAAGGTGATGAAGACAGTTGCTGAAAAGATGAAAATTGAAGACATTGAAGAACTGCTTTGTGTGCCACCCAATAAAGAACCATAACAAGAATTAGCTAGTATCATTAATAATATTTTTACTGATGTTTTTTATGAAGAAACTGATGTAATAACATTCGGTTTGTTTGAGGACGAAAACTTTGTTTCCTTTATGGTCAATGATATAAATTTTGGTTTGGCTTACTTATGTGATGTTAATTCTGATGGTCTTATGCATTTTAATAATGATCATTCATGCATGTTTGACATTAATTCTATTCAATTAGATTCATTAAACATAGGCACAAATGAACAACCAAAACACATTTCTATATCACATGACTTAACTCCTGAAAAGAGGGAAAAATTTAAAAGAATATTAATAAAAAGAAAGGTAGTATTTTCTTGGTCTTATTAGGATATACCAGGGTTAGATAGGGGAATTGCGGAGCATCACATTCTAACATATCCTAAAACTAAACCCGTTAAGCAAAAATTTTGTAGGTTAAGGCCCGAGTGGACTGAAAAGATAAGGGAAGAAGTCGCTAAGCAAATCTAGGTTGGTTTTCTAGAAGTTGTGGAATACCCTCAATGGTTGGCAAATATAGTACCAATTCCTAAGAAAGATAGAAAGTTTGAATGTATATGGACTTTAGGGACCTGAATAAGGCATGTCCAAAGGATGATTTTCCTTTACCCCATATTGATGTGATTGTGGATAGTGCAGCATCTAGTGCGATGTATTCGTTTATGGATGGGTTCTCCAGTTATAATCAGATAATGATGGCAGTGATGGACAGGATCAAGATTGCTTTCATCACAAAATGGGTAACGTACTGTTACAAGGTGATGCCCTTCAGATTAAAGAACGCAGGAACAACTTATCAAAGAGCAGCCACTGCCTTATTTCATGATATAATGCATAAGGAAGTGGAAGTTTATGTTGATGACATGGTGGTTAAGTCTGAAACTAGAGAGGGACACTTTGAGGCTTTGGATAAGTTCTTAAGAAGAATAGAAAAATATAACCTAAGGCTTAATCCGAAGAAATGCATCTTTGGGGTAACTTCAAGAAATTTATTAGGGCATATAATCAATAATAGAGGAATAAAAGTCGATCCAAACAAGATTAAAGTCATCCAAGAGATGCCAATACCAAAAACAAAGAAGGAAGTATGAGGGTTTATCGAAAAACTGTAGTACATCAACAGGTTCATTGCAAGACTTACTATGGTCTACAACCTAATTTTCAAGCTCTTAAGGAAGAATCAGCCCATGGAGTGGAATGAAGAATGCCAGAAAGCCTTTGATAAGATTAAGGAATACCTTACTAACCCACCTGTGTTGAGGCCACTAAAACAAGGTAAGCCTTTAATCTTATATTAAGCTTTAGAAAAAAAGGTGATGGGAGCAATGCTAGCACAAGAAGGGCCCGAAGGGGTGGAGTACGCTATATACTACCTCAGTAAAAAGTTCCTGCCATATGAGGAAAAGTACAATCTGGTAGAAAAGACATGTTTGATAATGATCTGGGCTACAAAGAAGTTAAGGCATTACTTCCAGTCCTACAAAGGACAAGCCGTTTCAAGGATAGATCCTTTAAAATACTTATTCCAAACACCGACTTTGACTAGAAAGATGTCTAGATGGTTGGTACTTTTAATGGAGTTCGATATAGAATACATCACTACAAAGGTCATCAAAGGCAGAGTTGTAGCAGAGCTTCTAGCCCAGAATGCAGTCGAAGGAAATGAGCAGTGGAATCTAGAGTTTCTAGATGAGAACCTAGCAGTAATAGAACACCGAGAATGGAAACTTTATTCAATGGAGCAGTGAATAATAGAGGAGCAGGGTTAGGAGTAATTCTTGTCACACCAGAAGGAGAAACCATCCCAATGGCCCAGAAATTAGACTTCAGGGTTACCAACAATATGGCTGAGTACAAGGCATGTATTTATGGTATGGAAGTAGCTTTGACAGCCAGAGCAAAAGACCTATTATTTTACGGAGATTCCATGTTGGTCATTAGCTAGGCTAATGAAGAGTAGGAAGTAAAGGAAGAAAGAATGAAACCTTACATCCATTATTTGAGAAGGCTAATAAAGAATTTCACCAAATGTCTTTTTATGCATTTACCAAGAGACAAGAATCAGATGGCGGATGCTTTGGCGACACTTTCTTCAATGTGGGATAAATCGATCAGATCGATGATGAAACCTTTAGTGATAATGAAAATGCAAGTTCCGTGTTATGGCAAAGAACATGTCATGAATATTCAGATAGGGCCAGAGGAAAAGCCATGGTTTTATGACATCCAGAGATTTATTGAGGAAAGAAGATACCCAGATGAAGTAACTTCCAAAGATAGATATGCTCTTCATGTTCTTGCACGTCATTATACAAGTCATGATAGGATATTATATAGAAGGATGTCGAAAGGAATACAGCTGAGATGTCTCAAGAAGGATGAAGCAGGGCAAGTGATAAGAGAGATTCATGCAGGAGTTTATGGATCACATATGAATAGAATAATTCTAGCAAAGAAGATTACTCGGCAGGGTCCTATTAAAGGAGTATGAAAAAGGACTGTATCCGAATAGTAAGAGAATGCCATCAATGTCAAATAAATGGGAACCTCAATCACCTTCCCTCTACAGTTCTAAACAGTTTAACATCTCCATGGCCCTTTACAGCTTAGGGAATAGATATAATAAAGGAAGTAAAACTAACTGCTTCAAACGGGCATAAATATATAGTGGTCGTAATTGATTACTTTTCAAGATGGGTAGAAGCAAAATCCTTTGGTACCTTAAAAGCTAGAAAAATGGCAAAGTTCATTGAGAAGAACCTCATTTGTAGGTATGGGGTCCCACAGCATATTATGATAGACAATGGAGTTCAGTTTCAAGCGAAAACTGCTGTGTTGTTACAAAGATACAAGATTGAGCATCATAAGTCCTCACCTTATCAACCTCAGGCTAATGGAGCAGTAGAAGCGGCTAATAAGAATATAAAGAAGATTCTCTCTAAGATGGTGAAGACATATAAGGACTGGTCCGAACACCTTCCTTTTACTTTATGGGGATACAGAACTACAACACGTATGGCTACAGGACAAACTCTGTTCTCATTAGTATATAGTTGTGAAGCAGTTCTACCCATAGAGACAGAAATTAAATCCTTGAGGGTGGTTATGGAAGAAAAGATCCCCGAGAGTGAATGGATGCAAAAGAGGTTTGATAACCTTGTATCACTAGATAAGAAAAGGATGGATGCTTTATTCCACACTCAGATTTATCAGAGGAGAATAGTAAGAGCATTCAATAAAAAAGTTAAACCGGGTAAGATAAAAGCTGGAGATATGGTATTAAAGCACGCGAGGACTATGGTGTTTGACCCGAAAGGAAAATTCAGACTAAATTAGGAAGGGCCATATTTAATTAAGACAATTCTACCCAAGGGAGCCATAAAGATATCAAATCTAAAAGGGAATGAGTTCACTGAGCCAATTAACCTGGATCATCTTAAGAAATACTACCTTTAAAAAAAAGTCTGCTAACTAGAAAACCTGAGAAGGCTAGTTAGGTAAAAGTTAGGACATTCCCGCTGTTCAGAAAACCCATAAAGGGTTGATCAGGCAGAAGTTAGGGAAATGAAAATGAGAGGAAAAATGTTCAGTTAGAAAATCTGAAAGGACTAGCTGATAACAGGAGTTGTGTTATGTGATGTAATAAATGTACTCATTTTTGCCTTGGATAATGAAATGAATTGAAAAGATATTTTTGTTAAATATTGCGTATTCTATCTTTATTACAAGACACAAAGACTTGAAGAAAAAATAAAACATAAGAAACCAGACTTATGAGACCACTAGTTATGTTTTTGTTCCTTTCTTAACTCATCTAATAATATTTGAGTCCTTTTGTACTTGATAAGTTTTTGTGATTCTATAGATTGCATAGTAACCCAAGTCTTGTAGTTGCCATCAGTAGTCATGTCAGCATCTAGGCACAAATTGCGTTCCAAAGCTCTACGATGCCATAAGTTCTTCACCTTGTCCAAGAAGTCTTGCCTCAGGAGGAAACCTTCTAAGTCAGTCATAACAGCAACAATGAATTGAGGGCGACCATACTGACGGTAGAGGCGTAAAGGAGAAAGAAAGGTCAAAGAGTATAATCTGAGAATAGGGACACAGTTGTCACACAAGTTGATGGTCATGAACTTTAATCTCCACTAAGGACAGATCCAAGTAATCTCAGTATCAGCAATGCCTTTCATTCAATCAACCCATTGATCTCTAGTATGCTTATTCTTTATCTTCAAAGGATGAGATTGTAGATGATGAGGTTACTAAATCAAAGCATTAGGAGGGGTATCAAGTAGACTCAATTTCTCCTGTAACCAAATCTTAAAAAAGAAAAAAAAAAAGGAGGTTGCATACCTGAAGGAGAAGCAAACTGTCTGAGAGTCAGTTTTAAACTTTGAAATCATCTAACCCAATGATAGTTTCAGCAAGTATGATAAGCATGGGATTAGCTCCAGTTTTTACCTGTTCCAAGACACTGATAATTCTTACATCAGCATCTCCATGAGAAGATACTAGCAAAAACTGAGCATATAGGCAGAAGGTGACAGTTCTAATCCAAGCAGCATTGGTTTTATCTCTAGTTTCATAAGAGGAAATCAAAAAAGAAAGACTGATGGTTTTAACATTATGTGCATGCATGTAGACAATATCTAGGGGCATATCAAAGAATGCTATTAACCTGTTGGGGAACTCAATTTCAAGGTCTAGGAGAGCAATGGTAGCAGTTAAACTTAGTGAACATCCCATAATAGCAGCAAACTCCTCTATTAGAGGACACAGCTCTTGCCCATTGAATCTAAATATGTGATCCTTGGCATCTCAGAAAGTGGCAGTAGCATGTAAGAAATTATTGTCTATCTTCAAATATTGAAAGGACTTTAATGGTTTGGCATGAAAGGCAGAATTCTATTCCAATCATCTCCATTAAGGGTTTTGAGAAGTTTCCTCACCAAAATAAGTGTGGCTTATGTCATGATGGAGGCGAAGAATGGAATGAATGCAGTATATACGTCTTATGGTTTTTTGTTCTTATGTAGGCTACAAATCAAATACAAAAAGGATTTGGATTATGTTTGGACTAAATTCGTGTTAGAAAAGGAAAAGGAATGAAGCGAAATCGAGATTTTCGATCGAAAATCCATAATTCTGATCAGAAATCTATAATTCTGATCAGAATTATAGATTTCTGATCAAAATTCTAAATTTTTGATCAAAAATCTAGGACACCGACCGAAAAGAAAAGAAAAGAGGGGGAAATTACAGTTTGGCCCAAAATAAAGGTCTATGGTGCATAAAAGAAGACAGTCCTAAAATATCTCAAAGTACAGTTACAATAGTCACACTAATACTATTTCTAAAGAAAGTCAGTCCTTCTGAGCTCCAGTGTCTGGCCAAGGCCTCCACTCTCTAGATGGATTGTCACCCTGATCTAGGGGCATAGAAGTCCCAGCATCGTGTCCATCGAAACCAAGACTAGGAAGCTATCGCCAGAGCCTCTCATTCTCATGCTCCAGATCCTTGACATAATTTTGTTGCATCAGAAAATAGTTAGAACCATGTATATCATGCATAGCATGCATACATTTGCATATTTGTTGTGAATACTAACCCTCCAAGTATCTGTAATATATATAGTAAACAATCTCTAGGAAGAGGCAATTCCATACAAATACTCCACCTGTGTCCTAGGGACCTGTAAAATAAATTTTACTAACTCAGCAGCAAGTGCAAGTTTGTGTAGGATTGGCTAGGAAGCAAATCGAACTTACATGAGAAGCATCAAGAGGTGAGAAGCTAGGAATCTGAGCTGTATCAAAATGCATGTGTCACTCAACAGGAGTCTGTATCATGGGAGCCCAATAATACATCGACCTATCAAATGGGGGAACATCACCCAGAACAATACCCGAGGGAGCCTTACCATAAGCAGTCTCACTATGAGGAATAGGCTTGACCTCCTGCTCAGTCTCCTCAGTACCATCCTCAGTCTCCTCCATAGCAGCATCAGGGACTCCTTCAAACTATACAGAGAATCAAATGTCAATAATGATGAGAGAATTGGAGTAAAGTAGTAAGAAAAAGCATACCTCAGATGGGTCCATAGGAACCTGCTCTAAGAGGTTCTCTTGAATATACTCTCGATAATGATGAGAACGCTCAAGCATCATCAAAGTGTCATATCCCTCAAGAGCAGCTTTAAGCTCTGGGCCAGTCATGCTGCTACTCCGTAACATTAAAAGAGGAATAAAAGAAGGTACACGTCTCCTGGAAGGTCCTACATACCAGTGATAAACACGCTCACCAAGATACCACATCTGGCAACCATAACCAGGAAGTAAAACTCTCATAGTCTCAAGTCTCATAGCTGCAATCATAAACTCATATCGCTGAATGTCCTCAGCACCAGCCAACCAATCTGATCTAATTTGAAAACTCATTCATTTTCATGTAAATTTGTTAGACTTCTGCAATTGATGAAATACTAAAAGTTAAAACTTTCTTACGAGGTCCCACTCTAAGGAGTTTAGCTGATCTCGATAAGTCTGCAAATCATGTTTAATGCTAGTAAGACGAGAAGAACCCCATCTCTGTATCAGGGGAAGACTCATGTCGGAGCTGATAGCACTGAAACCTCAAATCACTCTAGTCTCAATACCCCAAATCTAAAAAGGGGAAGATGAAGGAAATAAAGAAGGGAAGGTGGAAGTAAGTAAAAAGTTAAAAAAGGATAAGAAGCATACATGCAAGACATGCCAGAAGCTGCACATCATCACAGCACCTCTACAAATAGTATCTAATCTATAGTAGAGGTAAGCAAGTGCTGTAGACCCCCAATCCAAAGTAGAGACCCTAGAAAGATCCTGAAGAGGGCCAAGAAGAGCAATGCAAACCTCATGACCAGTCTCATAAAAGAGGGTAATGTCGAGTAGAATCAATAAGAAACATCTCGCCTTCTGGAGAATCTAGCGAGGTGTAGTGGTAGGTAGTCTCCTGAAACCCTGTACAAGGGAGGAAAGAAGCACGTTCTTCCTATTCTTCTATGCCAGAACAAACCCGAGTAGGTCACGGACATAACGACTCCTAGCATCCTCTGAAAGAGTGTAGTAATGGACATCAAAAGGAACCGGGGAACCTCCGAATGTAATCCAGGTAATGGCAGAAAAACTCATCGGGGAAATGGTCAGCTCACCCACTCGTGTGTGGAAGGTGTGAGTAGTGTCCATCCATCTCTCGATAAGTGCAAAAAGGGAATAATGATCTGACCTACCTCGAGCAGTCGGTAAAGCAGCAACAAAGCATCAAAAGCTAGATGCCCAGACATGTTGTGCTACCTCTCCAGACAAGTCATGGAACAACTCTCGTGCCAAGTGAAAACAGCTCGAGAATTTTAGGGGTTTCTGAATAATGTAGAAATAACAAGATCATTTTCTTTCCTAAATTTCTAATTTTTACATCATTTTTTTCTTTCTATAAAAAAATCAAATCGAAAGACTAGATTTTTGATCAAAAATCAGGAAATCCAATCGGATTTCCTGATTTCTAGTCGGAAATTGGAGAATTCTAGTCAGAAATCTGGGATTTCAATCCAGAAATTCAGACCTTTGATGAAAATCCTAGTGAAATTTAACACATTTTTTATTTTAATTTGTCAATTTTTCATGATTCACATAAACTTTAAATTGCATGCATATAAACATTAATTTTATATACTAAAATAAATATGTTTATTATAGAATTAAAAATAGGGATAAGAAATTTGCCTCATTTCCCGCTTGAGAACATCTGTGGAGGTGCAAGTGGGTCAATGGAAATATCTCCTCATCTTCATGAAGTCCCAAATCATTTTAGGGAAAATATGGATGTAAGATGATAGGATCTGACCACCTGGAACTATTCCCATGTAATCTACATTGTGGGTGGGCCATAGGATCAGATGGATTCAAAATCGAACGTCGAATGAGAGTTTAATTGAAAAGAGAAATTTTGAAAATCAAGAGAAAATGAAAAGGAAAAAAGAGAAGAAGAATAGGAAAAAGAGAGTATGGATCGGGAAAAGAAGGAATCAAATATATAAAGGGGAAAATATCCTATTTGGTCCTTCAACTTTCATTTACATTTAGGTCCATTTGATTCTTTGCAATTTAGTCCTAAATTGCAAAGCTTTATAGTTTAGCAATTTAGGAAATGGTTAAAACTGTCAATGTATCTTCAATCAATTATACGACCGAGTATAATCAACATTATACGATCGAGTATGATATTTCTTATCAAAATAGACTATACGACCAAGTGTAGTCAGCATTGTACAATCGAGTGCAATGTATCCTCAATCGATTATATGACCGAGTATAATCAGCATCATATGACCGAGTATGATGTTTCTTATCAAAATAGACTATACAACCGAGTGTAGTTGGCATTGTATGACCGAGTACAATGCATTCTCAATCAATTATACGACTGAGTATAATCAGCATCATACGACCGAGTATGATGTTTCTTATCAAACCAAACTATACGACCGAGTATAGTTAGCATTGTACGACCGAGTGCAATGTATCCTCAATCGATTATACGACCGAGTATAATCAGCATCATACGACTGAGTATGATGTTTCCTATCAAAATAGACTATACGACCGAGTGTAGTCAGCATTGTACGACCGAGTGCAATGTATCCTCAATCGATTATACGATCAAGAATAATCAGCATCATACGACTGAGTATGATGTTTCTTATCAAAACAGACTATACGACTGAGTGTAGTCAGCATTGTACGACCGAGTGCAATGTATCATCAATCGATTATACAACTAAGTATAATCAGCATCATATGACCGAGTATGATGTTTCTCATCAAAATAGACTATACGACCGAGTGTAGTCCGCATTGTATGACCGAGTGCAATGTATCCTCAATCGATTATACGATCGAGTATGATGGTTCTTATCAAAACAGACTATACGACCGAGTGTAGTTAGCATTGTACAACTGAGTGTAATGTATCTTCAATAGATTATACGACCTAGTATAATTAATATCATATGACCGAGTATGATATGTCATTTAAAATGTTGTATGTTCGAGTATAGCAAATTCACCAGCAGAAGCCTCAAGGAGTACAGGTAAGTATCCTAACTTTCAATTTAGAAATTGGGTGCTATTTTATTTTGCCACAATTTGTCAAGTAAACAACGACAAAGGGGGGCAACTGTAGACACCAAATTTCGGGACGACATGTTATGGATGCAGCAAAGGACTCCAATGATGAAAATGTCTTCGATGCTTAATCTTTAAAAAATTCTAAGGCCTTTTAAAGGAAGAATTTAATATTTTCAGGGACTAAATTATAAAGTTCTTTTTAGGACCTAATTATAAAATTTAAATTTTTTCGGGGACCTTTTTATAATTAAAAAAAATGCACATCAGAATTCCATAATTCCAACTGAAATTACGTAATTCCGATTGGAATTCCATAATTCTAATTGGAATTACAATAATTCCAATCGGGATTGTACAATTCCAATCGAAATTGCACAATCCCAGTCAGAATTGAACTCTTCCGTTTTCCTATTTCTAATTATTCCAATTTAGTGTTTTAGGTGGTTTAAACTTCCTAATTAATTCAATCCTAAATTGGTTTAAACTTCTTAACTAATTCAATCCTATTTGGTTCAAAATTCCTAAATACACTTTAGGAATGAAAATCACATTAGGGTTAGGCTTCCTAGTTCCACTATAAAAGGGGAGCTAAGGTGAGAGGAGAAAAGGGGGGAAAAGGAGAAAAGAAAGAGGAAGAGCGTAGAAAAGAAAGAGAGGAGAAGAGAGAAAATTGTGATTTTATGCTTCTTATATTTATTTTTAATCAAAAAATTCTTTTTGATTTTATGTTTAATTCAAGACTCGTGAAGAATTTTTAAAGAGAAAGATTCGAAGATTTGTCAAGAACGGTGAACTACCAATCTGAGAAGCACCCTAAATCATCCATAAGCTATCATTTTCTTCTATTCTTTATTTATTTATTTATTTATTTATTTTACATTATTATTTTTATTATTATTCTTTTGAGTTATTATTATAATTTATTCATTAATTTTATTTTATTTCTTTTTTTTTTTGTGATTATGGAGGACAACGCATGATGATCATGTGGGAGGAATGAATTTCATGAGAAGTCTATAGAAGACTATGGATAAAGCCTCATAGAGACTTAGTTTCAAGGGTTTTATTTTATTTTTATCTCTATTTTTATTTATTGTTTTATTTTTATTTTATTAATTATTTTATGGACTAATGTAATAGCCCCAATAGTGGGAGTAATAAAATTATGTGTGTGGTTGCATGTTTATTTTAATTAAATTGGTTAGTAAAATTAGGTTTCAATTTGGTAATCATTTAAAATCAATGGAGGAAGTAGATTAATTTAGGTTGCATATTAATAAAATTAGAGTTTTAGTAAAAATTAATTTAATTATTTGTTTGATCTTATTTAATTGTTTCTTTTATGTTTTTGGTTGTTTTTGGGTTTTATTTATTACTTTTGGGTGTTTTGGGCCTTAAGCCCACTTTAGGCTTTGATTTATTTATTTAAGTTTAGGTAATTTTTTAGCTAATCTCACTTAATAATTAATTAGGTTTAATTAATTAAAATATATTTTAAGTCCATAATTAATTAGATTTTAGACTAGAAATATCCTTAGGCCCTTTTAGTTAATTAGACAAAGGCCCACCTAATTTAATTTAATTAATTTAGACTTAGCTCACTTAATTTAAGCCTTCTTTCATAATTTGTAGATTTAAGATCACTATTTAATTAAAATTTATAAAATTAGGCCTATTAATTTAAATACCTTCATAACACGTAGATTTAGGCCCATATTTAGAATTAAAATTAGTAGACTTAGGTTTATTTAATTAAAATCAAAAGGAATTAGGTCTTTAGGTTCACTTATAATTTAAAACATGTAGACTTTAGCCTATTTATTTAAAATCCATGCAGATTAGAAACTTAGGGGTTATGTGGTTGAATGCATTATTTACTTGTATATTTCATGACTAGCTTGCCTTGGAGTTTATTGTTTTGGGTTTATATGAACTTTCATGTAAATAGAGAATAAAATAATTCTAAATGAACACAAGATTGAAAGAAGTTGGTATTCCGTATCCAGAATCTCTTGGTTATGGTGCTAGCTTTCTTTTAGGGAATCGAGTACTACCTTTTCGATTTGTCCCAGTTATTACCCTGGGTGGCGACTCCTCATCTCCATGCCATATCTTTGTGACAGTGGTTAGTATGTTCTCTAGAGCCCTAAGCTCAAATAGTGACGCAGTTGCTAAAATCTTGGACGCACGCTAAACCCCACCGTCTACACTAACCCATTACAATTTTATAGGAAAATTCGGGTACTAACCTCTCCATATATAGACAAATAGATGTAGGACCCTAGATCCACCAAGAGAGGAATCAAGCCTCCCCGTATTGGTCCAAGGCTCTAAGAAGCGCTAACAGAGGGTGGGATGTGATCCCACTCAGGTACAGAAGGTGTTCTCTTGTCTTCCATTATCTGGGAAAAGAAAAAAGTATAGAATGTGTAGAGGAAAAAGAAATAAGGAAAAAGAACAAGGGAAAATGACAAAAGTAAAAAGAGAGAAAAGGAGAAGAGAAGTTAACGTTTATAATGGGTGGAAGTTTAGGGTTTAAAAAAAAGGTCATTATTTCTGTGTACTGAGAAGTCAAAGTTTAGGAATGAAAGTCATCTAAATGAAGTTTTAGGAAGATCGAGCCAGGAAAACCCGACCTTCACATTTTAAGATGAATAACGTGTGGGCCAGGAAAACCCAAGTGTTACGCTGTGGCAAAGATAGGGTTGTTTGGGTTTAAATCCCCGAAGCTCAAAGACACAGTTGTTCAGTTTTGGATCCCCGAAGCTCAAAGACTATGGTGACTATTCGGGTAGTATCCCTAAAGTCAATAATGAATGACAACTGGGCCAGGAAAACCCGAAAGTCTGTATCCCCAGAGGAGTGATGATCGGACCAATAAATTTTGAGAATAGCATCCCCAATGGTAATCGAGCCAGGAGAACACGAGAATCGAAGTCAATGCAATGATGATGGGGCCAGGAAAACCCAAAAATCATATTTCAAGTGACCGATGGTTGGGCCAAAAAAACCCATAAGTCTATATCCCCAGTGAAACAAATAATCGAGCTAGGAAAACCCGAGGTCAACAGTCTTCAAATACTTTATCAAATATTAATGAGTGGCTGATCAGGCCAGGAAAACCCAAGGATCATGGTCACATTTCAAAATTGAAGGATTCATCTCTTAGGTGAAACTCGAGAGCCATGCATATTACTAATCTTATTTATTTGTTTGTTGTTGTGCATGTGATTTTTTAAAAAATGGTTGTTGCATGCATTTGATTTTTTAAAAAATCAGAGGGCAAACTGTAGACACCTGATTCAGTCAGCCTGTGTTAGGGAACGAATTAGGGGCGCTCAGTTTAATTAGCCCGTTGTCAAGCCCAATGATGAGAATGTGAAACTTGGACACAAGAACCAAACTCGAATCTCCAATTGGAAATGGACTAGAAAGCCTAAAAGCCTCAAAAGCCTAAAACCTGGCCCAATTGTCCAAAATTGCCCACACCTACTTGGCCCAGCACAAGCCTGGGCCAAAGAGGCATCACCTCAGTGCAATGAGACGATTGCCTACCGCAAAGGCAATTGCCTCATCATAGAGGCGCCGCCTATATGGCAGACCACTTACAGCTACATTTAATGCAGCTACAGCCATGGTGGCCAAGTGGTATGGGTCCTATATCCTAGACCTGATTTTGTGTGAGGAAAAGATTTTTTGGGGGGAAGGAAAAGGCTATGAAGGCTCATGATGAGCTAGAAAGGTTAGGGGCATGGGCAAGGTAGGGAATTAAAAAAAAGAGGAAAAAAAAGAGGGGGGAAGACCACAAGAAAAAAGACCATTGAAAGAAAAAGAAAAAAGCTCTTAAAAGAGGAAAATATAGGGAGAAACGTTCTTGAGAAAAGAGGAAAGGTTCAAGCCAAAGGAGTTCATTTACTTTAAGAGAGGAAGGAGGAAAGCTTGTGTCAAAGTAGAAATCACACTCTAGTGAGGATCATAACTAAAGACACATCTCTGAGGGCCTATCATTTTGGAATTACTTGATGATTTTCATCATTGAGTAGTCACCTTCGTTAGCTAACCCTTTAAATAATTGCGTTTGTGTAAATGGTTTATTATTAGTTTACTTTTGGTATATGTACAATTTATTTTCTATATATTATTCTTTTATTTTGCTTAAAGACATTGTAAATCTTAATTTGTTTCCCCATTTGATTTTGAATGTATGGTTGTAAATTATTATTTATTTTATTTCATTGAACGTCGGGACTCAAAAGCATGAAATCGGATTAATGTGCAGATTTGAACTTAACTGTAAAACTTGGAAAATAGATAAAGGCAAGTGCAATTTTGAATGTAAATAAAGAAATAATTAAATAAATAAAGGTAATAAAACATAAACGGAGGCCAACCGCAAAGTTGGGTGAGCATTCAAATGCTCATACCCAGTTTTCAAACCCCAATCTCTGATAATGGTTTCTGGGAACCTCTGTGGAATCCAGTTATTGTATAATGTGTCTTGACTTTTATTCAGGTGGCGACTCCATCTTTAAATAGGTCCAAGACCTATATCGTATTTCCAAGTGGGCCTCGATCCCACATAGTGTCGTGGTCACCAAACACTTAGGCGTGCGCTAAACCCCGCCGCCTATAATAGGTCAAAACCAAAAAATTGAGAAAACTTACAAACAATCAGGTTTAAGCTCAAACGAAGCTTAGAATTGTCTTAGTCGAAGCTAGAGGAGTTGAAAGAGACCGAAAATGCTTGAAATGGTGGCCGGAGGAGGAAGAATGGCAGATTGTTTATTGCTGTCGCTATCTCTATTTCTACATACTGTCGGCACCATAGAAGGAAGAGGAAGGTGGCGAAGCTACTGGCTAAAGGTGTCGATCCGGCGAGCAAAGGGATGAGGCACACCAACAGTAAGGGAGTTGGATTGCGCACGGGGAGGAGAGGTTTTGTGTTTATGTTTCTTATGTTTGCATTTTTGTATGTGTGTGTGTGTGTATATATATATATATATAACCTTATAACATAATATAATATAATAAAACTTTAATCTAAATTATCCTCCACCACATATTATAAATATCCCATATATATATAAACGCACACATATACTAACTTATACACACAATATATATTAATATATATACATAAAATAACACTTAAAAAAATATCAATAATATAAACAATACTCATTAAATAATTTAATAATAATACAAATAATGTATATTAATAAAAATAAAAATAATAGAAAAATAATGCAAATTAAATGTTTAAAATCATAAGTTTCTAAATAAAATATTTATGGAGAAAAATATAATTTAACCATAAAATAATAATTATTAACCACAAAATAATAAAATGAATAAATATAACTTTTAAATTTATTAACACTATATATCTCGATTTATAATAAAATAATTTAAAAAATGGGTTATTACAACTGGTTTGGGTGTAGCCTACATTAGCATCCATACTGAGGACCAAAGATTGGACAGTGTTATTGAGGAGGCTCGACAGCTTAAAAGATGCCATATTATGCATGGTACTATCTCTGACCCATATACGAGTAGCAATAGTGGAGTAGTGAGGACACATGGGATTCAACAGCTTGTGTTTTAGATAGGTAGTATCAGTATACAGACTGCAGGTACTTTACAACAGGGCCATTGAGGTAGTCGGGTGCATAGGTCTGGCAGACACAATAGGCGGAGTAGTAGACCTCTAAGGTTTAGACCTGGAGCTAGTAGTGGTAATAGCAATTAGAGCTCTGGGTATGGAAGTTTAGGCTTGAGGCCCAGTGGATGTCCTACTTATGGCTATGTACATCAGGGGGCCATGTCATTTGTTGACCACAGCATGCTTCAGGTGTGGGCAGATTGGACATATTGCCAAAGCTTGTCCTAACACCAAGTATCAATCTTCTTATACCCAAGGATCTTCGTCTTTAGTTGCTCAGCCATTTTAGCAGGTGCATCAGCCCTACCAGGCACCATGTACCCTCAACAGAGGCCGAATCAGTTTGTAGGCCAGCAGGACCGAGGTTCAGGAGGTAGACATGGGGGTAGACCGAGTGGTAGAAGCTTTACTTAGCCTTCCAGTTCCTAACAAGCTAGCCATAGGTAGGCCAGGTGTTCATCTGACTCCTCAAGATGCTCAGGCATCTAATATGGTGGTAGCAAGTATTCTCTCAGTGTGTTCTTTTGAAGCTAGAGTTTTATTTGATCCTGATGCATCATATTCCTTTGTTTCTCCTATCTTTGCTTTGAGGATGGAGTAGCAACCATCCAAATTATTAATTTCTTTGTCTATAACGACTCCACTTAGTGATGAGTTAGAGACAGACATCTTCTTTCCATCTTGTCCCGTGTTGGTAGAAGGTAGAGAGTTATTTACAGATTTGGTATTATTGGATGTGATCAATTTTGATGTGATCTTGGGGATGGACTGGTTAGCCCAACATTGAGCCACTTTGGATTATCAGGCAAAAGAGGTGATTTTCAAACTCCCTAATAATGAAGAGTTTTGGTTTCGAGGCAATAAGTGTTCGATGCCTCAAAATCTTATTTCTGCTATCACAGCTAGGAAAATACTTAGAAGGGGATACAAAGGCTATTTAGCTGTGGTCAGAGATATAAAGGTGGATACGGGAGCAGTTGAGAAGGTGCCTGTAGTGTGCAAGTTTCCTGATGTGTTTTCGGAAGAATTACTAAGATTGCCTCTATACAAAGAGATAGAGTTCTGTATAGATGTTGTATTGATTATAGATAGTTGAATAAAGTCACCATCAAGAACAAGTATCCTCTTCCAAGAATTGATGACTTGTTTGATCAGCTTCAGGGAGATCAATGCTTTTTTAAGATTGACTTAAGATCTGGGTATCATTAGTTAAGGATTATAATTGAAAATGTACCCAATACTGTATTTTAAACAAGATATGGCCACTATGAATTTTTGGTAATGTCCTTTGGGTTGACTAATGCCCCGGCAGCCTTTATAAACTTGATGAACCGAGTGTTTAGGCTATTCTTGGATCGAATTATGATAGTCTTTATTAATGATATTTTGGTATATTCGAGGAGTAAAGTTGAGGATGTTATGCATTTGAGGATAGTGCTTCAGACTTTGAGAGAGCATCAACTGTATGCCAAATTCTCTAAATGTGAATTTTGTTTAGATCAAGTGGCATTTTTAGGCCACGTGGTGTCTAGAGATGGCATACAAGTGGATCCTAAGGAGATAGAAGCCATTACAGAATGGCCACGGCTGACGACAGTGATAAAAGTTAAGAGTTTTCTGGGTTCAGCTGGCTATTATAGGAGATTTGTGGAGGATTTCTCCAAGATTGCAATGCCTTTAACAAGGCTAACACAAAAAAATTTCAAGTTTGTTTAAACTGACAAATGTAAAGAGCACTTTCAGTTTATTAACCACTTATTGACTTCAGCTCCAGTATTAACTTTACCTCAGGTGATAAAGGGTATACAGTGTGTTGTGATGCTTCCCGTGTAGGACTGGGGTGTGTATTGATGCAGAATAGGAGAGTGATTGCTTATGCTTTACAATAGTTAAAGAAGCACAAACAGAACTACCCTACCCATGATTTAGAAATGGCAACTGTTGTTTTTGCTTTGAAGATTTAGAGCCATTATTTATATGGTGTGACTTTAAGATATACACCAACCATAAGAGCTTAAAGTATATCTTTCAGCAGAGAGACTTGAATTTGAGACAGAGGAGATGGATGGAACTTCTGAAAGATTATGATTGCTTTATTCTTTACCATCCAGGTAAAGTGAATGTGGTAGCTGATGCACTAAGTAGGAAGTCAGCAAGCAGTCTTGCTCACATCAGCACCAAAAGGAGGCCAATAATTAAAGAGTTGCATGGACTGATTGATTAGGTGTTGTAATTGAAAGTGACTAAGAGGTGTCTTTTAACTCAATTCAAAGTATGATCAGTGTACTTGGATAAAGTTAAAGCAGCTCATAGAAGAGATCCACAATTACAAAAGATTATGTTTAAGGTGCATCAAGGTTAATCTAGAGACTTTGTTATTGATAGTGAGGGCACGTTACATTTGGGCACAAGGTTGTATGTACCTAATGTGGATGATTTAAGGAAGGAGATTATGGAGGAAGTCCATTTTTCTACTTATAGCATTCATCCAGGTTCTACCAAGATGTATCATGATTTGAAAGATAAATATTAATGGAATGGTATGAAGAGAGACATTGCAGAATTTATGTCCAAGTGTCTCACTCATCAGCAGGTGAAGTTGGAACACCAGTGGCCTTCAAAATTATTGCAGCAGTTACCTATCCCAAAGTGGAAGTGGGATATGATTGCTATGGATGTTGTAGGTGGATTACCTCATACCTCATATGACTATAATGCTATCTGGGTGATAATTAACAAATTGACTAAGTCAGCTCACTTTCTGCCAATTAAGAAGACATAATCTATTGACAGGTTGGCAAGATTGTACATTAATCAAATTTTTTATCTCCATGGAGTACCTATTAGTATAGTGTCTAACAGAGGAGCCACTTTTACTTCAATCTTTTGGCAATAATTACATAAGCCTTTGGGTACAAGGTTGGACTTCAGCATAACTTTTCATCCTCAAATTGATTGTCAGTCTGAGAGGACCATTCAGACTTTGGAGGATATGCTTTGAATGTGCGTGATGGATTTTGGTGGCCATTGGGATTTACACTTGCCATTGATTGAATTTGCATATAACAACAGTTATTATGCTAGTATTGAAATGTCTTCACATGAAGCATTGTATGGAAGAAAGTGCATATCACCTTTGTGTTAGGATGTTGGCGAGAGATAGTTGACAGGACCAGAGTTGGTGTAGGTGACTTTTGAGAATGTTCCCATCATTCAGTAAAGGTTAAGGACAACCTTTAGTAGATAGAAGAGCTATACATATCCTAAAAGGAAGGATGTATCATTCTTTGTTGGAGACTGGGTGTTTCTTAAAGTGTCTCCAATGAAGGGAGTGATGAGGTTTGGTAAGAAGGGTAAGCTAGCTCCCAGATACATTAGACCCTTTGAGATTCAATCCAGAGTTAACAAAGTGGTGTACAAACTGGTGTTACCGCTAGAGTTGTCTCGTATTCACCCAGTGTTCCAAGTATCGATGTTGAGGAAATATATTTTCGATCTTTCCTTTAGCCTCAAATAGTGGAGCTCAACTAGGATTTGACGTATGAAGAGTACACAATAGCGATAGTGGATCACCAAGTTCATGAGCTTCACACCAAAGAGATTCCGATGGTGAAAGTGTTGTGGAGAAACCATGCAATGGAGGATTACACGTTGGAGGTTGAGGCAATGATGCGGGGGATATACCCTTATCTTTTTCAGTAGTAAACATTTGTACTTTTTTTATTTATTTAAATTCGAGAATGAATTTTTATTAGGGGAGAGACTATAAAGACCCAAATTTTTAAATATTAATATTAAATGTGGATTTTTAAGTTTAATGATTATTTTAATTAATTAGTGTTAAGTATTATGAGATTAATAATCCTTGTGTAATTTTAGTAAATTTATTTTAATTAAATTGTTAATTAAAAAAATTTTGAAAGCAAAAAACGTGCAGTAGCATAACATACCTCCTCTCCATTTGCTTTTTTTTTTTTCCTCTTCTTCTTCTTCCTTCACTTCCTCACACACTACCACCACCAAACCACAGGCAACCACCACCACTGCATTGCCACCTCCTCATCGCACTACCACCAACTCCTCCTCTTTTCACTATTCTCTCTCTTCCATTCCCGGTTTCTTCTATTAATCGAATTCTTCCCCTGAACGTCGGCAAGGATTTCGATCATCTCAGGCCGAGCTTGATAGCTCAATCTCTTCCTCATCCTCTGGGCTTCAAAATCCCTCCATCAATTTCGATTTCTAACTCCAGCAAGTCCCTCAATTTTGAGAAATTTTATTCTAGGTTATTATGCTAATTTGTGAAATTGAGCTTGTTTATGGTTGATTAATGTTAAATTGAGTTTAGATTAGTTAAATTGAGGTTGTATTTTATCCATTTATGATTTTTATTTATTTTTTTGGAATTTTTGAAAAAATTTGAATTTTTCAAGTCTCGGTTATTGTTCACGCAGTCCCGGGTTTGGAAATTTTTTATATTTTTAATAAATTATACTAATTTAAAGGAAGTTTGTTGAAATTATGCACCAAATTTTTATTATAAATTTTTGAATGTTTATGACAAAATTTAATTTTTGGGAAAATAATTATAAATTACTGATTTTTATTATGTTAAGTAAATTATTGATAATTATGATGTTTTAGGCGGATTTTAAGTAATAATAGTATTAAAATAATTTTTATAATTTATTTCCTATTTTTAGCTAATTAATATTAATTTTTGGAAAATAAAAGAATAATAAACTTATTTATGGTTTTTAAGCTTAAATAAGTTATTTTTCTATTTTGTGGTATATTTAGGTAATTTAAATAGTTATGAGCAATTAATGTTAATTTGATTGTAAAATTTGAATTAAATATTTATTGACAAAAATTTAAATATAAGCTAGATTTTACTATTTATTGGAAAATATATATTTTTTATATTTGTTACAAAAATAAATGAATTTTTGGTACTTAAATGAGATTTTATGATTTTTGGAAATTTTAAAGAAGATTATATTATTTTATTATTTCTATAAATTGTGGTTCTCGATTGTGTATTTAATGTAGTTCGGGAGCCCAACCTGAGATTGGTGATTGTGTGAATATTAGAAGTGTGTTTTCATGCATGAACGACTCTACTTTTAGTAGAGAGATGTCCGTTTTACAGAGGAGACTCTACTAAATTTTTGATAGATTTCTTGTAAAACGTGATATCAATCTATATCAAATTTCTAGTTTTTAGTTAACTTTTTGTCTTTGGTCGAGCCAATTTCGTCAATTTCATAGTTTTCATAATTTTCATGAATTTATTTTATTTTATTTTATGAGCATATTTTAAATAAATATTACTTATTTTAGAGAACTTCGGGATACGAGCTGTAACACCAGGGCAGCAGAGAATGTGCCGCTCGGCGCGCTTAATTTGTGAGTTAATTTAATGAAATGTGTGTTGTGCATGTTTTTATTACATTTTCAAATAATTAAATATAATAAATAAATGATTACATGATTAATTTATGAATATATATTATTATTGCCATATGCATGATTATTGTCACGACCTAAACCGGGAGTCATAACCGGCACTAGCGAATGGAAATTCTTTCGAATCTAGAACTTATAGCAAGCCTTAGAAAAATAAAAAAAATGCAATAAATAAATAGGAATACACAAGAATTAAAAACTTAAATCAATATAAAAATAAATACTTAATATCATATCATAACATAAAATATTTTATACAATATTCAAAGAAAGGTCTCTGACATGAGAGCAACATTCTACAGATATAAACACTACTACTGCAGTAATTTTCTATAATACAATAAAAGTCAGATAAATAATTTACATAAACTAGCTGGGGTTGAAGAAGTCCAGCATACAGTTCTACTACTAAGATCTGAAGACGAAGAATCTCCTAAACAAAAAATTACAACTGAGGGAAGTCAGACCCCACTGAGTAAATTATTATATTATATATACATGCACCTTCTAATGTCATATGCAATCAAATATCAGTATATATATATATATATATACACTGACATTTCACATAGATGTTGAAATCACTTTTATATATATAAATGCTGAAAAATATTTATTTGAATGAAGGATCAAATAGAACCCCAATTATTCGCAACCTCAACCAAAAATATCTCTCTAGCAATACAAGCTCACTTAATTCCAAATTAATTCTCTTATTCCATTTTGGACACTAGACTGATCCCGAGACACTAAGTCAACCGAGCACCAACAATCTCACTATCAGTGTGATTAGCCCTGAGACACTAGGTCAACCAAGCTCCCACAATCACACTATTCAATTACATCAATCTCAAATAATCAATTAAATAAAAGTCACCTCAAGTGATTTTATAAACTTAACCCTAAAATATATTGCACCGGTATGTACACGGTTCTAGTGCAACCCACTAGGTAACACATTCTATTGATATCCTTCAAATAAACTTAATAATTATTAAAATAATAAAAAAGCATAATTTAAATTTAACAGCATCCATTTATAGCAAAATATACCCATCATATACATAAAATACACCAAAAGTATATAAGCCATATATATACCAAAATAAACCATAATATACTAGAAATATATTGAATATATATGATGCATATATACCAAATATATACTAAAAATAATTATGCATATGTGTCACATATATAAATCAAATATACCAAAAATATATTTATTCATTTAAAAAAATATTCATATTCAATTTCATTATAAATTTCATGGATGCTAATTTTCATGCATTCTACATGCAATACATATATAAGATAATAACTCATAAGTTTGCACTCCTTGAAACTGACTCGACAGACCTGGTCCGATAGACCTCAGTCTTGACGCAACTAGTGTCACGACCCAAACTAGGAGTCATGACCGGCGCTAGGGAATGGGAAATCTTTCGAATCCGGAACCCGTAGCAAGCCTTAGAAAATAAAATCATACAAGAAATAAATAAAAAGTACAATAGAATTAAAAATTCTCAAATCAATATATAAAATAAATACTCCAAATCCTTTCATCAATGAATACATATTCGTACAGTTTCAAATACAATTTTTCAGAGTATACAATATCAAAATAATATAATACTCTTCTAATTCAATAACACAACTACTGCAGTTTCTAGAATACAAATCAGAGTTCAGAATATACATTTGCATAAAATGGCCGAAACTGAAGAACACCGGCGAGGAACTCTACAACTAAGGTCTGACGATATGGGATTTCCTGCAAAAAAAATAATTGAGGGGGGTCAAATCTCACTGAGTGAATTATTATACTATATATACATGCAAACTAAACCATAACAATCAGGCATTCTTATATAAATATGTATATACACACATTTCACACGAATGCCAAACTCTGCCTTTATAAATATACTAAATGTAGAAAATATTTGTTTTAATTCATGAAGGATCCATAGAACCCTAATAATAGCAATCCCCAATCAACCCCATCATCACTCTAGCCATACAGGCTCACTTGATTCCAAATAGAACACTTATTCCAAACTGGACAGTAGACTGGCCCCGAGACACTAAGTCAACCGAGCTCCAGCAGTCTGGCTGTCAATGTGATTGGCCCCGAGACCCCTGGTCAACCGAGCTCCAGCAATCACACTATTTATCACCTCACATTTCTATTAACTCAATAGATCATTCATTCCACTATGGACAGTAGACTGGCCCTGAGACACTAAGTCAACCAAGCTCCAACAGTCTGACTGTCAGTGTGATTGGCCCCGCAATCACACTATCTATTATACCATTAAGCTTAGTCAAATCAATCAATCAATTATAATCACCACAATTAATTCTCACTCAACCCTTATCTATCGCACCGGTACGTACACGATCCTAGTGCTGCCCACTAGGAAGCACGTTCTATTGATATCCTTCACTTAAATAAATCATTCATTCGAAAAATAATTAATGTAGAACACTATTCATAATAGTAAAACCAACCATATATATATATATGTCAAATAAAATATGAAATAAACTAAAGAAAAATCATTAATATAGTTAAAAACAATTTAAATGTATAACAATAATATAACATGCATTTTCTTAAAAATATACCTAAATAGACAAAAGATATGCCCTAAGTACACAAATCATTTAATAAAACATTTATGTATAACTATTCATTTAAATATGTGTTTAGGTTTAACATACATTCACAAATATACTAAAAATAAACCTAATTATCTAGCATGCATATATCAAAAATAAACCCTAAATATACCACTAATGTGTTAGGTTTAATTTAATAATAAAACATGTATTTATTTGGAAATAAATCAAAAATATACCAAAAATAAACTTAAAAATAATTTAACTGTAGGTTTATAATATAGCATGCAATTATTTAAGAATAAACCTAAATTATACCAATTTTTTTAATAAAATAATTATGGTTCGATGTACATTTAAATCATGTATAGATATTAAATTATAATAAACATAAACCTAAATATCTAACATGCGTATATCAAAAATAAACTCTAAATAGACCAGTGATATATTAAATATATATAGAAAATATACAAACATTTATATATCAAGATATACTAAAAATAAACCGAAAATATACCAAATCATATTATAATTAAATTACTGTTTAAACATATAATGAAAATGAAAAATCCTAAGTCATGCATCTTATATGCAATGCATATATATACAGTATAATAACTCATATGTTAGCGCTCCACGAGACAAATTCGGCGGGCCTGATCCGTTAGGCCTTGATCTTGGCGCAACTAAATAAACAAATGATAACATAAAATCAGAATAAATTTAACGGAAATTCTAAAGACTCGATCTAGAATTTTAGACACAGAATTAGAATAGAGATTTGATCGGACATCACGTTTTACGAGAATTCTACCAAAAATTCGGCAGAACCTCCCTTGTAAAATGGACATCTCTCTAATCAAAGAGTAGAGCCGGTCCTGCAAAGAAAACACACTTTGGAATAACACCAAATTCACAACCACAATCCCTCGGTTGGACTCCAAACTACAATTCACCGATCGAGGTTCACAATTCACAGAATAATTACAAAATACCAAAAATACTCTTATATAATAAAAATACATTTTATAATTCCAAATTACATAATTAACTCTAAAACTTGTTAAAAACCTATAAAAACTCATTTATTTAGAAAAATCGTATAATATACATATAATTTGAAAATAATTTATGAAAAATAGTTTTAATTAGTTAAAAATACTAAATAATTTGTAGAAATCATTTTTATACCCTAAATAACTATTAAAACCGATTTAATTACATTTTTAACCAATTTAGTGTAAAATTACCAAAATACCCCTATATATATAAATTTACTAAAATAAATCCAAAAATTCACTAAAAATAATATAATTACTAAAAATTAATCCTCTCAACATATAAATCAATAATACCAATAAATATACTTAATTAACCACTTAATTTCAAATAAACAATCCTATTTTTCAAAATTACATAAACTTAATAAATTCCAAATAAATATATAAAAATTCACAAAAATTACAAATAAATTTATATAATTCATTTAAACACCTATAATCACCATAAAACACAATTTCATAATTTAATTAATTTATTTTTGAAAATTAGAAAATAATAATAAAATAATCAAAAATTCACAAAAATAAAATAAATTTCAAAAATTCTAAAAAAATTACAGTATGTAGATTAAGCTTCCAGGAACAAATTTTGTGAAGGAAGTTTTCATGAATCAATCAAAATGAAGCTAAAAACAATTCGAAACCCTAAATGGCTGAAATGAAGAAATTGAAACCTAAGCAATTCTAGACCAAATCAAGCGAAACAAATCTTGGAATCACACTCACTGGAGCTCAAGGAGAAGATAGAGACTAGTGGCGTCGAATTTGGTGGCCGAAAATGGCTTGATCGGAGTTGACTTCAATTTTCGGCCTCCTTGAAAAATTCGGCCAAAATACACAGGAAAATGGAGCTTCGGGTGGTGGAAATGGCTGGAGGTGGAGGAGGAAGGATGAGAGGCACAATGATAGCAAAAAAATCAGCTGGAAATGGCTAGAAATGGAAGAAAATGTGTTGGGAGGAAGAAGAATAAGGGAGGGGCAAAATCATAAATAAAACAAACTTTTGATTTTTGTTATAAAATAATGTATATATGTATATATATATATATGTCCACCTTATATTATAGTAATACATATATTCCCACACACAAATATTTTATTATATTTAATATTTTATACACTTAAAATTAATTAATTAATATAAAAATTAAATAATAAAATTAAGGAAATTAATTAAGCTCTAATTAATTTAAATAAATACACATATATACAATTTATTTTAGCACTTTAAAATTATGTATGAATTTATGAAAATTCATAAAATTATTTAAAATAATTAATATTAAATTGTTTACGTTTTAATTTCCCCAAAAATAAAATTCCTGAGAAAATTTTTCATAAATATTTTAAAATAATTAAAAATAATTAAAATGACTTAATAAATAACAAACTCATGAAAATAATCATCAATATATATATATAAATTATTAACACTGCATATCTCGATGCAGTATAAAAATATTTAAAAACTCGGGATATTACAGTTTTCCCCCCTTACAAGAATTCGTCCCCAAATTCCAGAAAAAAAATTACAAGATCAAAAAGGAAAGAGATACGGGTAAGAAGCTGGCATCTCAGCTTCAGTCTCCCACGTAAGCTCTTCCACGCTGTTGCTTCACCACAACATCCTGATCATCTGGATTTGGTTTGAGCATAACTATCGAGCTTGATAATTTACAATCTCAACTGATTCCTTCTCAAACTTCAGATCTTCATTCAGTTATATATTGTTCAACTATAACATGTGCGAAGTGTCCAAAATACACTCTCTTAAAATTGAGACATGGAACACTAGATGCACATGAAATAGATTTGGAGGCAAAGACAACTAATATGCAGTCTTCAGAATTACACCTCGTCTCATCACACCACTTTTTAAAGACATCTTCAGAATTACAATCTTTGATCTGACTCCATATCTCTGCGTCTAGGATCCATATCGCTCTTCTGATCACAACAACTTTCTTCGCTGTATTCTGAACCATCTCATATCTAGTTAAGACTTCTTTCCATAAAAGCCTCAGGTGGTGTCATTCCAATACTGCTATGGTAGCTGTTATTATAAGCGATTTCTATAAGTAGCATATAGTCGACCCAGCTACCTCCCATATCCAAAACACATATCTTCAACATATTATTTAGTGTCTGGATCGTCCTCTCAGACTGTCATCTATCTGAGGATGAAAAGCAGTATTGAAATTCAACTAGGTGTCTATTACTCTCCACAATCTCTGCCAAAATCGAAAGGTAAACACTGTACCTTTACCATATACAATGGACACAGGTAGTTCACGTAGGCATACAATATGCTTCATATGCAGCTTAGCCCACTTAGCTATTGAATAAGTGGCTTCCACTAGCCAAAAATTAGCTAACTTGGTCAATTTGTCTACAATCATTCCAACGGAATCATATTCACCCTTTGAATGAGGTATCCAACCACAAAAATCACAGCCATTCTTTCTCATTTCCACCCAAATTCAAAAGAGATCAAAACTTCCCAGAAGACTTCTGATGTTCAGCTTTCATCGGCTGGCAAATTAAACACTTAGGCGTACAATCAGTCACATCTTTTTTATAATCCAACCCTCTAGTACTAATCCTAAATACTGTGATAATTCTTGGTAATCATCTGGATGTACACTGCAAGTTCATTTCCACAGCTTATATAGAATCCCTTTCTCAGATTACAACATCAACCCTGTATCATTAACTTGGGCATCTCCTATCAGCAAATCATTCTATGGTGATATGTCATGATGATATGCTATGATGAATGTCATGATGAGATGATATAATGAAATGTTATGATGAAATGCTAGAATGAAATGTCGTGATGAAATGATGTAATGAGATGCTATGATGATATGATGAAATGCTATAACGATATCAAGTCTTTTCCTCTAAAGTTCACGTAACCCTCAGATTAATCGGTCTTCTTCCGCACTTGGAAACTGTTCTAACAAACATCTGTTCACATAATTTTCCCATTCTTTTGAGTTATGCGGGTCATAGGAGCTGCAATTCTAGAGAATTCTATTCAGATTTCCTATGATACCTAGTTAAACCCAGAAAATTACATATCTCAATGGATTCAGTCAGTCTGGGCCGCTCAGATGCTGCTTTGATCTTTTGTGGATCAACTCGAATTCTATCTTTAAATGCCACACTTCTAAGAAAAACAACACTCTCCACCCAATGATCACACTTCCTGAATTCAGCATAAAGCTGACATTCTCTTAGTGTATGTAGTTTAGTCCTTAAGTGATATACGTGCCCTTTCATTCACTTCGAATACACTAGTATATCATTAATGAAGACTACTATAAACTGACCCACAACTAATAATAACCCGACTTCAAATCAATTTTTAAAAAGAACTGTGCACCCTGTAGTTTATCAGACAAGTCATCTATCCTCAGAAGGGGATACTTGTTCTTCACTGTCATCTTATTCAGTTCTCTACAATTAATGCACAGTCTCAGGGTACCATCCTTCTTCCTTACAAGAGGACTAGTGCACCCCAAAGAGAAACATAAGGTCTAACAAAACCCTGATCATACAGCTCTTGCAATTGCTCCTACAGCTCTGTAAGAGTCATTCTGTAAGGCTACGTTGAAATAGGAGTTATATCAGGAACCACATCGATACATAATTCAATCTCTATAAGGTGGTAAACCTAGTAACTCACATGCAATTAAAACATCTGGGAGAGACAACTTCTCCACTGAAATATACTCAACTAGAGCCAGATATTCCTAATAACCCTTTCACATCTCATCAAGATTAATTACACCCAAAAGACTGAATTCACAATAACTCTCTGAATCTCAATTATCGGTTCAGATGCCAATATATTAAGCTTAATCATGTAACATATAATTTTACCAGTCTCCTCTTATATCGTATTACGTCTTCAGCATGATGTATCAGATTGAAGAGTTTACAGGTAATCTTCTCAACTGATTGCTCTTTCCTTACTCTGTACAATAGTTGATACAGGTAATTATCCTTCCTTAAAGGTGGATGGAAGTATCTTAGAAATCCCTCTTTAACTCAAATTATGTGTTGCAGTCAAAACTGACAGCTTGCCATAAGGAATACAATAGTGCTTCATCTTCATTAGACATTTTCCAATTCCCCCGTCAAAGCATATTTAAACAACTGCCAAACTTGATTAAATGCTATCAAGCTTTTATTAGTCTCGGCTATCGCAGTCACAATTGTTGCAAGTTCAAGTTCAAAAGAAATGCTTGTACTGCTTACAATGAATACTTTAACCCTTGAGTTATAGTTGCCTCTAACCTACCCCTATACTAGATAGGTGTAGTAAGGCTGAAACTATAACCACAACTTGAACTTGAAAAGACTGATTATCAATATTGTCTCTGCAGAAGAAACAATTCGCATTCACCACGCTGAAAAGATATAGAAGCTCAATAGGATTCAAAATATGGAATATCCGCAGAATTGACGTATCTCGAGTTCTTAACTGAAAAAGAAATTACATCTGCTAAATGATCAAAGGTATCAGCACTGCATCCTATGAAACTCTTGTTGCAGAAGCAACATCATTGCAATGCTAAGCCACCAGCTCCTCATTCAGTTATTCCCGTTGTCAACAGTGATCATCAGGTCTTCTAAGTCCATCTCTACCCCTACGCCTAATAGGTTGTACAGGGGGTAGAACCTCATGCTCAGAAGATCAACTATCACCAATCTCATCGATCGATGGAGCGACTCACGCTCGAGGCAATCAGCAAGGAGCAAAAATAAACAAATAGTTCAAACAATCACAAACATCAACAGACACCCTAACGGTTGCACAAAATTCCTAATGCAAAGAAGACTTTTCAAAGATATGATCGAACCTAATTTAACTGCAGTAGTTCCAAAGAAAACACGACTCAATAACCTAGGCCCACATCTCTAAATCTGGCTCTAATACCAACTTTGTCACGACCCAAATTAAGAGTCGTGACCGGCGCTAGGGAATGGGAATTCTTTCGAATCCGGAATCCGTAGCAAGCCTTAGAAAATAAAATCATGCAATAAATAAATAAAAAGTACGATAGAATTAAAAATTCTCAAATCAAAACTCCTTTCATCAATGAATACATATTCGTACAGTTTCAAATACAATTTTTCAGAGTATACAATATCAAAATAATATAATACTCTTCTAATTCAATAACACAACTACTGCAGTTTCTAGAATACAAATCAAAGTTTAGAATATACATTTACATAAAATGGCCGGGACTGAAGAACACCGGTGAGGAACTTTACAACTAAGGTCTGACGATATGGGATCTCCTAAAAAAAAATAATTGAGGGGGGTCAGACCTTACTGAATGAATTATTATACTATATATACATGCAAACTAAACCATAACAATCAGGCATTCTTATATATATATGTATATACACACATTTCACACGAATGCCAAACTCTGCCTTTATAAATATACTAAATATAGAAAACATTTATTTTAATTCATGAAGGATCCATAGAACCCTAATAATAGCAATCCCCAATCAACCCCATCATCACTCTAGCCATACAGGCTCACTTGATTCCAAATAGAACACTTATTCCAAACTGGACAGCAAACTGGCCCTGAGACACTAAGTCGACCTAGCTCCAGCAGTCTGGCTATCAGTGCGATTGGCCCTGAGACTCCTGGTCAACCGAGCTCCAGTAATAATACTATTTATCACCTTACATCTCTATTAACCCAATAGATCATTCATTCCACTATGGACAGTAAACTAGCCCCGAGACACTAAGTCAACTAAGCTCCAGCAGTCTGACTGTCAGTGTGATTGGTCCCACAATCACACTATCTATTATACCATTAAGCTTAGTCAAATCAATCAATCAATTATAATCACCATAATTAATTCTCACTCAACCCTTATCTATCGCACCGGTACGTACACGGTCCTAATGCTGCCCACTAGGAAGCACGTTTTATTGATATCCTTCACTTAAATAAATCATTCATTCAAAAAATAATTAATGTAGAATACTATTCATAATAGTAAAACCAACCATATATATATATATATATACCAAAAATATACCTAAAATATACTCAATATATTTCGGGTATATATATATATATATGTCAAATAAAATATGAAATAAACTAAAGAAAAATCATTAATATAGTTAAAAACAATTTAAATGTATAACAATAATATAACATGCATTTTCTTAAAAATATACCTAAATATACAAAAGATATGCCCTAAGTACACAAATCATTTAATAAAACATTTATGTATAACTATTCATTTAAATATGTGTTTAGGTTTAACATATATTCACAAATATACTAAAAATAAACCTAATTATCTAGCATGCATATATCAAAAATAAACTCTAAATATACCACTAATGTGTTAGGTTTAATTTAATAATAAGACATGTATTTATTTGGAAATAAATCAAAAACATACCAAAAATAAACTTAAAAATAATTTAACTGTAGGTTTATAATATAGCATGCAATTATTTAAGAATAAACCTAAATTATACTAATCATTTAATAAAATAATTATGGTTTGATGTACATTTAAATCATGTATAGATATTAAATTATAATAAACATAAACCTAAATATCTAACATGCGTATATCAAAAATAAACTCTAAATAGACCAGTGATATATTAAATATATATAGAAAATATACAAACATTTATATATCAAGATATACTAAAAATAAACCGAAAATATACCAAATCATATTATAATTAAATTATTGTTTAAACATATAATGAAAATGAAAAATCTTAAGTCATGCATCCTATATGCAATACATATATATACAGTATAATAACTCACATGTTAGCGCTCCACGAGACAAATTTGACGGGCCTGATCCGTTAGGCCTTGGTCTCGGCGCAACTAAATAAACAAATGACAACATGAAATCAGAATAAATTTAACGGAAATTCTAAAGACTGGATTTAGAATTTTAGACACAGAATTAGAATAGGGATTTGACCGAACATCACGTTTTATGAGAATTCTACCGAAAATTCGGCAGAACCTCCCCTGTAAAATGGACATCTCTCTACTCAAAGAGTAGAGCCGGTCCTGCAAAGAAAACACACTTCGGAATAACACCAAATTCACAACCACAATCCCTCAGTTGGACTCCAAACTACAATTCACCGACCGAGGTTCACAATTCACAGAATGATTACAAAATACCAAAAATGCCCTTATATAATAAAAATACATTTTATAATTCCAAATTACATACTCAACCCTAAAACTTATTAAAAACCGATAAAACCTCATTTATTTAGAAAAATTGTATAATATACATATAATTTGAAAATAATTTACGAAAATTAGTTCTAATTAATTAAAAATACTAAATAATTTGTAGAAATCATTTTTATACCCTAAATAACTATTAAAACCGATTTAATTACATTTTTAACCAATTTAGTATAAAATTACCAAAATACCCCTATATATATAAATTTACTAAAATAAATCCAAAAATTCACCAAAAATAATATAATTACTAAAAATTAATTCTCTCAACATATAACTCAATAATATCAATAAATATACTTAATTAACCAATTAATTCAATTAAACACATAATTAACCCTATTTTTCAAAATTACATAAACTTAATAAATTCCAAATAAATATATAAAAATTCACAAAAATTACAAATAAATTTCTATAATTCATTTAAACACCTATAATCACCATAAAACACAATTTCATAATTTAATTAATTTATTTTCAAAAATTAGAAAATAATCAAAAATTCACAAAAATCAAAATAAATTCCAAAAATTCTACAAAAATTACAGATTGTAGATTAAGCTTCCAGGAACAAAGTTTGTGAAGGAAGTTTTCATGAATCAATTAATTTGAAGCTAAAAACAATTCGAAACCCTAAATGGTTGAAATGAAGAAATTGAAACCTAAGCAATTCTAGACCAAATCAAGTGAAAAAAATTTTGGAATCACACTCACCAGAGATCAAAAAGAAGATAGAGACCGGTGACATCAAATTTGGTGGCCGGAAATGGCTTGATCGGAGTTGACTTCAATTTTTGGTCTCCTTGAAAAATCCGGCCAAAACACACCGGAAAAGGGAGCTTCAGGTGGTGGAAATGGCTAGAGGTGGAGGAGGAAGGATGAGAGGCACAGTGACAGCAAAGAAATCAACTGGAAATGGCCAGAAATAGAAGACAATGTGTTGGGAGGAAGAAAAAGGGAGGGGTAAAATCGTAAATAAAGTAAACTTTTGATTTTTGTTATAAAATAATGTATATATGTATATATATATATGTCCACCTTATATTATAATAATACATATATTCCCACACACAAATAATACTCACCACACAAATATTTTATTATATTTAATAATTTATACACTTAAAATTAATTAATTAATTAATACAAAAATTAAATAATAAAATTAAGGAAATTAATTAAGCTCTAATTAATTTAAATAAATACACATATATACAATTTATTTTAGCACTTTAAAATTATGTATGCATTCATGCAAATTCGTAAAATTATTTAAAATAATTAATATTAAATTGTTTAAGTTTTAATTTCCTTGAAAATAAAATTTCCGAAAAAATTTTACGTAAATATTTTACAATAATTAAAAATAATTAAAATGACTTAATAAATAACAAACTCATGAAAATAATCATCAATATATATATATATATATATATATATATATATAAATTATTAACACTGCATATCTCGATGCAATATAAAAATATTTAAAAACTCGGAATATTACAACTATAAAATAAATAATAATAAAAATTAGAATAAATTCCTAACTTATGACTCGATTTAGGAATACGAAACCCAGATAAACACAAAAATTCAAAATTGACCCGATGTCACGTTTTATGAAAATTTTATCAAAAATTTGACAGAACCTCTTCTGTAAAACAAACATCTCTCTACTAAAAAGTATAATCGATTCTGAAAGAAAAACACACTTATAACACCACAAACTCGACACCTCAGGTTGGGACCCCGAACTGCACAATTCTCAATGAAGGTTCATAATTCACCAAAAATACAAATAAAATAATAAATATATTAAAAATTATTAAATTCCATAAATATCCTCAGAATACCAAAATATAATATATTTAAACATTAAATCACTAAATATAATTATTTTCACAATAATTAAATAAAAATCTCAAATAATAATATAATATTAATAAAAATCCAATTTTTCAATAATTAAACTTAAAATAGTAAAAATTCACTTTTATATATTCAAATAACTTAAATAGCTTAAATATGTATTAAAAGTAATTAAAAATCCATTTAATCACCAAAATAGTAAATAATATATTATTTGAATATAATTTTCAAAAATTAGTATTAATTTGTTAAAAATAGTAAATAATTTATAAAAATCATTTTAATACCCTATAAAATTCTAAAATCATTTAAAACATATCATTTAACTATAATTTTCACAAAATTACACAATTAACTCATAAATACAAAATTTACATAATATAAATAATATTCTCAAAAATTATATTAATTCACCAAAAATTATTTCAAAAATTATAAAATTATTAACTCTAATTAATAACTCTAATATAACTAAATTCTCATTAAAACTAACATAATTATCAAAAATTCAATATTTAATATTAAAATAATCAAAAACTACCCAAAATTCAAATTAATTCAAAAAAATTCACAAAAAAATATATTTGAGAAGTTTAAGCTACCACAATCAACATTTCTTAAGCAATTTTTTATGAATCAAACATAATAAAGTTAAAAAAATAAAAACACTAAAACACATAAACTAAAAATTGAAGATATCTAAAAATCTAAAGGATTTGAGTTCAAACGGAGCTCGGAAATGGACTCACCGGTGGAAAACTGTTCAAAAGAGTCCAGTCCAAAGTCTTGAGGTGGTCGGAAGCTCACCGGCGTGTTGGAGCTTCAACTTTCAGTCACTCTCTGCTAGTGACGATTCTGGCAATTCCCAGTGGCTCTGCTGGCGGCTGGCAACATCTGGAAGAAGTGGTCGATGGTAGCAGTTGGGGCGGCTCCAACATGGACTGAAAGTGATGATGAGGAGAAGAAGAAGACGAAGAAGAAGAAGAAGAAGAAAGCTTTTGATCCGATTCTGATTTTTGACTTTTATATATATATATATATATATATTTATTAATTTAATTATGAAATTACCAAAATGCCCTTCAACTAATTTAATAATAAAAAAATAATAATAACAATAATGTTAATGTTAACAACAACAATAACAATAATAATAATAATACCATTAACTAGAATATTATCAATTAATCCCACATAAAATAAATTATTTTACATAAACAATTCTTTAGAATAAAATACATAAATAATATTAGCAAATATCAATAATAATATACAAATAAAATTTAAGATTATTAACACTGCATATCTCAAAATAATATTATTTCATTTAAAATACTAGGTCATTACAATTATTTCTTCTACATTTACAAGTAGAAATTGAAAGTATGTTTGAGAAAATTTATTTGGTGATGTTTTATTTGATTATTATTTAATCATTTAATTATTCATTATTTAATGATTTATTTTATTTTATGTATTTAATTATTTATAATTTAAATTGATTTGAAGATAATGGTAGAACGTGCTGCCTAATGAGTGTCACTAGGAACATATGCGCACAGGTCTGATCTCGATATATGTTTAGATTGTGAAAATAGGCTCGATGGAGCGTGTGCTCTCGGGCAAGTGTAAATGGTTAAAGCTCAGTGGAGCTAGTACTCTCAAGCTGGATAAAAAGATGTAACTTGATTGAGCTTACTCGCAAGACATCAATATGGAATAAATGAAATGACTGTAGTAGTAACTCGATTGAGCTTACTCTCGGGACGACAGTCACTTAAATTACAGAGAGCCAAAAGGCTATTAGATTAAAGGTTTAGGTGTTCTACTAGATTTTTCACAAAAATAATTATTCCATATATTTTCTTACAGAGATTTTATATTAAATTGATTTAAGAATTATAAATAGATTTTATTTAAATATTATTGTGAAAAATAAATGATTTTAAGGATTATGATTCCTTTATTTACATTTATTTTGAAAAGCGATTTTAACAAATATTTTTATAAACTAGCATGCATTTTATAAAATTAATTTACTTAATAAAGTCTGATTCCCCTCAACCTTTTTTTTTAGAACCTCACAGTCAGCCCCTTAGTATTCTCTGTCTGTACTGGGTTCATTCTTAACCAGTTGCATTATATATGTTAGACTAATAAATGTATTGTATAACTAAATTTTAGACACCGCAGTAGTTATCTATGAACTTGTGTTATTTGTATCCTATATTGAAATGTTATTGTATTTAAAAAATATTATTATATGTATTTGATATTGTGCATTTATTATTAATTTATTGTTAAGTGTATTGTGTCTACTTAGCAAAAAAATTTTAAAGCTTACTATGAGTTTCTGATACTTTATATATCCACATTTCCTAATGTCGGTCACATATCTTTTGGTTCGGGTCGTGATACTGTCGCTAAATTTATCTAAATATTATAAAATTCATGGTGAATTTAGCGATGGAAATAAAAAATTTATCGCTAAATTAGTAACGAATTTTGATTTTCCGTCGCTAATTTTACTGACGGATTTTCTAAATCCATCGATAAAATTAGCGATGGAAATTTAAAATCTATAGCTAAAATCTAGCGACAAATGAAAATCTGTCACAAATTTCATAGCTAAGAGGTTTAGCGATTGATGTTCCTGTTTTAGCGACAGAAACACCTGTTTTTCTATTGTGTGAAGAACCTCATGTTCCATGATCCAAACATAACCCATAGTCCTTTGAACCCATTCTTCATGGAAATCGAATTTCCATGAAACTCTAGATAGAAAATCCTGACTCGCGCCAATCATAGGCTTTTGATATGTTCAACTTTATAGTAACTGCCCCTATTTTCCCTAAAGATTTCTTACGCAGAAAATGATTTAATTCATAAGCCACAATTAAATTATCAACTATCGACCTCCCTGCCACAAAAGCACTTTGATGTTCAGAAATTAAACATGGAAAAATCAATCTTCACATGCCATGTAAAGTTGGTTAAAATAATATACAAGAAAAAGATAATAATGTTTAAATAAAAAAATTTGTGAAAAATAAATAAAAGAAAAATAATTGTTGAAAGAGATGGGCCAAGGTTTATCTGTGTTCGGCTTCACTTGGGCCTGAACTTTATCTAAGCTGGATCATTATACTAAAGCAAACATAAGATATCAAGCCAACGAGCAGACCCAATGAGTCTCTGTTCACATGCTTGCTTTGTTGATGGCTGTCGCTTCAAAACCATGACCAACAAGGAGAGGCTAGCACTCGATGGATGTTTCATTTTCCTTTTTCTTTTGAATTCATAATGAATATTAGAATCAGTCAATGGTCCTATGAAATATAGGTTGTGAATGAAATCATTTATCGTTTACGGACAAAAGATGATTAAATAAATAAATGGCCATGATTGATGAGTCTTAATTGTTTAACATGGTGATGGGCTACACAATGATTGGCATTAGCAGCTTGAAAATGATAGTTTATGTATTTATTGCTATTAAAATAAGACATTGTTTGATAAATGACAACTGAGTAAGATTGGATGTGAAGATTGACCTTACAGGTGGAGTAAGGAATGCAGAAATTTTCAAAGGTGCAACAGAGATTCTGAAATGGCTGATTGTGCTTTTGTCTTCATTGTGTTGAACATGCAGAACTTCGCGGATTTCACTGGCGTACTTTGAACCTGAAGTTAGAAACTGTAATGCCTGAAAAGCAGATGCTTCAGCATTTCTTCCCTATTCAACTATGGTGTGGGAAGCTGCCACTACAGCACTGTGGTAATGTTATCTGCCCAAGGTGAAATTTTCATTCGTGGAAGTTGTTTAATGTGCTTCACTTCAATACTCAGGGTGTGACCTGTGACTACTACAATCATTCCTGAATCCCGTCAAACAAATTGGCATCTTTCACTTTATCTATGATGCGGACAAGGAAAAGTTTTAAGTCGTACATCAATCTGCCATATGCAACCAATAACTTGGTGAATGTTACATTTTGGTTGTGGTTCTGAGTGTCCATGGAAAAAATTCGATAAATGGTTATCCTCATAAAATTTTCACTGATTTAGGAGTAGAAGTAATGGGGTTGCACAGCTCTCTGATGCATCTCTTCCAACTTGTTTAATACTTAATAGGGCTGTTACTTCTCTTCTTGTTACATGTTCATTTGGTTTCCACTTGTTCTTGGCGCTTGCTCTGATTTCCATTTCAAATGTGTTATAGCCTTCAACATGTCATTTACCAGAGGATTGAGATGGCTGGGCTTCAGCAGTCGTTGGAAACTTAAGTACTATAAAACCTTAGCGCTGATATATTTTAGCTCGACTGATCAGCAGGGTTTATCAATTGAGAGATGAGGTGCTAAGAACCATCTCAGGTTGCTCTCTGAACCAATCCCTCCAAATCCTTGAAGAGATTGGTTTTTGTGAATTCATTGTTCTGCAAAATAATGTTGAGTACAATGATTGCGATTGAACGGTATGATTCCATTGACTGATGTCTGGTTATAATGAAAGGGAGAGTCTTGTCAACACTAGATATATTGCACCCAATGGTAGGATTTAAGACACGTAATTGAAGTGTTATACACTTGGTTGATAAAAATAAGACAAATGTCTTAGGTATATGTAGGTAAGAATCTCCCATAATGAAATGTACTCGTATTGAAGGTGCGAGGTTTAGAAAGGTAGAAGTAACTGCTGCTGCCTGCTGTAATGGACGGAGTGATAGTGCGGTTTGACGTGACTAAGGTGACAACTTGGGATTGATTATATGCTTGTAGTTCTCCCACATGTCGTTGTGTCTTCCTGGCCTTGCATGCGCAGCCATGTATGCAGCCCATGCGTATCAATAATCATTCATGCCATAAGCATCTAGTTTGCACTCTGGTAGTCAAGCTGTGACGGCTAGAAAAGTAAACTCCTCGCTATTTTCCATCCGAAAATAAGAGTACGAGTCAAAGGGTTCTGAAGTTTTCAACAGTTTGGCTGGGAATTTTGGAATAGTTATTGTTAGGTAATTGAAGAGAAATACAAAATGGGCCGTGTCCTGTATTCCTTTACAATTTCCATGAAGCTGAATGGGGTGGAAACTTTGTGGGGTAGAAACGACGTATACTGCAAGTATTCCAGTTACATGAAATGGAAACTTGAGTGTTGAATTTTCAAGTGGTGGCCGAGTTAATAGTATTAGTAAGACAAGAGTAGCAGCAATACGAGAAGCAAAGAGCCAATAAGAGACAAAAGTTGATAATAATGTCATCATTATTGTTTGTATAGCAAATCCCCTGAGTTCGTGGTCCTGCTCCCTTCTCATCCGTGACTTGCAATCACCAAAACAGAAGTAGTCAAAATCTCGTAAGCGGATGAAAATAATGATAATTCGAATTCTAAGTAACGGATTGACCCATATATGTGGAAGGGAAAAATGATATTTATGTGTAGTGACTAATTCACAGGCATCATAGTGCGACAGGACCCACTCAATTGACTCCTCCCAGCTGAAAATCAATAGTCCAAGTCATAAGAGTCGTAAAAATGGTTAGAATGAATGTTTAGGGTATTTTTGCTCTAAAATGGACGCCTTAACATCATGTTTAAAGAAAGATGTTCGCTTTTTCACTATAGAGTTTGGGCAGGAGGACTTTTACTTTCCATAAATTACTTATCTTTTGCCAGATAGACGCACGGCTCCATCAATGTGGAACTCTGTCCTGGAAGCACCTCGTCTCGTGACAGCACCAAGAATGATAATTAATTTTTTTAAAGAAAAAGGACAGCTTGGGACCTTTCTCGTGAGGTCATCTCATGATGGTCTTTCGGTCGTGGAGCCCACTCTTTCAGCCCGCTCCTGTGACATGGGCCTGTCTTTGTGTGTGGATTTATGGGCCTAGTGATTTGACAAATAAAGCCTTTTAAGAATCCTAACTCCCATGCTACATAGAGTTTTGTTTTGCATTTGCGTTGTGTTGTGTTCCGTAGGATTAAAATGTTTGAAAATGTCCAAACTGACAGGTGACAAAGACTAGGTAATTACCAGTTGGATCTTTGATTAATCCCAAATGCAACCCACTATGTACGTACTGACAAGGACCTTACTAGTTGATTTTCCTTGACCACAAAAGCTTAGTGGGCGGTCAATTTACCAAGCCCAATTTTTTAGAAATAAAACTTCAAATATATATATATATATATATATTTTTTTTTTCCGTGAAAAAAATTCAACCACGGTAGATTTAGATATGTCATATGACACCTTAACTATCATATTAATAATACAGAATTTTAAATATTTTAATTACTTCTATTTCTTTTTGTCTCTCCAATGACATTGTATAGTTTTTTTGGGTGAAATTGGTTTTGTTGATTAAAATGAATATTCAGAGAGAATTGATGCTAATTGTTTTATAAAAAATGGGGATGATTTGAATGAACAAATTTGAAGAAGAAGACTTTGAATATGTAAGGGTACTTGTAGTATTAGAGTAGTTGTTGGGTAAAAGACAAGGTCTACGTTCAAAGACTCCACTGCTAAAACAAAACATTAATTAATTAATTGTTACACATGTTTGAATGTTGCCTAATTAGCTCAACTATAGACCACAATAGTAAACATTCAAACAAAAAGCTATTTTTACAGTATAAAAAAAAGTTACATGAATCACAAGAAAAATCCAAACCCTTCAATTATAAAGAAAGAAAGATCATGCTGAAATCTAAATTTAATTTCACTATTTGTTTGAGGTTACATTAAACCTTTATTCTTGACACTTTTGGGTCATCAGTTCTTTCCTGTCATTTTGTATAAAAGCCTGAAGTAGGATTCATGTATTGTTGTTAATGGCATTGGTGCTTGAGGGTGTATTTGTGTGTATATATTTAGGAAGCTTCAGCTTAAAAGAGCACTAGTGTACATAGTGCAGTGGGAGATAATAGACATACTAGAGTAGTCAAGAAGGGACAAGGAGCAAAACGATAATTAAAATCTTAAAGAGGGACATCACAGAAAGATGTAACAAGAAAATGGGCAGTGCATTGCTGCAATTTATATGGTTTGTTGTGCCCTGAGGAGGTAAGAGAGAAGAGAGGCCAAAAATTGCATGAGAGAATCTGGTAATAGAAGAAGAACCCGTGAAGAAATCATTGGCCCACTAAACATCTATCCTTTCCCCTCTCCCACTCACCATGCACAGTAGAGTTAAAAAAATTATTATATCACAATTATTAGTTTTTGTTTAATTTTTTTTACATGTAATTTTACATTGAGGGTGATATGCTGAACGAGTTCTAACAAAAAAAAAAAAGAGCTGCAATGTATATCTAGTCGAATTGGTAGGTTTCCGCACTCAAAACGCGTTACGGAACTTCTGAGATATTTAATATGTTTTAAGTTAATTTTTTTTAAATAAAAATAATATTATTGATTTAAACTAGCAATATATCTCAATAAAAATATAAATATAAATTCATTAAAAACTATAAAGAATGAAATAACACTCAAAATTAATCTCTTTTAGCCCTATTAAGTTGGAGAAGCTTTCAATAACTACATCTGATAACACTACTCCATTCAAATTTAACTGTATAAAATTAGTATCAAATTTTGCATTTTTCTGATTTGATAGGTTCTTATTCATTTATTCTATGGTTGGAAATAAAAACCGAAACAGAAAATACATATAGCATTATTTATTAAATTGTTATGAATGGAATATTTGTTCATTTTCTTTGGATTTTTTTCTTCTGAGTCCATGGCACTGTTCGATTCGGTTCAAGATTATATAGGTAGATATTCGTTTTTACATAAAAACTAATCTTCTTTTTTTTTATTATTTTTCTTGGTATTTCAAAGATGACAGCTAATTCTATAGTCTAGCTTAAAAATTCTGGAATAGAATTTAGAATCCATGAATGTTAGGACAAATGTCACATCAATGGATTATTGACCACATTATTCTCACCAAAGAGTGGTAAATGCGTTTTGTAAACGATTTGGTATATTTAGTTCTTGATTTTTCTTTTTATTCTTTTTCAAAGTAGGAAAAAGGGGAAAAAAATGATATGGAATTTATTTTATTGTTGTGGAGGACATCCTCTCCATTTATCCACTGCTATCATTGGTATCATACATATTTACAATCGCCTATCATACAAGTAATTTTTGCATTGTAGATCAATGCAGCTTTTAATATTAGTTGCGAAATTATGGTCACATCTAAAATAGCCTCTCTATTTAAACTATAATAGTACAACCTTATGTTAGAAGTTTTAATTTTGAATAAAAAATTATTGATTCATTACTAGTACTATAAGAGACTTCAATTCTCCCAAGTAACATTTTAAATTTAAATTTTTGAATTTAAATTTTATATATGAAAAAAACAGACAGTTTATTATTCATTAAATTTAAACGAAACCAATGTTATTATCTAATATTGGTTTAATTTTATTTTTAAAAGAAATTTAAATAGAATTCATTTACAAATAAATTTTAAATTTATTTGAACTTTTATTAATAAAAATTGATTTAGTGTTAAGTAATTTTACAAAATTAACAAGTTAGAATTGAAAACAAATTTTACAAAATTTTCATTTAAACTAAATATATCCACTTGAATTTATAAATAAATTTTATAAAATTCATTTAAATAAAACATACTTTAAAACATAATATAAAAATTTAAAAAATGGCAATGAATTCTACAATACAAAATAAAATAAGGGTGATGTTACATTGAGGGGATTCTGTATACAATACATCTAGCATCATCGATCTTAGCTTTTTTTGGCTTAAAGGTGAATCAACGAAGCACAAATCTCATCTTATCGCAAACGAAAAGCAACATGAATCATTCTCTCCCCGAAAGCCAAACTGATTCAAAAGAATTTTTCGGATTAAAAGAGAACATAGGATTCCAAAGGATCTGAATACCTTACAGTATATCATTATTATTTATTTTCTTGTAAAGATGCATGGGGTCCTATTTATCTGAAGCTGCTTATGGATTTATTTTCTGCATGGTTTCCGCCTTTGAGCCGCCATGTTTAGCCCGTGCATGCCCCTCTTAAAGTACATTCCATTTCTTAATGTTTCACTCACAATTACGCTTATAGCCACTTTAATTTCATTAGTTTTTCTATTAATTTTTGGCTGAAGAAAGGGATATAATGGTCATTTCGTGTTCATGGCTTTAGATTTGGGTTTGGAATAAATAAAAGCTAAAAAAGAGGATGGAGAAAAGAGAAGAAGAGACCTTCCAAATTCTGTGTTGGTGGGGTTTGGCTGAGCACTTTCACCATACACTAGGACGTGAAAGAATAATTGCAAACGAAACAGAGACAGAAAGAAGAGAAAAATCCTCAACAAAATAATGGAAAACAAGAAATTCATTTAGATTCCATAAATCAATAATAATCGAAAAATATTATTATTAAAATAGCTAGAGTTCGATCTAAATATTTGAATATTTATTTTTAAAAGTATTAAACAAAATTTGAAAATTCCATTTTAAAAATATATGAAAAGGAATATAATGTAAATTGACATGCAAAAATTGATAATAACAATAATAAACTTCAATTATTAATTTAATAATTTCATCATTTGATAACTATATTTTATTTTTTTTAAACCGATCATGTATAAATCTCCGACCAATGGTTCAAAACAAAAAACAATGAGAAGAGTAGCGTTTGAACTTTTTACTTCTTATTTCTTCTCTTATAGAATTGGAATTAACTAGTTGTTAAAAATAATAATAAAAAAAATAAAAATAAACTGATCAATGCATAACAAGTTCTAGTATGCGTGGGTCAAAAATTAATTTTAGTTTACTAATTTAATAATATTCTATATATTAATTTGTTAACCGTTTATTTATAATAATTGATATTTTTTCACGATATTTAAACTTAATAATGAATATTCTATACATAATAATTGATGTTTGAATTAGTAATTTTTAAATTTTAGATAAGACAACAGTTGCTTAAATTATACATTTTTTATACCTATAATTAATTAATATAAAGATATATTATTGACACTATTTTTTAAAAAAAACATTGTATAAAGGGAGTTTGCAAAGGTGGAAGTGATAACTCGAACTCGTTTAAAGACGAAGACTTCACATGCTGATTGATACTCTACTTAACTAGAAGTGTATATAGCAAAGTGTGTGTTTGGTTTAATATATGTATTATGCAAGGATGCGAAACGTAATCAAGAAATCAGTCATGTTAGTTGTGGGGTAATAGAAAAGGTAGAGAAGGCCTATCTATACTTCTTTGCCATTGTCTTTTGGCCATGGCCCTTCGCCATTTAAAAAGCTTTTCAAGCTTCTTCACATACGCTTTCTTCTCTATATAAACCCTTCTTTGTATGCAAATTAAAAACCCTCCTTTTAATATTATCATTCCATTCAAATCAAGGTCCTTTTAGGGTTTGGGTGTTTTATAACAGGAACAAAGGAAAAGACAGAAAGTGCCAACGTCACACACCAATAGAAAGCAAAAAAAAAAAAAAACAATTATTAAAGAAATAATAAAGATAGAGTTGAAAATACAATTATCTCAACTAGGACTGATTGGGATGCTTTCTTTTCTCTCTATCTTGTACAAATTGTTATCATTTTGGGGTTTGCTAACCCTTTTTTTTTTCCCTTCTTCTTCTTCTTCTTTATAGCTTTTTTTTTTTCATTTCATTTTATTTTATCACTAATTTGCCAACCCTCTTGCTTGGTCTGCCACTATAATCATAACCCTTCTGTACACTATTATCTCAAAGACCCAGCTTTCATTTTCTTGATATCTCTATATAGGGATCATGTAATATATAGAGTTAGGGGAAGAAAGGGTTATTGGGTAGTGAAGAGGTTTTAGAGAAAAAGCAAACTATATTATTATAATTACCATCATCATCTGGGTCTTTCTTTGTTTGATCAATGCATGGTGATCAGCTACTATATGTATATAGATTGGAAAAAGATACGATATATGATATATATCTATCTGAATTGGGTTGCAGCGTTGCTCAGACAAGCAAGCCATGACATAGAAATTGAAAGCGACTTGGAGAATAACCCATCATCATCATCATCATCATCTCTTCACGAGATTTTGCTTTTGCTACCCAATGAATGATGCCTTTCTGTGTCTGCAATTCACTGCCACCTGTTTATCTTCAAAGCTTTGTTTGAGTTTAGTCGTTGTGTCCAAACGCTTCGATTTTTTTTTTCCTTTTTTTTGCAGCTAGCTGGCTGGCTTTATTATAATTAGAGAGTATATATTTACTCAGTCTCAGTCTTCTCTTGTTGTTCTCTTCTTCTCAAAGGTGCAAAGTGAGCATTTGGAGAAGAAGAGGGTTAAAGTTGCAGAAAGCAAATATATCAAAACAAAATCAAACAAAAACAAAAACACCGTTTTCTTTGTTTGTTTTTCTTTGTTTGGAGTTTTCTTCTTCTTCACAGGCATGTTCCCTGCAGCCATGTCCAATTCAACTTCTTTATCTGAAGAAGCTAGTACTGTTTCTTCTGGTAATAGAGTAGCTCAGGATTTTTGTGGCTTAAATCCAATTGTTTCAACTATTCCTCCTCAACAGCAACAGCAACAGAAGATCAAGAAGAAAAGAAGCCTACCAGGAAACCCAGGTTAGTTAATTAATAAAGTTCTTTTCTTTATGATCTCCGGTCTTTTTTTTTTTTTTTTTTCCTTTTTATGAAGATTTTTACAAGTTTTCATTACATATATATGATCTTATGTGCAGACCCTGATGCTGAAGTGATAGCATTATCTCCAAAGACTTTACTGGCTACCAATAGATTTGTTTGTGAGATCTGTAACAAAGGTTTTCAAAGAGATCAGAATCTTCAACTTCACAGGCGAGGACATAACCTTCCATGGAAACTGAAGCAAAGAAACAGCAAAGATATAAAAAAGAGAGCTTATGTTTGTCCTGAGCCATCATGTGTTCATCATCATCCTTCAAGAGCTTTAGGTGACCTTACAGGTATCAAGAAACACTTTTGCAGAAAACATGGAGAAAAGAAATGGAAGTGTGAAAAATGCTCAAAGATCTATGCTGTTCAATCTGATTGGAAGGCTCATTCTAAAACCTGTGGAACGAGAGAGTATAGATGTGACTGTGGAACCCTTTTCTCCAGGTATAGATTTTTTTCCACTTTTTTTTTTTTTTTAAAAAAAAAAAGAAAATTATACACAAAAGAAAAAAGAAATTGAATGCTCTTTTTGGCCTTTTTATCTTTATTAAGTTTTTCTGAAATTCCCAATGTTCACTTTCTTTATTAATTTTTAATGTTTGAGGAATTTATTTTACATCACCTTGGACTGATATAGAAATTCACAGAAAATATTGGTCCTTTGTTTAAAGTAGGAAGTCTCATGCATCTCTTTGAAATGGTGTTTGTTTTATGTTTCAGTCACATTTGTTTTGTTTTGTGTTTATTTTTTAGTTTTTACTTTTATTTTTAGTTTTTTACAAGAGTAAGAAGAGTAAGAGTAAGTAAGCTCTGCATGGAATATACATCTGAAAGCTTTGCTTAAATGTGTTGGCAGTTTGCAAAGAAGTGGACACCATTAATATAAGTGTCTGTTACTGATGACAATATAAGTGTAACTGAAACAATATCTCTGAAAATCTGAACCTGCCAAGTTTTCACATTTTGAATACAACAAAAAGAAATAAAAAGAAATAAAGGAACAATCAACAACATATATATAATCTTTTGTTTTATGCATTAAGCTTTTTGTCTTCACAATCCAAGTTAATACACATACACATGCACTTTTCTGCTTCTTTGTCCTCGCATATAGCATATTAAATGAATTCCTGAGCAAAAATAAGTCATTTTCTTGCCCTGACCATTTCTCTATTGAACAAAGTAATTCATTGCAATGAAAGGTGCTAATGTTTTCACTTGGAACTTTTCAGTCCTTTGATTCTTTTTCTTTTATATAGTGTTTCACTGTTGATTTTACCCCTTTTGGTACTTTATAATGGAGCGACTGCAGTCTCAAAAACAATGATGATATATCTCTGCTTGTCCAAGAAAAAGTGAAGCAACAAAAAAAAAAAAAAGTTCTAATTAATTGCTTTTTGGGGTTTCATGGCGGAGAAAACCCGTGAAAATTTTTTTCATGAAGCATGCCATAATTTTAATTTCAGAACATACACTGAAGGGCTCTGACCCTTTCATCATGATGAATATAATTCTGCAAAAATATCTGATATTCTGATTTGCTTTTGCTGGTGGATTTCAATTTGCACATCTCTTTGTCTAAATGCACGAGCTCAAGTTTCAGAAGAGACTAGCTAATTTCTTGAAATTTTGAGCCTTATTTTTCCATGCATTGCATCCCTCTTTCTCTGTCTGCCTGCTTTAGTTTTGACCAAAAAAAGATACTTCTGCTTTCGTGTTTTCTTGCTCTCTTTATGACATTAATCATTTATATATCTATCTATCCATATATTCAATCCTCGCATGCATGTCTCCCTCAGGCCTTTTCTTTTTCTATTAGATTCATAACATCAGCTTGTAAAGAAAATAATATAAAACAATGTAATTATAGCGTAATCTAATTCACTGTGACTTGCTAAATCTTTCTTTATGTTTCTCTTGTACAATCTTAATTAATTAACTTCAATTTCCCATTTTTGGCCTCCAATGAACCAGCTAATTTTTCATTATAGCTAGTTAAATGCTGCACTTTATTAATCAAGATACAAAAAAAGGTATAATTGTAATCAAGATTTCATGATATACATTGTGCACATTAATAAAGTCAAACTAGCTAGAAACCGTTCTTTTCCTGTTAGATTCATTCTTCTTCTGGGTTGATTAATTATTCTATAATTAAATTATTTATTGTACTGTCTACTGTGTTTTAAATTTAATTACACTAATATTGTTTTCTTTTTTGTGCGTGCATGGAATTCTGAAACCTACTACGCAGGAAGGATAGCTTTATAACACACAGAGCATTCTGCGATGCATTAGCAGAAGAAAGTGCAAGACTTTCAGCTCATCAGCTACTTACGACCAATCCTACTGCTCAAACTCTTCTTTTTCAACAAAACCCACAATCACAACCCCGCCACCACCTTAACTCTCTCTTCCCTCTCCCTGTCTCCCTTAACCCATGGGATCCTCCACCACCTCCTCCTCATCACCAAAACCCTAGCAACAGCAACAACCCTAACAACCCAATTCAGATCAAGCCTGAAACTCACCATTTCCACCTTCCTCCGCTCTTCCAAGAATCACCACCGCCACCATTGCCACATAAGGCTAGTGCTAATATGATACCCTCATCTCCCTTCCAAACCCTATCAAATGCTGCCACCTCAGCGCCATCTCACCACCTGTCAGCCACTGCACTCCTTCAAAAGGCTGCAAGCGTGGGTGCAACTCAGACTCCTGTGGGTCATAGTCACATGACTCAACTGGACATGGGTGAGCTACGAGCAGTGAGTCAGGTTACTGATTCAGTGAGTCAAATCTCTCATCATCACCATCAGCAGCAAGCATCTTACCTGGGCATTAGTCTTGCCACGTTGCATAAGAATGACCGTTTAACTAGAGACTTTCTTGGTTTGGCTGGTGATCATGGCAATGGAAACGGAGTGAATGGTGGGGGCGGCGGCGGCAGTGGTGACGTTAACGTTAGCATGAATGTGAGGGAAATGCTAACGTACACAGGTGGAGTAGGATTGCAGCATTACACTAGCAGTGAGAGAGACCATACGCTGTTGAAACCTCATGGTTTTGGATTCGGTCAGCAACCTGCGGCCTCAGAAACTTGGGGTGACTGCTGAAAGGATAACACTGTAATTTTCACCCAGTTCTGCTCATCTGCAGAATGACAGAAATGCCCCTCGAAGTCCACCCTAAAGAAAGAACTGAATAGGGCTTAAAGGAATTACAGCCCTCTTGTTATGTCACCTTCACCTTTTATGCTTCATTACAACATTTTTTTTTTCTTTTCTTATGGCCCTTTTTAGAATTTGTCTCCTAAATTTTCTAAATGTGACAATTAGTTGCTCCTCATAAGAGAGTTTGTTGCTTTTAATTACTTCATTAACAATAGAGTTCTGAACTTTTTAGATGGTAATGAATGAGATATAATTAAAAGAGGTCAATTGGTTCTATTCTTGTGCAATGCAATTACTTGGTTTTGTTGCCCTCTCAAAATAGCTAGCTATGAGGTGGAAGGGCAAGATTGTAATTATTCTGAGGAAGAAAAAAAATGTCACATGCAAAATATAAAAATATTCTTTGATGGGTGTTTATTATATATATTTTCTAATAATTTGAGGGGAAGAAATATATATATATATATATATAGAGATGTAGATATTCTTTAGGTAATGTCACATCTCTATCTTGGACAGCTATGGTTCACAAGACAATGTTGTTGCAATTTGGTTGATGACAATGGAGGGATGTTTTTTAGCAAAGGAAACTCCTCTTTTTGTTCATTATTGCTGCTATTATTTTTTCATTTTTGTCTTGTTCAATGAGAGTGTTGCCAAAGTGTGGCTAGAAAGACAACTAATAATGGGCCTATTCTAACCATTATTATCTTATAATGATCTAAAGTAAATCTTTTTATGTCCATCATAACTTTAATTATCTAATGACTAATAAGTGTATTAATCTTTACCACATTCTTTGATAGCTAGAAGTAATAAAAGGTTTTTAATGGGTCGAAAATTTAACAGTTTAGTGGTATAAATTATTTAAAATATCGATTAATTAAAGACTTGATTTTTACGTTTATACTGAAACTCTTTTTCCTTAATTTTTTTTTTCCATATCTTAATTACATGAAAAATGAATGCTTTCCTGATTCAACCCCACAAAAACTTCTGATATGATAATGTTGTCGCAGAGACCGATATATATATGCATAATTGTGACCATTATAATGCTCTTCATGATGATGGAGTTATCAGACGTATACATGTACATGCATGCAATAAAATTACGGATGTACCCTCCATTTCATAGGAAATGACCAAAGAAAAGAGAATCACTAAAGTCACAAAAAAAAAAAAAATTATCGATTTTAAAGGGAATTTGGGGTTGAAAATGTTGGTTGCATTAATCACAGGTAAGCAAGTACTAGATGAGGCAAGCATGCCGGTGAAGAGGGCCAGGCCTTGTACTCTTTGGATTGACGAATGTGCCCTTCACAATCCCAAAAAAAAAGAACTATAGTTGTTGACCCTTTGACATTTTCCATATTGTTTATGTCGAGCTTCCAAGTTTTCTTGCAGATGAGACCTGTGACATTCTGAAAATTATAGGCACATTGATACGCAATTTTTTCTCTGATTTTACATGTTCTTGAATGAAAATTAAACACTTGATCAGTGGTTCAGATGATAATGGTGCTTGTATTTCTTTGCCCCATAATTAGTTAATAATGTGTTTCATCTCTTCATATTTGCAAATATTTCTGTTATTGGCATATGAATAATATAACTTCATATGAGCTATTTAAATAATTTATGAATAGGAATTATTTTGTTTGTGAAATGTATAAATTTATATTAATAAGAAGTTAAAAAAAATGACAATAAATTTAAAAGTTTACTTACTCATTATTTTGCTTCAATTTTATTAAAAATTTTATTTCATTTTTAAATAAATTTTAACTAGAATTCATTTACAAATGAATTATAAATTCCTTTGAATCAAACACATTTTATCAATACAAATAAATTTAGTATTAAGCAATTCCACTAAATTAAAAAGTTAGAATTTAAAATGAATTTTACAAAATTTTTATTTAAACTAAACAAACATACTCACTTAAATTTATAAATGAATTTTATAAATTTTTGTATAATTCATTTGAACCAAACACATTTTTAAAGAAAATTTAAAATTACAATTGAATGAGTATTTTAAACTAAACAATTGATATTTATGATCTAAAATTTTAAATTTGAATGTATGCATTTAAACACAAGAATGCATTATATTGTGACTATCTAGGAAAAGAAAAAGAAAATTGTTATAGGACTATGTTTTCCAAGTACAATTCAAATGATAGGCACAAAATTTGAAGTTGTTCAGATTGAACAAGTCAGTTGGTTTCTTATGAAAAAGACACAAATTAATATAAAATAAAAGAAATTGAGGGAAAATTCAAATTCAACATATAAAAAGAACTTAGGGTCATCCCTCATTTTTGGATCTTTTGTTTTGTCACTCACTAATGGAAGAATACATATACACACACGCATAGCTAAAGTCATTTTTCTTCCTTTAATATCCTCAACTTGGGCCAATAAATAAACTCCCTTTATTTTCACAAATCAAGCACCAGCAACACTGCAACAAGTTCAACACATTCACATTGATAAATGTATATATATATATAAAGAAGAAGTTTTACGTAAAAAAAAATGTCTAAAATACAGCAATCTAAGTCTTAATCTAGAGGCTAATCTCATGGTTTTAAATTGAGCTATTAGCATTGCATTTTGCTTACACAGATTGTTCTCTTCTCCTTAATTAAATTAATTCCTTAATGAAATTAAAAGTACAAAGCAGTTTCCAAGAATTTCTTTTCCTCAGCTTTATGAAACTAAGGGGAAAAGAATTCGATAATTCAAAGAAATGTAGCCTTTTCTAAAGAGAGGTTTATAGGTACATAAAACCAGTTGTGAGCGTGAGTTAAAGAAGAAGAAGGAAAAAAAAGCAAAACCAAGTTGATGCTGTTATGTGTATTTGTGCAAGTGTGGTTGTGGTCCGATGGCATAGTGTGGTACTAAATCAAAAGGAGAAAATGAAAGAAAAAATGTCAACGGTTATTGAATGAAAAGATTATTCTATAAAACTTTGAATCACTAATTCTCAGTCTTTCTTTTTTACTTGATGACCTTCTTTATCAATTTCCGTGCATGTCCCCATATGCATATCATACACACAGCCTTTGCTTGGCAGCAGCTGCAGCTTAATGAAACCCTAAATTAATTTTTTTCAACATTCAAATCATTTTTTCTCTACTTTGTTTGAACGAGAATGACCCACCAATTTGTCTTGCTCCTCCCCCTCTTTTTACTTTCCATAGACGAAGTTCATTAACAGAGGTTACAAGGAAACAGTCCCTAGTGTAAAACAGTCAAGTTTGGAACTTATTTTTATAGGCTAGCAACAAGGAGATTATAAGTTTTTAACTTTTGTATGCATACACAACCTTAGGCAAGCAAAAAATGGAAATTCTAGTTGAGATTAGTACCATATCTTAGTATATTCACCAAGACAAAGGGGGAAGAAGAAGCCTAGGGATTCATGAAAAGAGGGGTTTTTTGGTTATATGGTATATCCAAGCTTTTAGAAAGTATATGTGTAAGTTGAAGGGGTTAAGGTACATTACATACCATTTGCCTAGCAAAAAAGACTGCATCTTTTTCTTTTTGTTTTTCTTTTTTTGTTAAAAAAATAAAAGAAAAACAAAAATCTTCCTCTGCTGCACAACCAGACAAACAAAAAGTTCATCTACCATTACTACTACCCCTCTTTTCTCTTCACTTCTAAAAAAAATGTGTTCACTTGCACATGTCATCTTCCATCAGGGAATCTCATCCTAACAAACCTTCCTTTTCTCCCTCTTTTTCTTCCTACCAGTCTTAATTATTACCAAAGCTTCTTTTCCATGCTTTTTCTCTCTTTTCCCCTTCTGCAAATCCCCATACGGCATCAGCAGCACCACCACCACCTTATTTTCCACAACTCTCTTGAGTAGAATGCATTTCATTTGGGAAAATAAAGCAGCCAAAATTTACATCTTTCAGCATAACTGCATCATTGATTGTTTCTTTGAAACATTTTCATTGACATTTATGTCGATCATCTTCACAAGTTTATATAAGATGGTAGGCAAGCAACTTAATTTCAAAAAAATTAAAAAAATCAGACGGTACAAGGATAGAAAAAGGACAACCAAAGAGATCGACAATAATGGTTCCCACAAGTGGAATACATCCCAGTATCTGCAAATCAGTAACCATTTGCAACACTCAAGTCAACAAAGAACTCATCATGCCATGTGCTGGCAGTATCTACCCTAACTCTAGTCTGTGCATGTGTCCTGTAACTCCAGTTGCCTGCACTAATGACCTCCTAATCTAAGATTACCATCTACAACACCACTGCAACCAAATTTACTTGAATTTAAATCTGCAAGGCAATTTTTAGGGAAAATTGCTATTGATGCAGCAGGATACAAGAAGTTCTACTATGAATATGTTGGTTTTGCTTATATAATCATCATGGACCATATTAAATCTCGATTCAGGGAACAGGAACATGACGTTCAAAATCTGCATCACACTGAATTTTAAAGAATTGTTTGAACGAGTATCATTATCGCCCAAAAAAAAAATTGAAATTTATAGTAAGTTGACAGCTGAGATAATACATCACCATTCAAAGTAAGAAATGATTTATATTTCTACAAAATTTGTGGATGACTCATCCACAAAAGTACGGATTGAGACAGAAAGCTTCTTCTGTGGAAATGCACCCATTGACTCTTTTGATATTGTTACTGAGACCAATTCTTTCATGAATTTGCATCAATGAACGTCTTGTCAGACTCAGGGTTTTTTCACATCAAAATTTACTCCCAGGTACTTATCCAGCACATTCTTGAATGCCTGCAACAAGGACGTCAGATTTAAAATTGAATTTCCAATGCACTCAAAGTCTAGTGCATTAAAGATGTGCAAGATATTCTCCATCCTTTTTTCTTTTCTTTCTTCCTTTCTTTCTTTTTTCTTTATATTGGCTCTTTTTGAAAAATTAAAGAATCAATTTATTAAAGGAAGAAACATAGAGAATAAAATGAGGATAAGTGAACCGATAGATAAAAGAATTTTGTAAAAATAATACTAAAGCAAAGCTCTCTGTTTGTGGGTGTTGTTAAAAATAGCCCAGTCCCAGAAACATAATCCTACTATCTTCGATAATGCTAAGTTTCATTTTAGCAGGATTTTGAAATTCCTAGAAACTAGAAAGTATTTGTCTGTGGGCATGATAGGAAGATTCTTTGCTATCCACCTTCATCTACTAAAAAATAACGATGCAGATTGCCAACTAAATTAATGCCCATAAAATTCTCTTGAATAAAGATGCTATGAAGATATAAAAACCTAAAGAACCAAAAAAAAATAAAGGCTGCGAATAACTTTATAAAGACTGCTAATTTCCAAATAAACCAATGTGGTTGTGGTCAAAACTGAATTGGCTCAGAAAACATAATGAAAGCAAGATGCAAAGTTGAGTTGGATTCGGCCGGCGTATAACTATTAATTCAAGGGAAAAAAAAATGTCAAAAATATCTTGGAAGTAGAACTTTGAATGCTGTGACCCTGCATAGCAACATTAACGATGCAAGCTTTTACCAAAATGAATCCAGTACTGCATATCTGATAGAGCTCAGAAGATGAACTTGCTTTCTCACTTGTTTAATGAATGGATTTAAGAAATGGTACTCAGAGCTTGTTTTCTTTTAAGCATAAAATCTCAAAACTCATTTATCTCATCCAAGCAGCCAAAAAAATATGTTCACATTTCAACCTCCAATCCTTTTTGCACTATGATAACACTTCAACACCAAATTCCGATTGTAGAGCAACTTCATCATTATAGGCAGCAGTATGATGATAAGCAAGGTGCTTCTCACTAGATGAGATCACTGAATAATCAAAATGATGCCAAAGGAAATGGAAAATTTGAAACTCCAGAATAAATTTATGAGGCGCTTAGATGATAGAAAAATGTAATTGGTTAATTTTTCATGTAATCACCTGACACCAAGACCTACAAATTTTCTATAAAGGAAAAATGACCAACTTCAAAAATCATGCATCAAAACCAAACAAAATTGTTTGCATCGAGCAATCTTGACTAGATCAATATATAGTCATGTGAATATTTCATGAGAATCTTCATCCAATATGTTAATTTTCAGGAATGTTATTGCATTTATTGTTATCCATCACATGCTAGGATTGTCAACATCCTAGATTGTTGGAAGAAAAGGCAAACCACTAGATACCTTTGCTTATGAAGGAAAGACAGTTCTGAAACAAACAAACTAGAGACTGAGAACCAGATACTTTAAAGAATGGTACAGAGACACAGTATTTCAGTATAAATAAATTTCAATTGTTTGAAAATCAGTATCTACAAACCATTGTGTTTTCATGCATTTTCAGTTGGATTTCCAAGTGTGAATGCCAATGGAGTCTGATAAAACATTAAAAGCATATAGACATTTCCACAAAAACATAATTTCTAGTTGAATTCTTTAATATTTCTTCAACCACATGAAACAAATAAATAAACATGATGCAAAAGGATTAATGAAAATCTATTTACCTATGTCTCTAGAACAAAAATATATGGAGAATGCATTCTGTTAACCAGAAAATAAATAATGTATAGACTTCTAAAACATGAAGATGAGCAAGAATGCAGTCACTACCTGGAGAGCAAATGATTCTTTCCCTTTCAAGATTGCATCCATCGCAGCAAATTGGTCATCAAATGCACCATAGAAAACTTGGTAGAATTTGTTCCTGAAATTGTAATGATGAGCAATAGAGAAATGTTGAAGCTGTTTGTTCCTGGTGAAAGTAAATTTGCAAGAATAACGAAATCACATGAAGTTGAAAAATACCGATCTTCTTCAGTGTTCTGTTGATCTATCTCATCAAATTTTCGTGTGAGTACTTCTGCTCCTACTGGTGAAAGCAAATGCAGTATCAAAGCCTCTAAGGTTCTTGGAAAGTTGTGCTGGAAGAAGAGTGATGCAACATGAAAAATCTTCAAGCAAAAATATGCATTGACAACAAATTATCAAAGATAATGTGAATACAGCATCTTTTTACATGAGAATGGTATTCCATGTATTGTTGACTGAAAAAACAATTTCCTATTTCAAGTGAAGGGCTTAACACATGAACTTGAACTCACCACCATAGCAAGAAGGACATTTTGAAGAGGGTGCGGATCAAGGGCCCAAAAAATTTTAGCAACCGGATCATCCTCCAGGATAAATACATTCTTTGTCAAACTCTTATCTAGCTGGCCTTTCATACAAGCTGCCGAATCGTTCATGGAAGTTGAATTTACTGATTGACTGGAGCCATTAAGATTGACGCTGTCATGGACCAAAGAAACAAGTTCATGAAGAATCTGAAGATCATATGATTCCAACATATGCAAACCAACTCTTTGCTGTTGATCTTTCCCTTGTAAATCCTTTTCTCCACTCGCCTGGTCCAGACCCAAATGACTATGATCTGGTAAAAAAAATGATCAGCCACGAGAAATCATTATGTTGAAACTTATGCAAAAACTAAAAGCTGTAGATGGCAAGTATGACCTAGTGAATATTTGCATAATGATCAAACCGACCTGCATCCCCATTGCTAAGAAGCTTGCATGTATGCTTCCTCTGTTTCTTCATGCTGGAATAAGAAGTATTCTGGAGTATGTGGTTCTGTCCTAATTTCAGGTATAATTAATATGTTAAAGCCTTCATCTATAAAATTTTACACACAAACAACAGCAAAGTAAAGGGAAAAAAAAAAAAAAAAGAAGTATGATTGAGTTTCAGTCCCCACAGTTGATGAATAAAACAAAATGATAAAGTTTGACTGAAGTATATTCATTTTCGATCAAGACAGGGACTCCATAAGGATCGTAAACCTGAAATTGTCATTTTTCTGATCTAGAATCTCACTTAAAAAAAATGTAAAGAGTAGAGACTTAATAAGTGTGAGGCAAGAATCAACAATATTCATAATTTTATGTGCTAGTAACAAGGGAGAGACATAACTAAAACAATAAATAAAATTCATATAACACAGGACGCACACATTCTAAAAAAACCAAACAATTTTTCATTAACTAGAAACAAGGGAAAGACTTACCATTTCTTTATCGGTCAATCTTCATTTCATAGCATGAAGCAAATAAAACATGCCAAATAATTCAAAGAATCAAGTTAGTTCAACTCATAGTTAAACCTAAAAATGAACAGAGAAGGGGAAGGAACAAAAATTGAAAAATTAGGAGATAATGAAGCAAAGAAAACCTTCTTAATATTCTGCGCAAATAATAAGCATCCATGTGTTCTAACATGCTAGACATTATGCTGGACCTCCACCAAAAGTTAACAGCAATGGTCAAGTCGTCACTATCTACTTGGTGGAACCTGCAGCAATTAGAAATAATGTTCATCCACCCTTGCTAAATGTTAGAAGTTAGGTTAAGCCAAAGAACAAAAATGATCTAATAAGTTATGCATACAGAGTCGGTCAATTTATCAAGTTTAAGGCCAGCTACCTCTAGCTGAAACACCTTTTTTGAACCATTGCATCAAGAAAAATATTTTATTTATTGTATACATAAGTTGGCATATCTATAAAATGTAAACATACTCTTCACAAATTAAGCTTGAATGGAATGGTCAAGTGGGAGTTAAACTATAAGCATGATTTATATCTCTTATCATATCAATCGCTACAGCTTATATATTTTTGGCTGTCATTTATCCAAGATATTCAACTTGTAGATATATAATATACATGTTTTAAGTATTAATTGCTCTTAGTTAACTTTTTAATACCATTGTACCATCAGGATTATTTTGAGGTAATTGCTCAAAATTTTTCTTCAGAAATTAACTTTAGAGCAAGATTTGTCAGATGAGACTAGCATTATTAAGATATTGCATCACAGGCAATGTTTTTTAGATTGCAAAAGAAGCAAAGAATCTAAGCAACATAAATAATTGAAATTTACCAGCCTTCAGGTATGAAAAGCGCATCACCAGCATGAAGAACAACCTTCTGAGAGCAGATCAAGGAGCATTCTGCTCTTGGATACAATGTGAAATCAGGGTTTTCTAGAGCAACAGAACTGTCATCCAGAAGCTTAGTTAAAAGACAAGGGGGAATTAAACTAGAAACAATATACATTTAGTTAACTATGAAAACAAGGCAATAACAATCCCTCAAAAATAAAAACTATAAGCTTTCCTTTCTAACAGAGTAGAATAATTAGTACATAATGTAAAAGTAGGACACCTGTGATTTGAGGCTTCTCCATATATAGGCATTGGGTATAAAGATGGACTTGCAGAAGGAGGCCATAAGACAACTGCAACAAATAATACATATGAGTGGTAATAATAATACAAGGGTACACATATTTAACGTACACAATGTGAAATAAAGTCCAGTCAAAATCAATTAGCAAAGAGATCTTCCAGATGCAAATTGAACAAGAATAAAATAAAAGAAGAAAGCAAATGAACCTTGTTTACGACCAGCAACAATGCATAGAACATTATGATGCGGATCATAGTGAGTACTTGATCTGGCATGAGCAATATTCATCCATAGATTAATAGAAGCTAGTTCCTTTGTCTCCAAAAAAGAAGGCTGCAGAAGGTAATCAAAACCAGAAACAAACATTTCTCATATAGATAGCCATAGACTAAAAGAAGAAAAAGAAGGCGATGAAAGAACCAGAAAGAAGAGAAGAAACCATTTGAATGTCTTCTCTAAGAGCACCAAGATGGACTCTTTCTTGATCCTCATTATTCATAATCGGCACCTAAAATTAAAACAAAGTGAAATCTCAAAAAAAATAATAATAATAAACAACAATTGTAGGTAACCAGATGACACATTATTAGATTAGAAGCAACCAAGCTTGAACCTGAGCCAAATAGATTTGCTGAGGAGCATGTTCCTCTTCTGCATCAGAAACTACCGGAGTGTGATGGTGGCTTTTTTCTGCATTGATCATATGCTGATTGCAGAATTCAATAAATGCAGAGAACGGAAATGGAACCTTAAAAAAAAAAGCTGAAATTAATATCATTAAAAAGAGAGCGAGAGGGCAGAACTTGAAAGCTAAATGACAGCCAAAGAAAGTACCCTCTCGTGGCTTCTAAGATCACCATAAAAAACAGGAGCACTTCTGGATAGCATAGCCTCAACAGCACATGAACCTACCCTTTCCTAAAGAAATTGCAGAATTCAGTTCAGGATTCTTGCCAAAATCAAAATTGAATTAAATTGAATTGTTTGACTTTCGCAAGTATAAAACACCTGCAAATAGTGGAAGCCGCCATTAGCTGGATTCCACTTGCTGAAGGCTTTCCAATGTTTAATGCATCCATTGAATACCTTACGAAGAATTTAAAAAAATAAAAAAAGTTAAGGTAAAAGCTGCAAACAGAAAGTGATAGCAACTGAGTTCTTAGTCAGTACAGCAGGGACGTTCTTGGATTCAATCTGAGACGCAAAATCTGCAGGTGAAGGAAGCTGTTCGAATCTTTCCATTTTCAATTGCTTAATCTCTTCCTCCATGCGGTTTTTTTTTTTTTTCTGTGAGTAAGGCAATACCGACTACGCTTTCCGAGTTTTGGAGCTGAGTGTGGACTGGTTTGTGTTGCTGACTCGCCAGCGATGAGGAGGCAGCGGAACCAGCTGTTTTCAAACTTCAAAAATCGCCACCGCGAGCGCCTTCGCGGCAGGGTCGAGTCACGAGTCAGCACTGGAATTTTCGTTCTTTATATAGATACGGGCCTATACTGGCCTGTTTAATACTAGTTACCTTAAGGAGTGGGCCTTTTATTTTTCAATGGGCCTGTACATGGCTCCAAAATACACTGGAGAATTTGTCTTCAGTGATTATATTCTACCATTATGCATATAATGCTTGTCTTGCACTTAATCAACAAGCATCTATGCGTGCAAAAGTAAACTCTACACTTTGAGGGGAGTGAGAAGAGCCACTCCCGTATCTCTCATTCAACCAAAAAAAATTAATTTTACAAATCAGTGATTATAGAATCCAATTATTCAACATTTTTACAACAATTATCATTCTTATAAAAGTTTACATCATTCTAATGTGCCATAACGGTCATAGTTAATTCAGTTCTACTCATGTCATGACAATAGTAATCACTTCTCTGAAGACATGATGCCTTTAAAATTACAAGTCTGTGTTTTTCTTCCTCACAGTCACAGCTGCATTAGGCATTAATGGGGGAAAAATTTTATCACACCCAAAAAAATGTATAAAAGGAACACGGGTAAGGACCACATCAACGCCCTGGCCCTCCATGAAGAAGCTATGAGAGAGGTAGTACAGAGGCGTGCAATTGAACTTTCTAGCAAACTTCACTTCTTGTTTGTACAATTTTTTTTTTTTTTCTTTTCTATATTCTCAGAAGTGAACATTGGATGTTTGCCCAACAGTTAATACAACCAATGACCCCAGAAAACAAAATACAGTACACCCTTTTTAAAAAAAAAAAAACTCTTACGGCCAAAACTTTTATGAAAACATTTCTGCTGTTTAAAAAAATGGTGATCAGGTCCAAAAATCACATCGGGAAACCTTTTGCAGGCAGGGCTGGAACGAGTATTCTTCCACCGAAAATCCAGGGGAGAGGGCTACAAGCCACCATCTCAATACGGAGCTCCATACATGGAAGGAATAACAGAATTTAAATATGTGAACCTACAGTGCTCTGTAAAATATAAAACCCCTGATTTTCTAACATTACGACAAGGCGCCCTGCTTTCAACTGAGAACAAACAGGAACAATCGCTCCAAGCCAAGGGTAAGAGTTTTGCATTGTCAGAAACAAAACAGGAAGGCGTTCCTGTCCCCATTGTGAAAATAAAGTATCCAATATATCTGCCACAAACAGAAAGGCATATGCAAGACCACAAAACGTAGCTCAAGTGTCTTCCCAACTGACCTCAACTTGTTGAAAGCAGTGAAAATATTAACCAAGAAAATATTAACAACTACAAGAAAGGAATAGAATCACCATTTAAACTACAAGGGACAAGACAGAACATAATTTACTTTCTAGCACAACTGCCGAACGTGACAAATAAGCCTTCCCACTTAGCTTTGTAATTTGTAATTTAGCAAGGTTTGAAGCAAAAGCTATTGTTTTACCACCTGTTAGACCACTATCTAGACTAACGCTCCAGACAAATTCTGAACTGTCATGCAAAGGAGGACTATATCTCCTTCTATACACGAGACCACATAGACCACTCAATTTGTAAAGCAGTTATGGGGTGCACTGCATGAGGCCTTTCAGATAACCAACACATTTTATCATCCATTCATATCATCATAAGAAAATTAAACAACTAATAGGACTGACAGACTACTGCAAATGCCATAAAATTAGACAAATCAGTTAACTATGAGTGGAACACTAAGTGTGTCCTCATTTGTACTGGCTTGTCTACCTCCTGCTGATAATAAAGGTCAATATATTGCACAACAAGACACTTAAGGTTAGCTTCATAGCACTCCCTCACAAATTCAGATGAGCCACAAACTTCCAAACCATCAGTCCCGGCTTGAGCATACCCAATTCGGTGCCAAGCTGCATTTTATCCGTATGCAACTGCTCAGAGCCTGGGAACTTTCCATGGTGGTAAAAACTGAAATATCGCATTCTATACAAAACAAAACCAAATGTTGGCTCTCAATGTTGCTACCTAAAACTTAGGAAAAAAAAATATCACAACATACAGAAATAGACGCCTCCCAGTGAAGTCAAGAGAACCATGAAGAAAACAGAACCACAGAAGGGTCACTCTGCGTGCATTAGGCATTTGTTTTCTTTTCAGGATTCATAATGGGCATCAAATTTACTCAGCTTTATAGAAAGACCAAATTGGTGAAAGCGAAGGCATTCCAAAGAGGAATAACAACTGGAATTTCATGAGCATTTTCACAATAGTGTCAAAGAAAGGATCCCTATTACTGAAGCATGCTTAAAGACAAATATTCTTTCCTCATTAAAAAGGGAATCGTCGTGATCCACTAAGTTCTGTACATCTAAACCCCAACCTAGAGACCGGCAGCTCAAAAATAGTTTTTGCCAAATCCAGACTGCCTCGCTGCCAAACAACTCACAAATGAATACAACATAATTAAAAAAAGATCCATTCATTCATGAGATATGCATCTGAAAAAATGCTTGGTTCTTATTCAAACTAATTTGAATTGAACTCAGAGTTGAAACCATAGTAACAAAAACTTTATAAAGCCTTGACAATTTACACAAGATCTTGCAGAGTAAAACTAGATGTCACTGCTAGAGATAGAGGACATTCTATTCGGACACTAGAGTGCGCAGAGGCAAAGAACTCTCAACTTGTTTAGACTCAGCATTGGCCTCTCTCTCGGCAACAATCTTCGACATTCCAAACATCTGAAATTCAATGCAATCAACAATACATTCAAAAGACAGATTCAATTAAATGACAAGAAGCAATTAAGCAACTGATTTAGTCATTCATGAGAAGCAATTAATTATATTTAAAAAAAAAAAAACCTTTTGGACGGTCTTTTTAAAGCAACTCTTGTGCTCTTCCATCGATGCATGAATGAACTCATCGATATGATCCTTCACATCGTCCAGAAAAGTTGCCTGCTCATTCTTCTTCTTACGACATGAAGAAGGTGGTGGTGATGGCTGTTTTTGCTGCTGATTGTTTTGTGTAGCCTCCATCCCGGCTATTTCCTGATAAACATTAATCAATTTCAAATTCTCAAATACTATTCAAGTTAATGATAATTGGCATATGCTATTGGAAATGCCTGCTGCATGTTTGAAAAAATTCCTCACAGATAGGTTGTACTTTGCAAATCGCAATAGCTGTGCTTATGGCTTAATTCTACTTTTAAATTGCTTGAATTAAGTGCTATAGAGTTGATAAAATTGGGATTTATTAAACCAAAAACTACAAATTAAAAGCAGGGGAAAGAAAAGAACGGTAGAAGCAAAACCTTTTACCAAAAGAAACAGAAGAGCTGGGAGATTCTTGAGCTGAAAGTTGGTAGCAGCGGTAGCTTCGTGAATTAAAAAGCTGAGAGTAAGCTCACCGCCTAACCGTCACCGGAAATTAAAAAAAGTAATAAAACAAAAGCCCTAAGCTCTTTTAGGCTTTTTTTTTTTTAGGAAAAAGGGTTCAATCTAACCCTTAATGTATGATGTGAGGTTCAATTAAGCTCATAATCTATTTTTTGGCTCAAAACACACCTAATATTATTCAATCTGATCATTTAGCCAAACATTTGAAAAAAAAATTATAAACTAGTTCCTAAATTTTTTTTATCAAATATTTCAAGCTTTGAATTTCAACAGACAAAATGATTCTTAAATTTAATTAATTGTATAATTTTAAGAAAATTATTTTATTTAATTGTCCATCTCTCTAAACTAAACTATTATCATAATTTAAATTAAATTAAAAATAAAAATGTAAATAAAAGTTAAACTAATTTCTGTTTTTTCATATACATATTTAACTACTTCAATTTAAATTAGTTGAATAAAATTAAAAATTGAAAATATGACATTGGCAAATATGATTAAGAGGATAAGGAAAAAGGAGTGTTTGTTCTTCAAATGTTTAATTTTTTATGTAACAAAAAATAAAATATAAAAATACTTAATTTAACCGAATTAATAGTTATAAATTTCAATTTTAAATATTTTTTTAAAAGTATATCATTAGCAAAGATTTCCAATGTTTTATTATTTATAAGACTTCAAATATTTTATTATTTATATTCTTATTTTTTATTTAACTAATTTAAAATGACTCATTTAAACACATATACATATATATAACTTCAAATTAAATTTTTATGTTTAAATTTAATTATTTTAGATTATACATATAATTTAATTTTAGAAAGATTGATAATTAAGAAGAATATTTTTCTTTAAAATTATATTATTAATATAAAAAATTAATGATAATTTATCTATTATAATTTAAAATATTGTGATTAAAAAATAATTTAAGAGTCTAATTTATAATTTTTGTAGATGTCTAACCTTTTAAAAGAGGCTAAATAATCAAATTAAATAACGTTATATATATATATATAGCTAAAAAAACAGATCAATAGTTTAACTGAAACCCATATCATACATTAAAGGCATGTTTTGTTCAATTGTTTATATCAGTTTATAGCTGATAGTTGTTATCTATTAGCTATAAATATGAACTGTTTAGTAAAATTTTGTTAAATGTTATTGTTAGTATGATAAATTACTATTAAGGATATAATTTATTTGTAAATATAATTTTATATATTTTTTAAAATATTTTTTAGTTATGTAAATTATTTAAAAATAATATATAATAATAAATAACAATTTATTGTCTTTGAATTAAAATTTATTAAAATAATTAATAGATAATTAAAAAAATAAATAATATCATAATTCAATAAAGAAAGTGGATATTTATATTTGGTAGAATTTCATTGGTTATACTGTTGGTAAACTATACTTGCTTTTTAATTGCTAATAAAAAGAATATTATAAGCCTATGTTAAAAAATTACAAGCCAAAACCGGTGAAAAAGAAAATTAACTAATATTTCTAAATTTCAAGCACATGATGATATCAGACCTTAAATATTACACGTAAGTTAAAGATGCATTAAGCAGTTTGTCTCAAGATGATAGTAGACATTTGGATATTACATACAAATTAAAGGTTATTAGAAATAGGAAATAGTTAGGCATAAGTAGGATTTTAAGAATATATGGATATTTTAGTACTTATATCTTAACAACTTCTCACAAAAAGTTTCAAATTCGAAATGATATCAACTATATTAGTTAAATTGTGTAATAACTGTCGGCTACTATTTAAAAGTATTAATCAAATATATTTTATTAAATATTGAAAACTGAACAGTTAATAACTGCATTCCAACCGTTAAATTAAACACACCACAAGTGTTAAATGGAAACTTTTTCTCTTTCTTTTTAATCTACTGTGTTAGGGATTTCAGACCATCAACATGAAATTATGGTAGAATTACTTTTAGTTCGACTTCAGCTAGATTTACCACCCGAGCAGGGAGTTATAGTGGTAAGCTCCCATCTCTGCATTTTCTTAATGGATCCCATCCAACATTTTCACTTGGATGAAATTTAGCACTTTTTGATTTGTAAATACCTCTTTTCAGTCTTAATTTAAATACAATGTTAAAATTGAGTTGACATGAGAAAAATCATTAAAAATAATATTCCTTTTTTTTTTTTCTCATATCACAATATCTAGGGGATGGAGGTGGTAAGAGACTCTATATCTAAACTCTCACAACGTCCCAAAGAGTTTGGGTATTTGGGCAAAGTAATGCACGCAAAATTCCATTCAATTAGTAGTTGTAGAATTAGTTGAATTATGTCATCAATTAATTTTAAGTTTAAAAGTGATTTCATATCTTTATTTTTTTAATCGTAAGTCTATCTATTTTTAGTCTGAAATTTGATGTTCAAAATATTCAATATTTTGAATTTTAAAAGTTTTTAAATAATATGTCATTAATTGTTATTTAAAATTCATAATAATTGGTTCTCAAATTTTTTTTAACAATAATTGATGATTACACCGAGAATATATATATAATATCTATTTATCAAATTATTTATTATATTAACTATTATTATTATAGAGTGTTAATCATTTTTTACCTAGTCTGTATCAAGGAATTGATCCCCGAATTGAAGATGGTGATTTGTTTTCAACTAAATGATATAATAGTGCAATATTGGTATCCAAAGACAATTTTCAATTATTTGAAAATTATTGTTCTCACTTTAGTAAATTGTTAGATTCCAACGTCTTAGCTTTTTTATCAATGTTAGGATTGTCATTAAATAGCAAATCAACTACCAAACCTATAAACTGATTAGCTTCTAGTCCCATGTCCTTGTTCATTTATATCAAATTTCTCCTAATTTTTTTTTTCATTTGGAGTTCATATAATTTAAGATCTAAACATTGATGTCTTGTATAATATGAGGTTACCGATAGTGGAGTTTAGTGTTCATCTAAATATTTGACAATCATAATACTGTGTGGATTTAAAATCCACTAAAAAATATAAGATAGACTTAAAGTTCAAATTGGAGATTGAGTTGTCACCTAAATAAGATTCAGAACACATTGTACAACAACTAGATTTTACGAAAATTTTCAATAGCTGTCATTAGATAATGAGTTCGAAAATTGGGTATGAACTTTTGTAATACTCACCAAATTTTGCGATTGGCCTTCGTATGTGTTTTACATTTTATTATCTTTTTTTTTTATAAATTAATTATTAAATTATTTATTTATTAACATGTAAATTGTAATTGTTTACAAACAATTTCCAAATTGTTACAATTGAGTCCAAGTTTACATTAAATTTCAAGTACATGCAAATTAACATTAGTTCGCAACATTTATCTCGAATAATACAAAACATTCATAAGAAATAAAGATAAATGAATAAGTAAACATGCAAATAAATGGGGAGATGGGAGATGAATTACAACTCTCGATCACGCAATAATAAAAATGATAATAAATAAATTCAATAACTAATTGGAGAATAAAATTTAATGATTAAGATCATCATAAAGTTCTTGCAACAACAAAATATTATTTTCCCACAAATATATATAAATCTACAAGAGAAAGCCACTATATCAATTTATAAACCAAATAACGGAAATAGAAACAATAAACACATAAATATCTAATTAAACAAAATATCATGATAATCATACAAAAGATTAAAGTGCGACAATACAAATGTGCACAAAGAAACACAAATCATATAAGATAAATATAAAAAATAAAAATCAACTTGTGCATGATTTTGATGATATAGCGGTGCCTCATCAATGAGACGTCGCCTTTGGACATAGAGGAGATATTATATTGCCTGAAGTCAAAGGAGGGACACCTCTGCAACAGTAAATTTACAATTTTCTTAGATATTAAGTAAGTAAAATCAAATACAAATAACTGGAGACTTACAAGTGTATATAGTAATTTAAAAGATCATGCCATAAATATAGTATAAAATGAGCAATAAATCTAAGATCAAGTAAAGAAATAAACAAAAGGTTTATGTATATCAATAACTCAATACTTAAAAATGAAGGCTCTTACTTCCTATGACAAGTTTTGATCTCAATTCTCACTTGAATGCAAGAATTTCCCTTTTTCTTCATTAAAAATGAACTTCGAAGCCAAGCTCTTCTTTTTTCTTTTTCCTCTCCTCCTCTAGAACTCCTCCCCTCTCTATTTTGTTAACCAGCTAATCTCTCATTGTCCTATTTCTCATGCCTCTTTTTTAGCCCCATGCATTTGATAAGACATCCCATTTTTTTCCATTATTATGTGCACATCATTTTTTAGCAATCTTTTTTCTCCCAAAATCTCATATTCACATGAGTACATTCATATAAGTAAGGAGTGGGCCCACTTACTTGCCTACTATTGTTAATTCTTTACTTAATACATGTGCAAGTAATTTATAAAGAGGTAGCGCCTCTTTAAAGAGGTATCGCCTTTAAGACTCAACCCCATAAATTGAGCAATTGAGTGAATGTAAACTTGGTCTTTTAGGCTAAGTTACAGGATTTAGGCTTTTGGGTTAAGTTATGAGGTTAAGGAGTTAGAATTTTAGGTGAATTATCAAAAAGACTTTACACTTTATTGCATTCAAAATTTGTATTTTCTTATCACTGAATTTTCGTTATTGACTAATCAAACTAAACATCCACAGAGATAATTCTATAATTTTTAATTTAATAACAACAAGAATTGAACTCAACTCCTCAAAATGCACTTATATGAAAATTACAATTTAACTATTTTCTCACTCATAATTTATGCTAATGTTTAATGTAAATTGTTACCAACATATGTACTAATTGCTTCTATCAAAAAGAAAAAGTAATAACTGCTTTGTCACAAGTCATCACTCTCATCTTATATGTGCCATTCATGGCTGGTTTCTTAGTTGCTTCACATGTCAGGCATGATTCCCAATTTCAAATCTTTGGTTCGTTACATATCTTTATATAGAGGAAAAATAAAAGATTTTGCTTAATCATCAATGAAATTTTATCAATATTTTAAAATTATAGCTAGAATAAAAAAAATTATACATTAATTTTTTTATATTAAATTTACTTAATTAAATTCGATCTCTAATTACTCAAATATCTATCAAAAAATTGATCATTAACCAAAACCTCATACATATTTTTTCTGATAAATAAAAATAATAATATTTGAACATAAAATATATTAAAATATATAAAACTAGTGAGACAAATCTTAAAAAAGCATATAATGAAATAAAGCCAATAAGCCATCGTCCATGAAATATGCAAGTGATTTGAAAAAAAGAAAGATTATTAAAAAAGATTAAGGAAATATTCAATTCAAATAACTTGTGCTTTTCCTTCTAAGCCACGACTCCCGCGCCTTCTCAAGTTGATGTATAAATTAATAGTGATGGTGGGGTCCTTCTTCACGCGTTTGTTGTGCTCAGGACGGTCGGACCCATGGGCCTAGTTGCAAATATTCTATCTTTCATATTTCAAAAAGCTCTTTTTTCTATCTTTAAGAAGAAAAAGAAAACATGTGCTGAATAAATTTTTTTTTGAAATGTCTCATAAATAAATTTTTTCAAAATATAAGACTAATTTGATGATAAAGAAACATGAGACCATTTTGATGAAAAATAATTATTATGGTTAAATATGTTATTTTTAATTACTTTTTATTTAGAATAGTAAAAAAAAAGTTTTAGCATATATTATAATTTAGTTCATAAAATATTCTCAAATTAGCATAGTAAATTAGTAATGCTATTCTTTTGTTATCAACAAAAATTCAATTTTAGTAGGAGTTAGTTCGATAAATGAAATTATATTAAATTGAAATGAAAAATACATCATAGAAGTTATTTGAAAAAAATAATCATTTGGACGAAATTTGAAATGTCCGTAACCATTCTATAATTTAAATTTAATATATATATAAATTATATCAAATTTTTTAATCTATTGCAAGTAAGAATGTAAACAAACTGAGCCAAGTTAACTTTTGATTAGTTCGAGTTTAAGTTTGTTTGTAAATGAGTTTAATTCGAGCTGATATCGTTATGTTACTAGTTATTTGCAATATGTTCATGAATTCAAATGAACCTCAATAAATCTAAAGCAATGTTAAAAATATATAAAATGCAAATTAAATTTTTCAATTAAGAAATAAATATACATTATTAACTTGAAAAAATTATAATATAAATTATGATTTAGTTTAATAATATATTTTGTTTTTTTACATATTGTAGACGGTGGTTTTGGTCGCGTACCCAAGTGTTGGCGACCACGATACTGTGTGAGCTCAGGACTCACTACGAAATACATAATGGGCTTGGGGCCCAAAATAGAAATGGAGTCGTCACCCGAATAAAAATCGGGACACATTATACAACAATTGGGTTCTATGAAAGTTCCCATAAGCCGTCTTCAGATATCGGATTCATAAACTGGGTATGGGATTTTGGAATGTTCATCCAACCTTGTGGTTGACCTCTGTGTGTATTTTGTATTTATTACCTTTGATTATTAAGTTATCTCCTTATTAATATGCTAATCGCGATTGGTTTTCCAATTTTAGATTTTATCCCAAGTTTGCACATTAGTCCCATTTCATACTTATATTCCTAACATTCAATCACAAATAAAATAAAACAAATAAAAATATTTTACAACCATTCATTCCAAATAAAAAGCATAGGGATTAAGGATTACAACCTTTTGTGTAAATAAATGTAAAAAATACTATGAATAAACTATACATAAACCAAAAATAAATCGAAAATAAACTAATTAATTATACAAATCAAAACTCTTAATAATTAATTAATAATCAATCATTTGATACTTAGAAATCACAACATAATTCCTGCAATAAATATGAGTTAGTTCTATCTTACAAACAGTAACAATATCCATAAATCATTCACAAATAATATTTACAAAAAAAAAAATAATAAGAGATAAAAACAAACTCACAAATAGTCCATTAAATAACACAATAGTATAACATGTAAACAATATTGATCAAACATCGCAATCATGCATACAATTAAGAAATATAACAGACTATATAAGGAAATTATGCTAAACATGCAAAATAATAGCTAAAAATCAAGATGGGAATCGATAGAATGTTGGTCAAAAGGCAATGCCTCTGTTGCCTCATCATGAAGGGGCTACGTCTCTATGAAGAGTCGTCGCCTCTTTAATAGGGATAGAGATAGACTACATTTCTTAGATCTTAAGAAGCTCAACGATTATGCAAATAAATAAGAAACAAATGCAAATATACAAATATTAACAATCAATATTCAATGTTTTATGTAATCATACTCCTATATGAACTTAAATAAGTAATATATCTCAAGAAAACACACAAAAGAGCAACAAATCAAGGTTTTAATGAAGATGAAAAACTAAAAGCTAAAAAATGGAGAGACTCATAATCGTGGGCGAGCTAATGCTCCTAATTGAGCCCTCAGAGCTTGGTTGATGAGTGAATAACTTTGAATGCAAGGAGGTCCCTTCCTCTTCTCAAGAGTCGAGTTTCCTAAGCTTCCAAGTCTCTTCCCCTTCTTCTTCCTTTCTTTCTTTCCTTTTTTTTTCTCTTTATTTTTTTTCTTCCTCCAAACATTTTTCCAGGTTGTCCCTTTTTTTAATTCCCAAAATTTTTTCCAACCCACCTTCTCTCTTGCCCCCACATTCCCCTTTAAAGCCCCTCCTATTTTTCTCTTTTTTTAAATTCCTAAAAATCATTCTCACCCTCTCCCCTTACCCTTTTTTCATTCCTCAGGCTTTTTTCCTGCTTTTTCCTTTTCTTTTACATAAAAAATTATCAATTCTTCAGTAGATGAGCCTCTAACTACTGTCATTAATGACATTTAATGCTGCAGAGAGTGGGTGTGAAGAAGCATCGCCTCTTTGATGAGGCATTGCCTTATCGATGCTTGAGGTGAAGAGGTGACGCCTCTTCATTAAGTTGATCACCTCTTCACTCGGGCCAACTTAGGGCCCTTGAGTTAAGAGGTGATAGGCTTAGGCTTTAGCTTTTATTTTAGGCTTGGATATGGTATTTGTGGGCTTGACTTAGTGTTTAGGCTTTTAAAGTCGATTTTAGAGAAGTCTCAAGCTCCCCTTGCATTCAAAACTTGAACTTTCTCATCATCGAACTTTCATTGCGGGCCCATTAAACTGATAGTGTCCACAGTTTGCCCCTTTGGTTTTTTAAAAAATTAAATTTTTTGTAAATAATTTTTTGAAAAAGTAACATGCACATCAAATAATGAGTAAGGACGACATAACTGACTTACGAGCTTTGCTCGGGTTGTCAGTCTTAGGAATTCAAACCCAAGAGGTTGAACTTTATCTTTGAAATGTGACCATGATCCTCGGGTTTTCCTAGCTCGATCAGTCATTCATTAATAATTTTTATGTGAATCTTAAGCATGGTCCAATCTTCACTCAGTAGAGACAGAAGAAAAATGTAGCCATGATCCTCGGGTTAAGCTAACTCAATCAATTGCTCATTATAAATTTGGAGTGATTCCCAAGTTTTCTGGCTTGAGAAGTCGCTCATTAAAAGAGATGAAATGTAATCGTGTTCCTCAAGTTTTCCTGGCCTGATCAGTTACTCATTATAGTTTGGCATGAATCTTGAGCATGACCCAATCTCCACTTAGTAAAAAAAGATGAAATATAACCGTATTCCTCAGGTTTTCTTGGCTTGATTAGTTACTTATTATAGTTTAGCGTGAATCTTGAGCATGACCCAGTCTCTACTCAGCAAAAAGAGATGACATATAATCGTGTTCCTCGGGTTTTTCTAGCCCGATCAGTTACTCATTATAGTTTGGCATGAATCTTAAGCATGGCCCAATCTCTACTCAGTAAAAAGAGAATGCACTTCGGGGATTCAAACCCGACCAAACGCTTATTCTTTCAAGCACTTCGAGGATTCAAACCCGATTAAATGTTTATTCTTTCGCACACTTCAGGGATTCAAACTCGATCAGACGCTTGTTCTTCTGCGCCTTCGAGGATTCAAACCTGACTAGACACTTATCCTTTTACGCACTTCAAGGATTCAAACCCGACCAGATGCTTGTTCTCCTATGCACTTTGGGGATTCAAATCCAACCAGATGCTTATTCTTCTGCGTACTTCAGGGATTCAAACCCTACTAGACACTTGTCTTTTTATGCACTTTGAGGATTCAAACCCAACCAGACGCTTGTTCTTCTGAACACTTTGAGAATTCAAACTCGATCAGACGCTTATTCTTTCATGCACTTTATGGATTCAAACCCGAGTATACACTTATCCTTTCATGTACTTTGGGGATTCAAACCTGACTAGACGCTTATTCTTTTACACACTTTATGGATTTAAATCCAACTAGACGCTTGTTCTTCTACGTACTTTAGGGATTCAAACCCGACCAGACGCTTATTATTTTATGCACTTCGGGAATTCAAACCCAACCAGACACTTATTCTTCCTAATGCTTTAATTAGAATGCATTTTAATCCAAAGATTGATCTTGGGATATTCCTAAACAGTGATGCATAAATTCTCGTTTATGGTTTTTTTTAGTGAGCCATGGGTTGTTTTGTGTTTAATCTCACCAAGTGGGCCTCACCCCCTTCTCCTTATCTTTCATTCTTTTAATTTTCCTCTTTCGTACTAATCATATAAATTCTCACATTTCTCTTTCAGGGGTTACTTTCACCTTATCAATTCTCTCTCTTTACACTTTTCTCTCCTTTCTCTTTCTTTCTCATTCTACATATTCTCTTACATAAAGGTTGCATGGACCCCAGATTTACCCATGTGGGATCTCGTGACACCTATAGTGCACCCTTTTTGAAGTTTTGGGCTCAGTATCGGAGACGAGATCCCCTTGCTTGTAGACATATGATCCTATATCTACGACTTGGCCACTAAAGATAATACCTAAATTCTTTAATTTTTTCTTGTGAATATCATCAAATAGTATCAGGTTACTATTCATATATGCATATTTATCAATTTAACAAAAAAATTAAATCTTATTGATTAAAAATTAAAATTTTAAATCATTTTGTCCAATTGCCGTCATGAAGAGGCATTGCCTCTTTGATGAGGCGTTCACCTCTTCAAGTGCAATGAGGTAATCGCCTCTATATCTGGAGGTGACACCCCATCACTGAGGCGATCGCCTCTTTGATAGAGGCATTCGATAAAATTTTGAAATTTTATTACACAAAATGATAATTCTACTCCCTGTTTTACTCCCTTAGCTCAATGCCCACACCTTTAAAGGCGCTGGGAACTTTAGTAGTGTGCGCATCTGGTATGATAAGCTTTTTGAGGCCGTACGAACTCGGATTCATGATACTGGCTTCTCTAACTTTATTATGGTACTCCTAGTATAGTAGGGGCATATAGACTACTAGCCCTTGTATGCCCTGATGGAGAGGTGGTCTGACACCACCCATACATTTCATCTTCCTTTTGAGGAGTTCACTCTGGACCTGATGGCTTTCACCGTAATTACTGGCATTTCTTGTGTTGGGGATTTTGTTCCCTTCGATGCCAGCCTCCATCAGTTATCTTCTGACCATCTTGCTTTCATTAAACATTTACTTGGGATGGTCCCAGATATGAAGGGGACCCATATAGTGAAGCTCGAGTCAATTAGGAGCTTTTATACCCACGCTAGAGTTGAGGCGGCCACTACACCCCTACAGATTGATTAGGTGGTACGTGCTTTCCTTGTTTATCTGCTGGGCACTACTCTCTTCGCATATATAACTAGCTCTGTGGACTTGAGCTTCCTGATGCCTCTGAGGGACCTACACTTGGTGGCAACCTACGATTGGGGTAACTGCGCCATAGCTTATCTTTATAGGAGCATGGATGAGCTGGTACACAGAGCTAAACAACTTTGTGGTTTTTAGTGTGCCATATTAGTATTTTACTTCCTCTTTCTCCCTTCATATTCCATTCCAACTATTGATGTTCAATCTTACTAACAAACCTTTATTTCTTTCACATGACTAGGCTTTAGAGATAGAGTTGATAATGGAGATTACCAAGATCATTGACACTCCCTTCCCTGTGATGGTGAGATGAGGTCCTAATTGGGCTTGGAGGAGGCCTGTGGCTTGTGTTCATATCCACTGTGAGTAGCTGAACATGCTCACTTATGACAAGGTATATACCCATAAATGTAACTGAGATTAATAATAAACTCATTAATCAAATTCACTTACTTACTTATTTATTCTTGTAGCTATGCTTGGACTTATAGGGCCCTCAGGTTGGGTGGATGCAGGCTATAGTTCTCTTTATCCCTCTGTCTAGGAAGATGGTTATACTCAGAGGCCCTAATTATAGAGTTTGGTTCCTCGGGGAGAGGATACATTAGTGACGGTCAAGTGCCTGAATGAGGCGTCCACATTTTGGTCCTCCCTAGTATATCTTTTGGGTGCATGAGTTAAAGGGAGATGAGCTCGATCAGGCCCTATAAGGAGAGGATAATGTAGACTATTGCAAGAGGAGAAAGTCTTGCTATATGGACTTTACACGAGCTCATCTGTTACAGTGAGTGCCCCTTCCTGAGCTTGCACTTTAGGTAAGCATGCAATGTTTAATTTTATTTATTTTATATTTACTTACAAATGTTTTTCTCTAACTTATTTTTTATCTTTTAGGCAACTACTAGGGCACTTTCTCTTCGCCCTAGGCCCTTGGCACAATAGAGGCCTCATCAGTGCCTACGCATCATTTCCAGTGGTGAGGGCTCTTCTTTTAGGGTGCCATCCTCAATAGACCCTTCCAGTTCTCGATCCTAAGTAGTTATCGACAGACTCACTACCACTCCCGATCTACTGACTCATTGTTAGGTGCCTTCTGGTGAGCTCTCTTATTAATTTCTGACGTTGGATATGAATCTGGAGCCAACATTCTTCCCAGAGACTACTACCTATGTAAGTTTCCTTCTTTCGCAACTGTGTTTTCACGTCTCATAACATATGGTTAATTTTAACATTATCAATGGAATAGATACCTCGAGATCAAGGGGAGTACATATACTGAGTGATCGAGGCCTATAGGGACTTCCTGATGCAGGTGACTCAACAGTGAAAGGTAAACATAAAATATGCTTTATTTCTACATGTATGCATGCTTTCATGATTTTTCTACCTCTTATTGTGCTTTGACAAGATCAAGATGAGGCCAACTAAGCTAAGATCACTGCCCTAGAGCGCCAGCTTATCGCTCTTCAGGTCGAGGGCAATAAGGAGGAGGGGGCAGCTGACGAGGAGTCCGAGGATTGCAGCAAGGATGACGAGATCAATCTTACTGATGCTTCTATAGATGAGCCAACTGATGAGGAGGTCGATGAGTCCAATAGTGATAAGTAGAGAAGACCCTCTATAGATTTTTGTTAGCATAGGGGTGTCCTTATCTAGAAACATTAGAGGTTTTACACTGTTGTCCTCTTACTATCTGGATTAATTGATTGAAATTTTTTTATGCCTTTATATTTTGGACTAAGAATTTTTGGCAGAATTTTGAATGAATAGAGTCTTTTTATCTTTAAAATGTTTTGCTCTGACTTTACATATACAACCTAGAGAATTTTTAGCAACATAAAGACCTATTCTGCCTATCGTAGAGGCATCGCCTCTATGTGAAGAGGCGATGGATAATTCGCCTATTCTCATAGAGGCATCGCCTTTACATAGAGGCGATCACCTTTACACGTCTATCCTGTAGCTATAAAACCCTCAAAGTCTTTTTCAAAATTCCTAATCTCTTTATTTCGCCACTTTTCTCTATTTTTTTCTCCCAAACAACGTTCTGACCCCCAATCATGAATGAGAGAAGCTTGAAACAGCTATAACAAATTCTGAAAAGTCTGGATGGTAGGTCATAGGCTAGAATAGAGCCATTTCATCTATCTGCCTTTTGATCTTTATATGCTAGGAAGATTAACTTCTCATTTCTCCACATTCTTGCTCAATTTTGGGATCCTCAAAAACAAGTTTTTCAGTTCAATGTAGTGGAGATCTACCCCCTGCCAAAAAATTTAAAGCTATCTTAGGCTCTCAAATAGATTCTGCTTGATAGATCATCATTCCTCTGTCGTAACCCCGAATTTGCACACTATTCAATATCAAATGGCAAGGTTGTTCAGCATGTCCCTTTAGTCCTCTCTTCGCCGTATTTTTAGCAATGAAATCTTGATGAGTCCTTTTATGGAAACTGTAGCGGCTGTAGATAGTAATGAGGTTTCCTGGCCTCGAATGATAGCACTTTGCTTGTATGCTCAGTTCTTATTAGTCTCCCTTTTTGGCGACTGTGAGCTAAAGATCCTTCATGTTTTAGACTAAGTGGAGAGTGGACTAAACCCTTTTCCTCTTCTTCTGACTAAGACTATTATCAGGCTTAACAACTTTTTTAAGACCAAGTGATTCTTTTGGAGTCCTTTTCTGCTAGAGTTAAGTCTCTTCTTTTGCTTACCATCTTCTACTTTCCATTATTCTTATCCATTCTTCACTCATGTAAGCTTGGTTACAAAAGAAACTAAGGTTGCTTGAACCACATATATACATTTCTCACTATAAGGCCAAACACTACCATATTAGGAGACTTCATCCTATCCTAGAAGATACTCACTGCTGGTTGTCTACGTTCCCTAATACTCTGATTAAATGGATGTGCCTATGGTGGAGACTGCAGCACATGACCCTCTGGTCCTACACTTATTGTGTTCCCTTGGCCAGCCTTCATTTTGCCATCTTCTACAATTCGGCTCGACTTTGTAAGCAATATGGATAAAAACAACAGATTATAGAACTAGTGCATGAGTTTGAACCAGGGCCTCTTTCTCAGAACTTTCTAAACAACCTTGTTACTACTTGGCCTCGGAGAATCATCCAGAGGTTCATTGACTACAATGGAGATTAGTCTACTGATGACCAGTACAAGGCATGGATTCAACTACAATAGGTGGAAAATGATGAATTTATAAGAAATAGAAGGACAATGACATTACAGGCATCAAGTGCCCAGGGGAGTCAAAAGAGAAGCAAAAGATATTAGATTAGTTTATGAAATTTAGTCTTTTTTATTTACTTTCTTGCTGGATGAAATTTCCTTTTGAGTTAAATAATGTGTAATAAGCATTTAATACAATGTTTACAATAATAAAGGTAATCCATTCCATTTAATTTAAGTACAACGCAACTATACAATTTCGCTTCTTACATATCTCATGTCACTAATTGGCTTGCCCTTACAAGTTTTCCAACTAACTATTTTCTTTTTTCTCTCTCTCTCTCCTTTTACATGTCCTTTACTTTTGTCTGGACTACTTTTTCAGGTTTTCAATGCAGCAGGACTTTTTACTTTTTTCTTTTTTTGTCTCTAACTTTTGTTTAGGCAGACTTTTTTGAGGTTTTCTCCCTAACGAGACTTTTATATAAAGTATTTATTGAGCTTATCCATGTTGATAGGCTCTTTGAATTCATTCCCCTCTGAGTCGAACAAAATAACATCCCCTTTAGAAAATAACTTCTTCACTTGGTAAGGACCTTCCCAGTTCGGCTTGAACTTCCCCGCAGATCAATCATGATTGGCCTAATGAGCTTTAAGACCAAGTCACCCTCTTTAATCTTTCCTGACTTAATTTTCTTATTATAAGCATGAGCTATCCTTTTCTGGTACAACTGTGAGTGATACATAGCCTTTATCTTCTTTTCATCTAATAACATCAGCTGTGCCAATCGGCTTTCTACCCACTGATACTCAGGGATTTTTAATTCTATGAGAACCCTTAATGATTGGATTTCAACCTTAACTGGTAACACAGCTTCACACCTATATACCAGAGAATATAGAGTGGCTCTTGTTGATATTCTGGTAGTGGTTCTATATCCCTATAATGCAAATAGTAGGTAACTTGCCTAGTCTTTGTAATTTTCCAGTATCTTGCCTAATATTTTTTTCACATTTTTGTTTATTACTTCTACGGCTCCGTTAGCCTGTGGTCTGTAAGGGGATAATCTATAATGCTCAATTTTGTGTTGTTCTAATAGAGTGGTCATTTATGCCCTAAAATGAACATCATTATTAGTAATGACATGATGAGGCAACCTATACCGGCAAATTATATTCTTCTCTATGAACTTGGCCATTTGTTTTGCCCCTATAATTATGAATGATTTAGCTTCTACCCATTTAGAGAAATAGTCAATTGCCATTATAATGTAACAATGACCATTGGATGCTTCTGGCCTTATCACTCTGATAATGTCAATTCCTTAGACTGCAAATGGCCAAGGAGAGGTCAATCCTTGGAGTTCCATAGAAGGTAGGTGGCTCACATCAGCATAGATTTGGCAGTTGTGGCATTTCTTTACATACTTCATATAATTTGCCTCAATGGTTAGCCAGAAGTATCTTTGATGGGTTATCTTTTTAGCAAGGACTGTCCCATTCATATGAGGCACACATACACCCTCATGAACTGCTTCCATGATTTTTTGCGTTTCATCCTTATTAATACATCTCAAGTGCACTCCAGCTGGCATCCTTTTGTATAACATCTTATTATGGTTAATAAACTACTGAGATAGCATCCTCAGAGACATTCTTTCTTTTCTATTAGCTTCCTCTGGGAATTATCCTATCTCAAGATACTGATGTAGATCATAAAACTAAGGCCTCTTTGCTGGGTTGATTATCATTATTCTGATCTCCTTATAGTAAGAAATCTAGGCCCTTAATAAGACATGAGGCTTCATTTCTACTCGTCTGCCTCCTTTCCATATTGAAGCTAGAGTGGCCAACGCATCTGCCATCTAATTTTCCTCCCGGAGTAAGTGTATGAATCTATATTACGTGAAGGATAATAGGATCATGGCTGAATAATCCCAATATGGCTTTAATATATCTTCCCTTATTTCTCACTACTTGGTGATCTGTTTCACTACCAACATTGAATCCCTATACACTATTATCTTTTCTACCCCCATATTCCTGAGTGCTTCCAGATAAAAAATACAAGCTTCATATTCAGCTTGGTTATTAATGACCTCAAATTCCAACCTCTTTGCCATTAAAATTACTTGTCCTTCTGGCAATACCAAAATTATAATAATTCCTGCCCCTCTATTATTTACTGCTTCATTAAAGTACATTTTCTATGTCTAGATCTTTATTGCACCCAGATATTCATCCAAAAATTCTAGCTCCCATTCTTGTCCATCGTCTACCAGATTCTGGGCTAAGAAGTCGGCCATAACTCTTCCTTTTATCATATTAAATTCTATAAGCAGAATTAACCATCTAGCTAATTTCCCTATCAGTGACAGAGTCTGCTAGAGATATCTAAGAGGATCGTGCTTAGAAACCACTTGAATCCTGTAGGACTAGAAGTAATGTCGTAGTTTCTTTGTTGCCCAAATTATAGCCAAGCAGGTTCTTTCTGGCTTTATAGGGTAGAAGCTTCTTACTTAGATAATATGCAACATGTTCAACTCTTCTTTCTCTTTCTTGAGCTAACATTGCACCAATCGCATCTTTCTTTATAGCCAAGTACAGAATAAAGGGTTTCCCCGGTCTTAAAGGCTGTAAAACTGGAGGATTCATCAAATATTGCTTAATAGTTTTAAAGCCTTGCTGACACTTATCATCCTAGATAATTGACTGATTCTTCTTTAAGAGCTTGAAGATTAACTCACAAATGGTAGTCAGTTTGGCTATGAACCTACTAATGTATTGTAGCCTTCCTATAAACCCTCTGACTTCTTTCTCATTCTTTAGTGCAAGCATTTCTCTGATTGCTCTGACTTTGTCTTGATCCACCTCTGTGCCTTTCTGACTGACAATGTGTCCTAATAGTTTCCCAGATGTCACCTCAAAAACACATTTCTTTAGATTTAGCATAAGGTTATACTTTTCAGCTCTTGCCAAGAATTTGTTTAAGGTTTCGAAATGCCCTTTTTTGGTTAGAGATTTCACCATCATGTCATTTACATACACTTTTATCTCTTTGTGGATCAGGTCACGTAACGACGTGGTAGCCATTCTTTGGTAAGTAGCCCTTACATTTTTCAACCTGAATGGCATAATCATATAACAGTAAACACCACACTTAATTATGAAAGAAGTCTTCAGTTTGTCAATTACTGCCATCATAATCTGATTATATCTTGAGAAGCTGTCCATAGAGGAGTACATGGCACTGAAAGCTGCACTGTCGATTAAGGTGTCAATGTGTGGTAAAGGAAAATCATCCTTTGGACAAGCCTTATTTAAATCCCTATAGTCCACACACATCCTGACTTTACTATCTTTCTTGGGAACTAGGACTATGTTAGCCAGCCACTGGGTGTCATCTACTACTTCTAGGAACTTTGCTTTCAACTATTTTCTACTTCTTCTTTGATTAAGAGAGCCCATTCTAACCTTAATCTTCTCTTTTTCTATTTTATTGGTGTGATATGAGAATACGTGGGAATCCTGTGTTCCACATTCTCTCTATCGATCCTAGACATATCCTCATACCCCTAAGTAAATACTTTTTATCTTCTTTTAAGAGTTTCTTTCATTTTTTCTCTTTTATCAGGAGTGAAGTCAGAAATAATAAATATATTTCTAGGGTTATCGCTTGTGCCTAGATTAAATGATTCAGTTTTCACTGAATTAATGTCAAACATATGCATGAAATGATAATCACACACAACATAACCATTAGGAAACACATCGCATAAGTAAGCATAATCAGACTTTATCACATTAACTTTAGAAATAAAAATGTCATAAGTATCAAACAAATTAGAAAGAGAAAAGTTAATGTCATCATAAAAAACATCCATAATAGAATCAAGGACAAAGGCTTCGAAGTTAAATTCCTTTTCCTAGTCAGCAACATCCTTGAGCCCCACTGCAGGAATTCCCCTTCTGATTTTGAAGTTAGTACCGGATCTTCTATCATAAGCTCTTCAACAATAAGTTCTTGGATCCCATCCACATATTTAGCAAAGATTTTAAATCCAAGGACCAGCTTCTCAGCGATCATCAGGGGCTCAAGAGCTCCTGGGTAGGGGTAATTAGCACCTTCCTCCATAAATGTTTCTTAAAGCTCCTTCTTCTTCAACTCAGCCCTAATTCTACTCTTCCCAGACTTGCCTTTAGTTTCTTTTTTCTCATCATACTCATCCTCCCGTGAATATCCTAACCCATGCTTCAGAATCAATACCTTAGGTTCAATGAATTCTAGTGGGCCCTACTGATTCTTTCTTAGTCCTATCCCAGGCATGAACTGCATACTCTTCATCATGCTGACAACCTTCGGGTTTAGCTCATCTTCATAAATCATGCAAACTTCAAAACTCGGGCTATTCGGGATCTCAATAGGAGCTAATATCAATGTAGCAACTGCAACCTTTATTTCAGTCATTATAGTAACCACCCTTCCCTCATATGGAAATTTGATCTTTTAATGAACGGTAGATGGTACTCCCCCCAAAGAATGGAACCATGGTCTCCCCAGAAGAATAACAAAGGTGACTGAAATATCTATCATATGAAGGTTAACCCAAACTTTAATAGGTCCAGTCTTAACTAAAACCTAGAAAGTTCTTTCAATCGACCTTTTTATACCATCATAAGGCTTTATGATTGCATCAGAGAGCTTCAAATTAGCTACCATTAAACCCAATTTCGATAGGATCTTTAGAGGACACACATTGTTGGCTGACCCATTATCGACCATGACACAATATGTCAATTTGCCTTTCACTTCGGCCTTAATGAACAGGGCTTTGTTGTGATCCCTTCCTTTGAATGGCAGGTCATCATCTATGAACATAATTGCCCCAAGAGGACTTTCAGCTAGCGAGTTTACCATTTGCTCTGGAGTGTATGTCGAAGGTATCTTTTTGTTATTGAGAGCTAAAACTAGTGCTTCCTAATGGGCTCGAAAGTTTATAAGCAGCTCCCAAATACCGGCAAGATATTTCTCATCACCTTTGGCCTCAATAATCTTCTCAGCTTTCTCATTTTTCTTTGATCCCTCTTTTGAACTACTTTCTTCTTTCTCTGCCTCAACCTTCTTCACTTCTTCCTCCCCTTCCTTCGATTTCTCAGTGGACTGTGTTACTCTCCTCTCATTGTTCTTCTACAGATCAATTATTTTTCCCTCTTCATCATCATAACTCCAAATATCCAATACATTTACATGAGACTTAATGGCCTGTTGCTTAAGATTCAGGTTTTTTGGTTATGGTTTTGGTGGGTTAGGTATGACATCAATAAAGGAATTAATGACTTGTTTCTCTGTTAGTCCAGTGTTAATCATCAAGATACGGGGATTTGGTGGCGGTACATTTCAGTAGTTAGGTAAAGGATTATTTTGGGTGTTTGGTTTTCTAGTTTTTGAGTCAGTTATTTTGCTTGAATTGATCAAATCTTGAATCTCGTGTTTCAGGTGAGTGTAGCTTTTTGTATTATATTTAATGTTCTAGTGATACTTGCAGTATAGCTTCGGGTTAATATTTGGGAAAAAAGGTCATTTAGGTAAGGGTTATAGAAGGTTATTCTCAATAAGTTTTTTTAGGACTTTGAAGAGGGGTTTTCCTAAACTATAAAACTTTGAGGACTGTCTGACTATGTTGTTCTATATAATACTACTTGGCCCAACTCCACTGCCAAATTCAAACCCTTCTCTATTTGTAGATCTTCTACTAAAGAACTTTTTTTCTTGCGCAAGGTCTGATTCTTTTTGTACTCTGAACCTATACAACTCCTCAAAGTTTCAAATCCTTAAATCTCTTAACTTCTTGGAGAGAGGGAGCACACATCCTTCCATGGCTATTACTAGTTAATCAAATTTTATGGGTCATTACTTAATTTGTGCTAATTTTACTCTCCACTTGACCAAATAATCCGTAAAAGATTCATTAAACTTCTACTTCACATTTTGCAGGTCTTTTAGGGAAGCCTCCATCTGAATGTTGAGACTGTACTGCTTGATGAATGTAGTACATAACTCCTCCCAATCAGCTTGAACATGGGATTCTAGAGCATAATACCATTTGATGGGTGCTCCTTTTAAAGACAATGAGAATTGCTTTATAATCTATGCTTTAGTTAATTCAGTCGTCTTCATGTGGGTCACATATTGCTTTAAATAGAGGTGGGGGTCCTATGTGCCAGTGAACTTATTTATGTCAGGAAACTTGAACTTTTGTGGTAGGGGATCATTATCTTTACCCAAACTCAGCTCGGAATAGCTTATTGGGGCATTAATCCTTTTTTCTTTCATCATCAACTACATTTAAGCCATAGACTTGATAAGGTCTTTAGCCCAATCCGACTTCTCTACATTTTCAAGGCATCCTCTTTCTGTCGGATAATAGGTTATGCCAATACTGTCTATTAATCATTCTCTACCTTTTGCCTTTCAGGAATCTTGACATCTAAATCAAAAGGTTAAGGTTGAGGTGTTAGTGGTTGTGGTGCTAGCGGTTCTCCTTTAGCTATACCCATTATTTCCCCCATAATTTCTTTCATAATTGTCATGGTTTGTTTGGTCATTTCAGTTTTTAATTATTCTTTGAAGTTTTTAGTGTCAAATTCTGCCATTTTGATTTCTCTACAAATTCTAATCAGGTGGTCGGTGTCAGATCGGTTTCAATTGGCAAACTGCTGTGGATCTATATCTGCAATTATTGAAGGTCAGAAACATGCATGACATGTATGCATGAGATGCAAACCTATTGGTAAAAAGGAAAAAAAATACATATATACACATATAAAAAAGAAATAAAAAGAAAAAGCTCACAAACGGTATCTCCACCCTTATTTCTCCCACACACGTGTTCAATGGCGAGTTCCTTGTCCTAGGATTTTTTTTTTCTGGATTTTGATTATCAACAAGGGATAATAAAATCAACGGATGCAAGATAACTCTCAAGACGGTACAAACAAGTGGTAATTCTTCCAAATAATTCCAAAGTCCATTTTAAATGGGCCAAGAATGATATCGAAAGCCCACCTTGCAAAAATCCCTTTGGAATGGGCTAACAATAGGCATGAAAGACCCATCTTTTTAAAGCTTATTTCATAATGGGCTTAGGACTTATTTAAAGGATTACCATATGCCATAAAACATATGCATTCAAAAAAATCCTAATAGAAATTGCTAGGTCATTACATGAGCTGAGTCTTGGGTAATAAGCTTCGGCTTCCACAACTATATACATCCATTACGTCTCCCCACTCAAGCATCCATACGACATGGATAGGTACGTGCCATGAGTGACAATAATCAAATACCTCGCCACCAGGTTTGAATGAAACACAGGCAACAAAGCAAATATCATTGTCAATTTATTTGGGACTTGGAGTGCATTGTGTGGAAACGTGTAGTGAATGCAAAATTTACGAAGGAAATAAAGAAATAATCAAAGATGATAAATTACAAAACACTTGGAACCAATTTCTCTATCCTTAGTGGAGTCGCCATTGTAGGTGGCGATTTTGGTCACGCACCCAAGTATTGGTGATAACGGCACTGTGTGAGCTCGGGGCTCACTAGGAAATACATAGTGGGCTTGGGACCTAAAACAGAGATGGAGTCGCCATCCGGATGAAAGTCGGGACACACTGTATAGCAACTGGATTCCACGGAGATTCCCATAAGCCGTCATCAGAAATCTGGTTCGAAAATTGTGTATGGGCTTTTGGAATGCCCACCCAACTTTGCAGTTGGCCTCCGTATGTGTTTTGTATTTATTACCTTTGATTGTTAAGTTATTTCCTTGTTCACATGCTAATCGCAATTGGTTTTCCAATTTTAGATTTTATCCCAATTTTGCACATTAGTCCCATTTCATGTTTATATTCCTGACATTCAATCACAAATAAAATAAAATAAATAAAAAATTTTTACAACCATTCATTCTAAATAAAAGGAATAGGGATTAAAGATTACAACTTTTGGTATAAATAAATGTAAAAATACTATGAATAAACCATACATAAACAAAAATAAACTGAAAATAAACTAATTAATTATACAAATCAAAACTCTTAATAATTAATTAATAAAACAATCATCTAATACTTAGAAATCACAACATAATTCCTACAACAAATATGAGTTAGTTCTATCTCACAAACAACAACAATATCTATAAATCATTCACAAATAATATTTACAAAAAAATATAAAAAATAAGAGATAAAAATAAACTCACAAATAGTCCATTAAATGACACAATAGTAGAATATGGAAACAATATTGATCAAACATAATAATTAATAAATATAACATATTATATAAGGAAATTATGCCTAATATGCAAGGTAATAACCAAAAATTAAGACGGAAACCGACAGAAAAAAGGCGTCGCCTCCTAACCAGGAGACAATGCCTCTGTCACCTTATCATGATAGAGACGTTGCCTTTTCAATAAGGACAGAGACATACTACATTTCTTAAATTTTAAGAAAATCAATGATCATGCAAATAAATAAGAAACAAACGTAAATATGCAAATATTAACAATCAATATTCAATGTCTCATGCAATCATACTCCTCTATCTCAAGAAAACACATAAAATAACAACAAATCAAGGTTTTAATGAAGATGAAAAACTAAAAGCTAAAAAATGGAGAGACTCACTATCTTGGACAAGCTGATGCTCCTGATTGAGCCCTCAGAGCTTGGTTGATGGATAAATAGCTTTGAATGTAAGGAGGTCCCTTCTTCTTCTCAATAGTCGAGTTTCCTAAGCTTCTAAGTCTCTTCCCCTTCTTCTTCCTTTCTTTCTTTCCTTTTTTTTTCTCTTTGTTTTTTTTTCTTCTTCCATACATTTTTCCAGGTTGTCCCCTTTTTGAATTCCCAAAATTTTTTCCAACCCACTTTCTCTCTTGCCCCCACATTCCCTTTTAAAACCCCTCTTATTTTCTCCTTTTTCAAATTCCCAAAAACCATTATTATCCTCTCCCTTTACCCTTTTTTCATTCCTGAGGCTTTTTTCCTGCTTTTTCCCTTTCTTTTACGTAAAAAATGATTAACTCTTCAACAGATGAGCCTCCAACCACTGTCATTAATGACATTTAATGTTGTAGAAAGTGGGTGTGAAGAGGCGCCGCCTCTTTGATAAGGCGTCGCCTCATCGATGGTTGGGGTAAAGAGGCGATGCCTCTTCGTTAAGGCAATCGCCTCTTTACCTGGGTCAGGTCAGGGCCCTTGGGTTAAGAGGCGATGAGCTTGGACTTTGACTTTTATTTTGGGCTTGGATATGGTATTTGTGAGTTTGGCTTAATGTTTAGGCTTTAAGAGTTGATTTTAAATAAGTCTCAAGCTCCCTTTGCATTTAAAACTCAAACTTTCTCATTATCGAGCTTTCGTTGTGGGCCGATCAAACTGATAGTGTCCACATATATTATAAACAAAAATTTATATGTTATGTATAATGTCAAATTATTAATATATAATTTACAAGCTAGTTTGTAAATTTTTATTTGAATTTGTTCGTAAGTTGAACTTTATATAATTTTAATTCGGTTCATTTTTTAAACGAGTTTCAATATATGAATATGAATAAATTTTTATAAATCTAAGTTTCGAATAAATCACAATTCACAAACAGCTCAATTTTTTTACAACATTAACTGTAAGATATTCATTTATAAAAAAAATCATTAATTAAATTTTTTCCTATTTTAATAATGAATTTATTCAAACACAAAATCATATTTAGTAACTCATTCAAATAAGCTTTTATTAATTTCCTAAAAAAAAACTTTTATTAATCAAAATTTAATTTAATTGTAACATAAAATGTAATAAATTATTAATCTAAACGAGATTCTTATGCATTTCAATTTTAATGGTCAAGAAATTATGTTATAATTTGTAAACTAATATTAATTTGTTTTGTAAACTATGAATATTTTATTTGTGATAAATTTTCTATAACAACTTTGACTAAACATCATTAACAACCTCAAAAGATATTTAGCAAACATGAACTAATTACTAGTAATTTATCATTGGCATGCAACTAAAATTATGTTATTAATAGCAAATTAATGAATGTATCTAGGTTGTTGGATATTCGAAATAATAATAGAGACTAAAATAATTATTTTTTCGAGGGTGAAGATGTAACTAAATCTTAATTTTTGTAGTTTAAAGGAGATGTGCATGCAAATATGATGGCACGTTAGTGATCATGAAGTCACTTTCACCGGCAAAGCTCCAATTGTACATGTCAATGAGGGTGGGATTAAAATAATAATAATAATTAGGGATTTAATCATTGCTTAGTCCAGGGTCTGCGCTCCACGCTCTTGGGTGCGGGTGGAGAATCAATTATAAAAAGACAATTAGGACACAATCGCGAAACTGGCGGGAGATTGGAATTTTCAGAAGTTTGGACCTGTGGGGATTTGTTTATTTCCAATTTCAATTTCACCTATTTTGTGAATAAAATATAAAATTACTTTATTTTTATCTAAAATTAAAATTCAAAAAGTAGTTATTACAAACCAATAGAAAAAAAATTGAAAAAAAAATATTCAGTTTTTGGATAAGTGATTTATTTTTAAATAATAAAAATTAATTAATAATTTTAATTATTTATATCATTTTTTTTATAAAAGGTGTTTTTATGATTTCGTGATTTTTTGAATTAGAAGGAAAATATGAGAATTTAACTTTTATTTTTTTGAAAAGAAAAATAATTATATTAATTCAATCTAGCAATACATCAATATAATGCACATATACGAATTCACTAAAATCATAGAGGATAAAACAACATTAAGTTAATAGTATAATAAATCGATTTAAATCCTACAAATTTGATAATACGATAATGACTATAATACTTATAACTTCAGTTATGCAACATGCTGACAATCATAATTTGATTCGTTGTCTTTATCTGATTGAATATATTTTATCTATCTGAAAATGTCATAATAAAATGACAAAAATTAAATGCCGTAACAAAACAACGAAATCACAAAAACAAAATAAAACCTAAATGGAATAACTACTTATTTTTAAAAATAAATTGATAAAAAAATGTATAGATGGATAATTTCAGGTAAAAAATGATAAAAAATTATTTTTTCTTACTTAAAAAAGATGAGCAGCTTTAAAAGAAAATAAGTGAAAATTGAGAAAGAAAAACAAAGCTAGAATTTCAAATACTTTTATGCTTTTTTTGGATGCAATGGATTTATATTTTAATTAAATATCTTGGTTGGGAACTACATAGATTTGTATTTATGAGAACTTGAAATAAATCAACAATAAATTTAATAGCTCATTTAGTAAAAATTCGAAATCACATGTAACTATATATTATTTTAAATTCTTATATTTGAAATATAAGATTTCAAATTAAATGATTGCAACCAAATACACTCTTAATTTATTGATATCTCGAAAAGAATTATACCATAAAATTACTTAAATTCTAGTTTGATTGTAAGATTATAATTCTAAGAGTTTCAAATCATATTATAAAAAGAATAAAATTGTTGTAAGGTAAGTAAATTATTTTTCATAATTAGCAATTTTTATTTTTAATATCAGCAGTATAAATTAAAAGTACTGTCAAAAAATTATTGTGCTTTTAAAAAATATATATTTTTTGAATTTGTTGGGGATTTATTGATGAATTAAATCCTCTAGTTTTCAAGAATTTTTGAATGAAGACATTGATATCTAGTAAAAATCTAGTCATATAAAATTATCAATATAATCTACCACCATCCCACCAACAAAAACAAAATTAACACGTGTGCACTTATCTCGCAATCTCTTACGCAACAGAGAAACAGTCTTTGCTGAGGTGAGGTTATATGCCAAGAAATGGGTTTTTGTTTTGGAAGATTAGCATCGGTTGAAAATTAACCATTTTTGGTCTTTTATTGACAGCTTCAAGCGCACAAAAGACTCAGTCACTCTCACCTAACCCCTTTTTTCTTGCTTGCTTTCTTTCCAAATCCACATCCACTTCAGTGAGAATTAAGACAGAACAAATACTGGGCAATGTACATTGACTTCATCTAAAGCTATTGTGTTTTTGTTCACACTAATACAGAGGATAGAAAATCTTGTGCTAACTGCAACCTTAAATTAGGTCCAATGTCGCACACTCTCATATGTTTCCAATTTACCTAAAATTAACATCAATCAGTTTTTCATTAGACGATCTTTGTCTTTGCACATTAACTCCTCCAAACAATTCTTGCTTTTTCTATGAATATTGTTTGCAATTTATCTAATTTTATCTATGTTCTAGAGAGCAAAAAAACAGAAATAGTGAAGTGAAAATGTTGGTTCTGACAAAGATATTAAATCAGTAAATTAACCTACTACTTTATTTTAGTGCAGTGAAAATAAATATATATTATAAATATAATTATTCAATACAATACATTCGAAATAGATAAAATATTTTCGTTAAAATTTTAAATGTGTGATAAAAAAGGATATAAATGAAAGACGAAATTTGTCTAAAATGTAGCATTTCCAAATGAATACAAGTTTTCATATAATAATATACACTCTGTATGAGCTACATGCTTTGCCTTTGGCATTAAGGAAGAAGCAAAAGTTTACATCACCACCCCTAATTAAAAAAAGACCCGACCAAAACACATCCCACAATAAAGGAAAATATACCTTTTCCTTTTATTTTATTTTTTAATAATTGTAATTTGATTTATATAGAGTGAAATTATTTATTTATAGATCATATAACATAAAATCTATTTTTTAATTAATAGAGATCATGCAATATATATATATATATTTTAAAGGTATGAAAATTAATTTTACAAATTAATATACAATACAATTTAAATTTGACATCTTAAAATACGTTTGGAGGGCTCATTAAAATTTTAATATTAATTTAAAAAAACTTAGATTCATAATTTTTCGATCTTTAAAATAATTTTTGTTACTAGGCCATTCAAATGTAGAATTTTTGAAACAAGTAGGAGATATAAATTGGAGCCTGCAGACCAGACCAGGTAAAGACTCGCATAGGGAGGAGGTAATCACGTCGGTCTTTTCCGACAATCTCGAGATGCCACGTGGACAACCTCGCCGTCGTGGATCCCACGCTGACGTGGCCGAGGGAAAGCAACGCTGTGCGGATTTTTTTCTAAATATTTTAAAAAATTTCGGTCAAAAAAGAAAATAAATAAATAAATATCAAAAACATAGAAGAAGAAGAAGAAGAAGAACGAAAGAGAAAAGATATAGAGCGAGAAACAAGGCGCGGAGAGGCCGTCCAAAAACATCAGTAGAGAGAGAAAAAAAAAGACCAAAAAAGAAAAGAAAAGAAAACAATAAGGAAGGGCTTGTATTGTCGTCGTCGCTGTTGCCGTTTCTTTTCCTTGTGGAGCCTCAGTCAGCTTCTTGAGGTCACCATTTTCAAAATTTTCAAAAATCACACGCAGATAGAAAAGAGAAATCTCATTTTTTTTTTTATTGTTCAAGAAGCTACAGAAGTAAAGCTGCAAATTACATCAGATCATCACAAGAAATCGAAATCGCAGATCTCGATTTTAATTCGATCCGACATTGTTTGTTTAATTTGCTGCTGAATCGCGTTTTATTTATTTATTTATATATTTATTGGTAATGTGCGTTTGGTTTTGGAGGGAGAGGAAGAAACTTTGAACAGGCGGCGACCTTCTAGATTATAAATAGAAATCTAGAAGGGGGTCGGATCTGGTGCATTGGCGAGCAGAAACCAGAAGAAGAGGACGGAATTTGGAAACCGTGTGATGAGATAACAAATATAGGAGGTGAATAGAAGAAGAAGAAGGATGAAATGGGTATCATTGCTTAAGGATATAAAAGAGAAGGTCGGTTTAACTCAATCTCCACAAGCTACTTCATCAGCAACTTCTGCCGCTTCTTCTTCTTCTTCTCCATTTGCTTCTTCTTATTTTCCTAATCGTAATAGCAATGCTTCTCTTCATGACTTCACCTCTTCTCCTGCCAGGTACTTTATTTTATTTTTTTTCAAATTCATGATGTGATTTCTGGACTGTGTTTAGTTCTTTAATTTTATTTTATTTTTTGGGAAAATTTGAACATAATCTGCGTTGACTGCACTTGATATTGATCTGTAATTGGAGTTGGTCATGAGCTATTTTAATCACTAATGCTACTAATTTTGCACTTGCTTAGAGTGTTAGATTCTTAGAGCTTCCCTCTATTCATCCTCAAAGAAAAAAGAAGAAGAATAATAGTATTTCTGTCTAGTGTTACATATGTTGGTTTTGACCCTTTGATTCCCAGATTTTATGATGTCACACTAACCCTAAATTTTTGCTAGCTTCATTTTTTTTTTTGTACATGGTTCTTAAGTGTTTTCAAGGCGATCAGAGTCTCCAGTCATAGTGTGATTGAATAGGTCTTGAGTCTTATGCTTAACCACAAGCTGGCCATAATAATTTCCCTTTTCTGTTCTATCCGTAACCGAAAATTAATTTGTTATTGGGTCATTGGGATTGGATTATGCAAGGAGTTACTTTTCTTTCTTGGAGGGAAGGGAAGGGAAGGGAATTTTTGTTGTAAACAACTCCTTTTGCTGGTTAGCATTCACTTTTTAGGTATGTTTATCTGCTGAAACATGCATTGTTGTTATGCTATGCCAAAGTCATCTGAGATTGCCAACATCAATTAGGTGTATATAGTTACATAGATGCGAACTTAAGAATCAGAAGGAATGATGGGTTCGGAGAGGTGGAAATTGATTTAGGAAGTGAGCAGTAGTGAAATATGTTGTTCCAAGACAGTGGATGATTGGATTAGTCTGCATTTCTCATCCTTGCTATAGATGTGACAGGGACAAATTTTCTGCGTATTGTGAACCTATTTGTTAAAAATAAAAAAGAGAACATTTATGAGTAGGTTCCAATGTTAGGGTGGTTTACTATATGAGCATCAGGGAAAGACAGTTGTTTACTTGGGCCGTAGCTCAAGTGGTAAAGAGAGATAAGAGTATAGTTTCAATTAATGTAAGGTTCGAGCATTATATTTTATGAAGTATGCTCTGTCTTAAGTTTCAGCATTTTTGGTTACTTTGATTTTCTAATTCAAAAATTCTTTCTTGCTTTTTTCATTCTCATTTTCTTTAAAAAAAAATTATAGTACTCCGCTTTGTATTATTCTTCTTTATTTCATAGATCATTTGTCCAATTTATAAAGGTTATGGATTCTTTTACTTTTTGGAGAGTTGCTGGATCTTCATTTTATCCTAAATTGGTAACAAGAGCTGTTGGATATGGGCGTTACACTTGACTCCATAAAGCAGTTCAAGGATTCTTGTGAAAACTTTCCAAAATAGATCAGTCCCAAATCCTGGAATTTATGTAAAATATTTTGCACCCTGGATCCAAGTAATGGTGGCCCTTAGTTCAAAATAACCACCACATACCATTATTTTTATCATTAGTTGGCAGAACATTCAGATGTTCCTCAAAGGTTTGTATTACCATTTCACATTTGTGATTTAATGTTTCTCATAACAGAGACAGACATGAATTGGAATTGGATTTCAAGAGATTTTGGGAGGAGTTCCGTTCATCCAATTCTGAAAAGGTAGCTGTTTCTTTGTTTATTTTTTAAACTTTATCTGTCGCCAATTTGCTACTACTATATTTTGTGTAAAATAAAACTTGTCATTCCTTATGGAAATACATTGTATGTGCTCATGGTATTTCCTTTCTATGCAGGAGAAAGAAGCGGCCTTGATTTTTACTATTGATACTTTTTGTAGACTAGTGAAGCAGCAAGCTAATGTAGCCCAAATAGTTAACATGTATGAATAGTTCTTCCTTGAAGATGTTATTAAATCACTGCTGTTTCCTTTCATACTTAGATGGATTTTCTGTTGGCAATTTCAATGTATTGGTTCCTGATCATAGATGCAGTCAAAAGAGCTTGTGGTTTATTATCTTGTGTATAATTTCTGTTGTGATACATTTGCTGTGTTGTATGGGGGACTTCTTTTGCCCTAAGAATCCTCTTGTGCATGTATTTGCCCTTTTACCCGTGCTTTTGTTTTCTACAAAAGATAGTGTGGTCTTTTCTGCTGCTTTACTATGTGACATATATGCAGAGTTTATAATTTAAAAATATGATTGAAGATTTAAGGAACTTAGTTGGAGCTGCCATACCACTTTTTTAAGCTGTTTCTTGTGAACATTTATATACTGGTGACATCCAAAATTTTTAGGTTTTTTCAATTCTTTATTAAAATTGAAGATTTAAGGAACTTAGTTGGAGCTGCCATACGACTTTTTTAAGCTGTTTCTTGTGAACATTTATATACTGGTGACATCCAAAATTTTTAGGTTTTTTCAATTCTTTATTAAAATATTTGACAGAATCACATTGAGACAATTTATAGAATGTCTGAGTGAGGTTGTATTTGTTTCCACCTTTGGTCTCATATATACACATCGTCTTCTCATGGATTGTAGAGTTCTTGATGGTTTTCTCAGTTATATATTCAATAATTTACCCTCTATGACATCCATCTTTTTTATTTATGCATCTCCATAGTTGTTTTTAGTTACCCGTTTTCACCTTTTGAACTTAGTTATTTGTTTTCACCTTTTGTTATCTCCACTTTTTGTACTTCAAGTAGTCTTAAAGTCGTTATCAGTTTGCTGAACATTATGAAATTTTGTGTTGAATCACAGGTTAGTTGAAACACACATTTTTTCTTTTGTTTTGGGAAGAGCATTTGTCTCTGACATTGAGAAGTTAAAGATCAGCAATAAAACAAGATCTTTGGATGTAGAGAATGTATTAAGATTTTTTTCAGAATCATCAAAGGTTTGCCTGTTACTGTAAGCTAAATGCTTTTTTTTTCTTGCTTTGCTTGAGTGGCTTATTTTTCACTATACCGCGTGCTTTTCTGCAGGATTGTATCAGTCCTGGGGCAAATTTGTTGACTGCTATAGAAGTCCTTGTATCTGGGGTATATCTCCCTCACCTTCTCTGATTTGGAAAAGGAATAGAAATCTGTTGTGTCATATGCTTCATTTTTCATATCTCTATTAAATAATTCCAATTCCATCTTCACTACAATAATGATGTGTTGTTGCAGTGTGGCAATCACAGTTGATAGTTGTGTAGTAAGTAGGGTTAATGATTGATAGTTATGAAGATGAACATTCACATTGTTATTTTTATGCTGAAAATTCTGTTTTCATCATCATAGCATTATAATTGGATTTTATCTTTTGCAGCCTATTGACAAACAATCTCTCCTTGATTCTGGGATATTTTGCTGTCTTATTCATATTCTGAATGCACTTCTGAATCCTGAAGTTAATCAAAGGCAAAAAATTATGAACTCTGAAGTGCCATTGACACTTGAAAAAGATTGCGTTGATGTCGGGCATGCTCGCCGGCTGGAGGTATCTTTCTAATATACTTGCTGTCCTCTCTTGTTGCTGCTACATGCAAACACACATACGTCTTTGTGTGGGTACAAGAACGAGAGAGAGAGGTTGCATACCTATGTATAATTAAGTTCATAGATCTTTTTTTCTACACTAGGTTGCTAGAGCAGGTTTTCATCCTTTTGCCTGCTTATGTCCCTATTTGTACCATTCTGATCCCTCAAAGTTTTTCTATGTGTAACTGCTTTGCAAGAAGAGGTATGCTCGATAATTGCTTAGCTATATTTTTTCATGAGATGGAGAGACTGAATGGTTGATTCTCCATTTTGGGGGAAGTGCGCTGCAATTCTTGTCTGTTCTTGTATGAACCAAATGTTTGGATTTACTCATTCCAATGCTGGTTCTATTTTTCGCAAACAAATGGCCTCTTGATGACCTAATTGTTTGTACAGTTGAAACCTATGCATTCTTTCTTTGTAGGAAAAATAATGGGCTAAAAGATGTAGACCTATTTGATCTAAAAATCTTTAGCTTTTCAATATGATATAAATCAAAATAATTTAATCTTCCATCATACTTCTTTGACATTGTAACAAACTTAAAATGGTTTTTAACTCTTAGCTTTGCATGGCAGCAGTTTAGCTGTTGTGGGTGCCAATGTCCAGAAAAATGCTTCATCTTGTCTAATATATGTATGCTTGTGCAGGTAGAGGGAAGCATAGTACACATTATGAAAGCACTGGCAAGCCATCCTTCAGCAGCCCAGAGTTTGACTGAGGATAATTCACTTCAGTTGCTTTTTCAGATGGTTGCTACTGGATCTTTATCAATCTTTTCTCAATATAAAGAGGGCCTTGTTCCACTACATAGCATACAACTTTATAGGCATGCAATGCAGGTACTTGCCTTTGTGTTCTGCAATTTGTTTGCAGTAATGGATCTACATATAAACGACCGAAATCTATCCATGTCCAAAATATCTGATGTGCTTTAAAGTCTTATAGTCACGCTTTCTTTTTTATTGTTGTTCCAGATACTTGGTCTTCTTTTGGTCAATGACAATGGAAGCTCAGCCAGATACATACGAAAACATCATCTGGTATTGACATTATATATTGTGGAATATATTTGAAAACATAGGGTTCTGTAGGTAATCGTAATTTGTTTTCCCGCCCTGCATTCTATGTTTGAGGCTCTTCAGTAAATTACATCCTTGTTATTTTACAGCATGTATAGATCTGCTTATTAGGATTTGAATTGCTTCTATATGAGGACAAAAAAGTGAAGTGATCAAGCATCAGGCATGAGCGCGAGAAATTTGTTTCACATGAGAAAGTGTTTTCTGCATTATGTTCTACACACAGTTAAAGAAATTGTTTGTGTCATTCCACATGTTTTAAGCCTTCTTCTTTGTTTAAATTTTTTCAATATACATCATAAATTTTTTCTATGTAACCATCCCTACCAAACCGTCCCAATAGATGTGTGTGCCTGTTTCTTAGTATTATTTTGTTTCTTTCTATTTTTGCCTTTCAAAAGATTTTCGGAAGCACAGAAGCGCTGCATGATTTAGATTAATCATCATGAAATATATTACACTTTCATTTCAAAGCAGAAGCATGATATTCTTCTGACCCTAGTACTTCTTGTTTCTTCTTCACTTGTGCTGCCAGTAATATCTAATGTGTAGAATCTGTTTATGAGTAATTGTTTAGTTATTGAGGTATAGATTTTGACGCAACAAATGATTAAGATGTGTAACGTCAAGCAGTCTATGAATGAGTTAGAGGTAATTATGCATGATATCATATGGCAATCTGTAGTTGACATGTTGAATCCTATTTTATCATTCTCCACTGATTATCTTACACTGATATGAAAATTGAGAGAATGGAAATTGTTTAAAACTTTTTTGTTGTTAGACCTGCTGCTCATTGTTATCCTGCTTTGTTTTGGTCACTTAACTCCCTGTGGTCTGGTCTGATTACAGGACTTACAAAATCTTAAAATTGATATCTCATTTGTACATCATTTTATTCTTCAGTTTTCTAAGTACTAACATTGAGTTCTCATCACTATACCTTCTTGTAATTTTCTTGGAACAATGATTAATATTGTTGCATTTGGTGTTCTTTGCTATGAAGCATGTAAGTAAATCTAGATGAATTTAGTGACAAACTCAAATTTGGTATTTGTTGTGCAAATGAACCTCTAGGGAAAATTGATAGCTTTAGGGAGGTAATTTCAAATTGGTTTAAACTATCAATTGCTATTTTTTAAACTTCTTCTCTAGTGATCAGTGAAAGATTTTGAGGAAGTACTGCATTTTGCCACAAGTATTGTTTTGTGAACTTGTTATCATTTTGCAACAATGATCTCCTTATCTTAAGTTATAATCCCTGATGGTTAAATGCAACTTCAATAAAAGTCAAAGTGCAATGGATTAGGCTATTGTGTTTTGTGGTTGTTTCAGTTGTTGACATGCTAAAAATGCTTCTGTTGCAGCGATCACCTTTGATTTAAAGTGTGCCCATGCCAAATGACTTGAAAGTTCAAAATTTCTGTTTATTTTGATGTAAAATTTGGCTTCACCTGCTGATGTTAGCCTTTAATTTGGAATGGAGAGTCATCTGTGTTGGCCTTGTTCGAATCTATGCCAGTCTTGCATGAAATTTTAATAGACCTGCCGTATTAGCATTTATCGACAAATAGACAGGTCATATTAGCAATTATAACATTATACTTGTTAGCAGTTTTAATGTTTGTCATTACTCTTTTTTTTTTCCCTCCAATTTTCTACTAGCTTTTAGCATGACATGTCTATTCTGAGTGTTGCTGCTTCTATAGACATACCACATCCTATCCACATAGAACTATTATATGTTTAATGAGGTCCATGAATGTCTATAGTTTGCATTAACACTCCAGAGTTGGGGATACAATTTGATGGAGTGCAATATGAGGCTAAATTAACACAGAAGTGAAAATTCTGTAACTCTTTTGGGACATCGGACCATTCAATACTTGGGCTTCAATTCAAAGAATTTCCTGCATCAGTTCTTTCTCTTTGTGCTGTTTCTGAGATACTATAGCTGGTCTATTTCCCATTGTTCTTTAGTCTTCTAAATACCTTCCTCAACAGATGATATTTTTTTTTGTGCAGATAAAAGTTCTGCTAATGGCAGTTAAAGATTTCAATCCAGACTCTGGTGACCCTGCATATACTATGGGCATTGTGGATTTGTTGCTTGAATGCGTGGAATTGTCGTATAGATCTGGTAACTAGTCGAGCAATAATCTTCCCTTTTCAATCATACAAGAACTATCAGTATGAACTCTGTCAATACCATTAGTTGTGTTCTTGTTCCTGATTATGTTATAGTTGTGGAATTTGAATTAGTTTAGCCTCAAAGTAGCCACACAATGTAAATGTCTCAGTGCTGATTTTATGCCATTTTGAATTGTAGAGGCTGGTGGTGTCAGGCTCAGGGAAGATATACATAATGCCCATGGTTATCATTTCCTTGTTCAGTTTTCATTGGTTCTATCTTTGATGCCACAAAGTCAGGATGCTCAATCTATTCATTCTAGTTCTGCGAACCAAGAATATACTTTCGATGGTTCTGGTGCTCAAAATGATGGAGATAGAAGGGATTTGATGAGCAAAGAAGACCCCTCACTGCAACATTTATCACCTGCATTATCGAGGTTGCTTGATGTTCTTGTTAATTTGGCTCAAACTGGTCCAGCTGAATCTGCTGGTCCAACTGGGGGAAAGGGTTCAAGAGCTTCTCACAACAGGGCTAGTGGCCACAGTAGAAGTCGTACGCCATCTCTTGATCAGCTTGCTGATGAAAATTGGGAGAAGGACAACACCAAAGTTAAAGACCTTGAAGCAGTCCAAATGTTGCAAGACATTTTTCTCAAGGCTGACAGCCGAGAACTTCAGGCAGAAGTACTAAATAGAATGTTTAAGATATTCTCAAGTCATCTTGAAAACTATAAGCTGTGTCAGCAATTACGAACTGTTCCACTTCTCATCCTAAATATGGCTGGTTTTCCTCCTTATTTACAAGAGATAATCTTGAAAATTCTTGAATATGCTGTGACTGTTGTGAATTGTATTCCTGAGCAAGAATTGCTTTCTCTGTGTTGCTTGTTGCAGCAACCAATAACGTCAGAATTGAAGCACACAATACTGTCTTTCTTTGTGAAACTTTTATCATTTGATCAGCAATACAAAAAAGTCCTGCGAGAAGTTGGTGTATTGGAAGTTCTGTTAGATGATTTGAAGCAACACAAGTTTCTTTTGGGTCCTGATCAACAAAGTGTTAATCCTAATCATTCAGAAAGAAAATCTGGCACAAGCAGCTTCAAGAAACATTTAGACAATAAAGATGCTATACTTTCTTCACCCAAGTTACTGGAATCTGGTTTGGGAAAGTATCCCATCTTTGAAATTGAGGATACAATATATGTTGCATGGGATTGCATGGTCTCTTTAGTGAAGAAAGCTGAAGCTAACCAAGCATCATTTCGTTCAGCTAATGGTGTGGCAATTGTTCTTCCTTTTATGGTGTCTAATGTTCATCGTCCGGGGGTTCTCCGCATTTTGTCATGTTTAATCACTGAAGATGCTGCACAGGTTTGTCAGTGTTTTGGTATTTTAATTTGTTTGGTTTGACTTTGGGCTGATATTATCTCTAAGACTTGTCATTATTCTTTCCAGTTTTTTTGATACCTGTACATTGTTACGGCTTCATACTCGAAAAATAATCATTACAATATTCATGCTATTATGCAAAACTCTGAACATGCATTTATCTACTATCAGCTAGTTGTTTTTATGCAGTATTGCCAAGATAATATTCACATTTTCATTTTTCCAGGCCCATCCTGAAGAATTGGGTGCAGTTGTTGAAGTTCTCAAAAGTGGAATGGTTACAAGTAGCTTAGGACATCAGTATAGGCTTGAAAATGATGCAAAATGCGATACAATGGGTGCCTTGTGGCGTGTGTTGGGATCTAACAATTCTGCTCAGAGGGTCTTTGGTGAAGCGACTGGGTTTTCTATTCTTTTAACCACACTCCATAGTTTTCAAGGTGATGCAGGACTGATAGATGAATCTTCTTTAGGGGTTCACATCAAAGTTTTTACATACTTAGTGCGCCTCATGACAGCTGGAGTTTGTGGCAATGCTATTAATAGGACAAAGTTGCATTCTATTATATTGTCCCAAACTTTTTATGATCTTCTAGTGGAGTCTGGCTTGCTTTCTGTGGAATGTGAGAAACAAGTCATACAGTTGTTGTTGGAGCTAGCTCTTGAAATTGTACTTCCACCATTCTTGTCATCAGACAGTGCCACAGCAACTGATATGGTTGAATCTGAGTTGGGTGGTTCTCTTATTATGACTCCGTCAGGTCTCTTTAATCCTGATAAGGAGCGTGTGTACAATGCTGGTGCTGTTAAAGTTCTGATCCGTTCTTTGTTGCTCTTTACTCCCAAGGTTCAGTTAGAATTGCTCAATCTTATTGACAGGCTTGCTTGTGCTGGTCCCTATAATCAGGAATACCTTACCTCTGTAGGTAAGAAATGGAATTTTTTGTTCTTCAATGTGTGTTTTTCTTTTATTGGCTAGTTCCATCACCCTTTATTCTACATTTACAAATTAAATTTGCTTTTGCTTTTGCTTTTGCTCTGTGTAGGTTGTGTGGAGCTTTTATTGGAGATAATTCATCCCTTCCTATTGAGCTCATCTCCATTACTTTCTTATATACTGAAGATTCTGGAGGTTCTTGGGGCATATAGGTAGGATTTCTTAAATTTTCTAGTGACTGCTACATTGGCTTATTCTTCTGTTGTCATCTCATCTAGTATCTTAGAAACTAAGGTTTATATTTCTGGTGATAGGTTGTCAGCATCAGAACTTCGACTGCTTATTAGATACATTTTACCAATGAGGCTGAAAAATTCAGGCCATAATCTTGTTGATATGATGGAAAGATTAATTCTTATGGAAGATATGGCCTCAGAAAATATATCTTTGGCCCCGTTTGTTGAGATGGACATGAGTAAGATTGGCCATGCTTCTGTTCAGGTTTCTCTGGGAGAAAGGTCTTGGCCTCCAGCTGCTGGATATTCATTCGTATGTTGGTTCCAGTTCAGAAATTTTTTAAAATCACAAGTGAAGGAAACAGAACCTTCCAAAATAGGCCCTTATAAGAGGCAGAGTGGTTCTAGTGGGCAGCACAATGATCGTCACATTATTCGGATATTTTCTGTTGGTACAGCAGGTAATGAAAACACATTCTTTGCTGAACTTTATCTCCGAGAGGATGGCGTTCTGACCCTTGCTACCAGCAATTCTTCCTCCCTGTCATTTCCTGGATTAGAGTTGGAAGAAGGCAGGTGGCATCACCTTGCAATTGTTCATAGCAAACCAAATGCACTTGCTGGTCTATTTCAAGCTAGTGTTGCCTATGTGTATCTCAATGGAAAGCTAAGGCACACTGGGAAACTGGGATATTCTCCTTCTCCAATTGGAAAACCTTTGCAGGTGACCATTGGAACACCCCCTATTTGTGCAAGAGTTAGTGACTTGGCCTGGAAACTTCGTTCTTGCTATCTTTTTGAAGAGGTGCTTACATCAGGGTGTATATGCTTCATGTACATTCTTGGTCGAGGATATAGAGGTCTCTTTCAAGACTCAGATCTTCTTCGTTTTGTCCCTAACCAGGCTTGTGGTGGTGGAAGCATGGCCATCTTGGATTCATTAGATACTGACTTACCTTTGACAAATGCACAGAAAGTTGAAAATTCTTTTAAGCCAGGTGATTCTAAATCAGATGGCAGTGGCATTGTTTGGGATTTGGAGAGGCTAGGAAACCTCTCATTGCAGCTTTCTGGGAAGAAACTTATATTTGCATTTGATGGAACTTGTGCTGAAACTATTCGAGCATCTGGGACATTCTCATTGCTCAATCTGGTTGATCCTATGTCAGCAGCTGCTTCTCCTATTGGTGGTGAGCAACTAACAAGGGAGCTTGACTTGTAAACATTGAGTGTGTAACTTTATGAAATGCATTTTAAGAATGGTATTTATAAAAATTTTTCTTAATTATTTCTCTCTTTACCATCTATTTTCAGGTATACCACGATTTGGACGTCTTCATGGGGATATCTATGTTTGTAGGCAGTCTGTGATAGGAGATACAATCCGCCCTGTTGGTGGGATCCCTGTTATTCTAGCCCTTGTTGAAGCTGCTGAAACTAGGGATATGCTTCATATGTCATTGACACTACTTGCCTGTGCCCTTCATCAGAATGCCCAGAACGTTAGAGATATGCAAAGGTATCGGGGATACCATTTGTTGGCTCTCTTTCTGCGTCGTAGAATGTCATTATTTGACATGCAATCTCTTGAGATATTTTTTCAAATTGCTGCATGTGAGGCTTCATTTTTGGAACCAAAGAAGTTTGAAAATACAAAAACTATTTTGTCACCTGCTGCAACTATGCAGGAAGTAGGGTTTGAGAATCTTAGCTTGTCAAAGTTCCATGAAGAAACATCTTCAACTGGATCTCATGGAGATATGGATTCATTTAGTCATATCTCGGAGCTAGAGAATTCTGACATGCTGGTTGAAGCTTCGAATTGTATTGTATTGTCAAATGCAGATATGGTTGAGCATGTCTTGTTGGATTGGACATTGTGGGTAACTGCTCCAGTTCCAATTCAAATTGCTCTTCTGGGGTTTCTTGAACATTTAGTGTCTATGCACTGGTACAGGAATCATAACCTCACAGTTTTGCGGCGAATTAATCTTGTTCAACATTTACTTGTGACTTTGCAGCGTGGTGATGTTGAAGTTTCAGTTTTGGAAAAGTTAGTTGTTTTGCTTGGGGTCATTTTGGAAGATGGGTTTCTGTCATCTGAACTTGAAAATGTGGTTAGATTTGTGATTATGACTTTTGATCCACCTGAATTAAAACCACGGCATCAAATAATGCGAGAACTGATGGGTAAGCATGTTATCGTAAGGAATATGCTGCTTGAGATGCTTATAGATCTACAAGTAACCATAAAATCGGAGGAGTTGCTAGAGCAGTGGCATAAGATTGTTTCGTCAAAGTTAATAACGTATTTTCTTGATGAAGCTGTCCATCCTACAAGTATGAGATGGATCATGACTCTTCTTGGTGTGAGTCTTGCTTCTTCTCCCACATTTGCACTTAAATTTCGCACAAGTGGCGGTTATCAGGGTTTGATGAGGGTGCTTCCAAGTTTTTATGATTCCCCAGATATATATTATATATTGTTCTCATTGGTATTTGGAAAGCGGGTTTACCCTAGACTACCGGAGGTCCGCATGCTTGATTTTCATGCCCTCATACCCAGTGATGGTAGCTATGTGGATTTGAAGTTTGTGGAACTTTTGGAATCTGTGATTGCTATGGCGAAATCTACATTTGATAAGTTGAGCATGCAGTTAATGGTTGCTCATCAAACTGGCAATCTTTCCCAAGTTGGTGCTAGCCTTATAGCAGAGCTCATGGAGGGGAATGCAGACATGGCTGGTGAGCTTCAGGGTGAAGCTCTGATGCATAAGACTTATGCTGCACGCTTAATGGGTGGGGAAGCATCAGCTCCAGCTGCTGCAACCTCCGTCCTGAGATTTATGGTTGATCTAGCAAAGATGTGCCCCCCTTTTTCTGCTGTTTGCAGAAAGCCAGAATTTCTTGAAAGTTGCATTGAACTTTATTTTTCTTGCATTAGGTTTGTTCCTGGTTGTCTTCTGGTTTATAACTTCTGTTTCCATACTGATCTGGAAGGAATTTATTGAAAGATGCATGTGGATTTTTCTGTTCACCTTCTTTTTGCTTGCTCAATTTAATCAGTTATGTATTTTTTTGAGCTGTAATATATATATTTTTTTCATTTATGTCTTGCAGGGCAGCTTATGCAGTGAATATGTCAAAGGTGCTCTCTGAGAAGACAGAAGGGAAGAACTTGAATGATTGTGATGACAATAGTAGCTCTCAAAATACGTTCTCAAGTTTGCCACACGAACAAGAACAATCTGCCAAGACCTCCATCAGCGTTGGGAGCTTCCCGCAAGCACATGTGAGCACAAGTTCTGATGACATGCCTTTGCAGCAAAATTATCTTGCAGAAGATAAAGCAGAGATCAAGATCACTGATTTACATCAGGATTTAAAAGAATCAGTTCAGGAAGGTGTCCAAGCTGTTCAGAGATTGGATGGGGATATTGTTGATCAGGTGTCTGCCTCCTCTAGTTCAAATGAATCGAACATCCAAAATATCAATGGTACTATGGATTCCATTCACCTGGCAGATACACAAAGTTCTGCGTCTCTCAACACATTGGATTCTCCTATTATATCTGAAAAGTCAACTTCAAGAATCCCTTTCTCATACTCTTCATCTCCAGTTGTTGCATTAACATCCTGGCTTGGAGGTGCTAGTCACAATGAATCTAAACCTTCTTTGCAAGCTACTCCTTCTATGGAGTCCTCTATTTCTTTTAGTGAAGTTGATGCTTCTCCAGACTTAAAGTTGCCTCAAGGGCCATCTTCTGCAAGCTCATCTTATTCTGTCACTGCAAAGCTACTCCTTGAAATTGATGATTCTGGTTATGGGGGTGGTCCATGTTCTGCAGGAGCTACTGCTATGCTGGATTTCATGGCAGAAGTGCTTTCTGATTTTTTCACTGAGCAGATTAAAGCAGCTCAGGTTATTGAAGGCATCCTAGAAATGGTGCCCTTATATGTAGATGCTGAATCAGTTTTAGTTTTTCAGGGATTGTGTCTTACTAGACTGATGAACTTTGTGGAAAGGCGTCTGCTGCGTGATGATGAGGAAGATGAGAAGAAGTTGGACAAAATTCGATGGTCCTCAAACTTAGATGCCTTATGCTGGATGATAGTGGATCGTGTTTACATGGGTGCTTTTCCTCAACCTGCTGTTGTGCTGAAAACTCTGGAGTTCTTGTTGTCAATGTTGCAGTTGGCAAACAAAGATGGCCGAATTGAAGAAGCAACTCCTGCAGGAAAGGGTCTCCTAGCTATAACCAGAGGAAGCAGGCAACTTGATGCTTATGTACATTCACTTCTTAAGAACACTAATCGCATGATATTGTACTGTTTTCTGCCATCTTTCCTGGCCAACATTGGAGAAGATAATCTCCTGTCATGCTTAGGTTTGCACATTGAACCCAGGAAGAGATTGTCCTCTAATGCTTCACAAGAAGATTCAGGAATTGATATCTGCACAGTTTTACACTTGTTAGTTGCTCACAGGCGAATTATATTCTGTCCCAGCAATCTTGATACTGATTTGAATTGCTGTCTTTGTGTAAATCTAGTGTATCTTCTCCTTGACCAAAGGAAAAATGTTCAGAATGTGGCTGTTGATATTGTCAAGTATCTACTGGTGCATCGCAGGGCTTCACTAGAGGATTTATTTGTGTGTAAACCAAACCAGGGACAGCACATGGATGTTCTACATGGTGGTTTTGATGGATTATTGACTGGAAAACTATCTGCTTTCTTTGAGTGGCTTAAGAATTCTGAACAGATAGTCAACAAAGTATTGGAGCAGAGTGCATTGATTATGTGGCACCAATGTATTGCTGGATCGTCAAAATTTCCAGGGGTGAGAATAAAAGGTGTGGAGGGTCGTCGTAAGAGGGAAATGGGGAGAAGGTCACGGGAAATTTCAAAGCTTGACCTAAGACATTGGGAGCAGGTATCTGAGCGAAGATATGCATTGGAAGTGGTTCGAGATGCAATGTCTACTGAGTTGAGAGTTGTTCGCCAAGATAAATATGGATGGATTCTCCATGCTGAAAGTGAGTGGCAAACACTGCTTCAGGAACTTGTACATGAACGGGGAATTTTTCCAATGTGTAAATCCTCTTTGCCTGAAGAACCTGAGTGGCAGCTTTGTTCCATTGAAGGTCCATATAGGATGCGAAAAAAACTTGAGCGCTGCAAATTGAGGATTGACACCATCCAAAATGTTCTCAGTGGGCAGTTTGAATTAGGAGGAGTAGAGTTGTCCAAAGCAAGGCATGAGGATGGGCCTGATGCATCTGATGCAGAGTCTGATTTGTTTTTCAATCTTTTGAATGACAATGGTGAACAGGCTGGCGCTGATGAGATGTATGGTGAATTCTTTAAAGAACCAGATGATGTCAAAGGTATAGCTTCTGCTAAGAGTGGATGGAATGATGATAGAGCTAGCAGTATTAATGAAGCGAGCCTTCACTCAGCTCAAGAGTTTGCTGTCAAGTCTAGTTCATTGTCTGCCCCTGCATCAGAGAGCATGCATGGAAGATCTGATCTAGGATCTCCAAGGCAATCGTCCTCTAATAAAGTTGATGATGTCAAGGTCATAGAGGATAAATCCGACAAGGAGCTGAATGATAGTGGTGAATATCTAATTAGACCATATTTGGAACCTCTTGAAAAGATACGATTCAAGTATAACTGTGAACGGGTTGTTGGTCTGGATAAACATGATGGCATATTTTTGATTGGAGAACTTTGTTTGTATGTAATTGAGAACTTTTATATTGATGATTCTGGGTGCATTTGTGAAAAGGAATGTGAAGATGAACTCTCAATTATTGATCAGGCTTTAGGTGTAAAGAAGGATGTCACTGGCAGTGCAGACTTCCAGTCGAAGTCAACATCATCTTGGAGCACTGTGGTGAAGACATGTGTCGGGGGAAGAGCATGGGCCTACAATGGTGGCGCATGGGGCAAGGAGAAAGTGCATTCTAGCAGTAATTTACCTCATCCTTGGCATATGTGGAAGCTCAATAGTGTCCATGAGCTTTTGAAACGGGATTACCAGCTCCGTCCTGTTGCTATTGAGATATTTAGCATGGATGGATGTAATGATCTTCTGGTGTTCCATAAAAAAGAGAGAGAAGATGTGTTCAAAAATCTGGTTGCCATGAATCTTCCTAGGAATAGCATGTAAGAATTTTCTTGGCCTTTCAGAGTTTTTTCTTCTTTCCACTTATTTTCTTATGATCACTGGCTCTGGGGTAAATTGCACTAGTGCTTGCTTCTTTTAGACCTGGTTTTATGCCACTAAACTCTTAAGTCCATCTCATTATTGAATTTTCATGCCCTTTACGTTCTAGTTACTTCATCCAAAATCTTGCCCAAAAAAAACCTTTCTAATGTTGACATGCAATATGTCAAATTTTTGTAGTCTTAGCAAGCCTAGAAACAAAGCTCCTTCATACTCTCTTTTTCCTTCACATTCATAAACCTAGAATTCTCACTAGATGAGTCCTAAATCTTAAAACTTTGAAATACTTTACAAGGACAAATTTCTTTGGAGGGTGTTTCTTTTAAGCTTCATTGATGATCACTTGGACTGATTTAGATCCAGGAAAAGGACATGGTTTGGTTGTTCCAAAGAGATTAACACTATGCCATGGATTTGTTGTCAAATTCTGAATTTTTCATTTCAAATCTCTCAAAGTTCTTAGCATGATTTTGATTAGAATGACAGACCATTTTATATAATTTATCCAGGTTTTGTTTGTCCACATTTGGTTAATTTGTGAATGATTTTCTGTATAGGGCATGATGTTTATGCTTGATATGATATATCCTGAAATATTTATTAGATGCTTTTTCAAGTATAGATTTACAATGTACAAACAAATGTTATATCTGGATTGAAGAATTTCAGGATGAGGGGATTCGGCATTATGTAGTTTCAAATGTTTGGAAGTAAAATCTAGCCCATAGTTATGAAGTTGAGATTCATAAATATGGTTGACTGCTCAGGTGGATTTGAAATTGCACTATTTTCCTCATTCATGAATTTAACTTAAAATGTGAATCTTATTGATTAAGGAAACATATTACCGCTTAAAATTCAATTCTTTCAATTTCAAATCCTCCATCTAAATTCAATGTAAAGGTATTGTTACCCACTGGAGCTTTATCAAATCAGTTAAAAGTTGCCTGCAGCCATTGGCTGAATTGCGAAGGTAGTCCTATTGGTTTCACAAGTCTTGCGCTAATTAAACATCATACTTGGGGAAGGGTGTAATGATGAGAATTGTCGTAGGAATATTTGCACCATGAGGATATATATAGTGTGGCTAAGTAACATTTCTTATTGCATATTTATGATCCATGGAATATTTTGACTTTCCGATTGCTTGTTCATAATTTTATATCTTGCTGCAGGTTGGATACTACAATATCTGGCTCAATTAAACAAGAAAGTAATGAGGGCAGTCGTTTGTTCAAGCTAATGGCTAAATCCTTCTCAAAAAGGTGGCAGAATGGAGAAATTAGCAATTTTCAGTACCTCATGCATCTCAACACATTAGCAGGCCGAGGATACAGTGATCTGACCCAATATCCAGTGTTTCCATGGGTTCTGGCAGATTATGAGAGTGAAAATCTGGATCTTTCCAACCCCAACACATTTCGTAAGCTTAACAAACCAATGGGCTGTCAGACTCCAGAGGGTGAAGAGGAATTTAGGAAAAGGTCAGTCTCTAGTTTCTATTGCCTTAAAATTTTTTCACTGGTTATTTGCTATCCTTCCCTTATTTGTTTTTGTGCATTGTTCAGATATGATAGCTGGGATGATCCAGAAGTTCCAAAATTTCATTATGGTTCTCATTATTCTAGTGCTGGAATTGTCCTTTTCTATCTTCTGCGGTTGCCACCATTTAGTGCAGAGAATCAGAAGCTTCAGGGTGGGCAATTTGATCATGCTGATCGTCTTTTCAATAGTGTTAGGGACACTTGGTTAAGTGCGGCAGGGAAAGGCAACACCTCTGATGTGAAGGAATTGATTCCAGAATTTTTTTACATGCCAGAATTTCTTGAGAATAGGTTCAACCTTGATTTGGGAGAGAAACAATCAGGAGAGAAGGTTTGTTTTTTTTTTTTGAAATTTTGGAATTATTTGATAACTGCTGCCTTTTACTTAATGATTTGCTGATGCAACTTATCATTTCTTTGTGGGCCTCCAAAATTTTGCACTTAAGAAGTTGGTTTTTTTTTCTTTTTTAGGTTGGTGATGTCAACTTGCCTCCGTGGGCCAAAGGAAGTGCCAGAGAATTCATTAGGAAACATAGAGAAGCCTTGGAATCTGATTATGTTTCAGAAAATTTGCATCATTGGATAGATCTCATATTTGGATATAAACAGAGAGGGAAGGTATATCCTACATTCTTAACCAAACTGCTGGGTTTCCAAAAACTCTTCTATATGTTGATCACATTCTGTTCCACAAGAAAACTCTTCTAAATGGACAAACAATTCTTCGAAATCAATAAATGAAAAATGAAACCCTTAAACTGAAGGGGTTCCCTTTGAGCTATTTGAAAGCTATCCAACTTGAGTTAGGAGGTACAGACTATTTTTTTCTTTTTTGGTAAACCAAAAAAAAAAAAAAAAAAGAGAAGGAAAAGGACTTAAATCACAGTTTAATTGGTTTGATGATTTTATAGATCTATTTGATCGATTGCTCGTGCATTTGCCCTAGGAGCTTAGTTTATGTTGCATTCAATCTATAATTCTAGAACTTTCTTATCAATCTATTGAGGGTTCATCAAAAGCTTGCAAGTATGTGGTGATAGTTTTGCGCACACCATCTGCTAGATGTTATTTTACTGCCCTGCCAATTTGATATTTTTTTGAACTTAAATATTTTATTGCTCTTATTTTTCCTTGTTTATTGTTTGCTCCTGGACACTGATTTGTGTTCCCTTAAATACACAAGATCCCATGGAAAGAAGTGTCATATCTAAATTTAATGGCCATCCCCCTCCCATTTTGTTATATTGTTTCTTTTGTTCATCTTGCTTGTACTTATTCTGTCAAAACGGATGCTAAGCAAGTAGTTCTCTTTTATTTTCTGTTCTCTTGCATGCTCAGTTGTTCTCTCTAGAGCTCCAAAAAATAAAATAAAATAAAAAGAACAAAAAAATATCTAGTGCAATCTATTTGTATTTGATAATTGGACAAACTTAACTTTTTGTTGTCCTCTCCATGCTATCTTTATCAATATTTTCCTCATTAAGTTATCCTTCTCTTTAATGTGACTTGTTCCTTCCATTCCTCACAGGCTGCGGAAGAAGCTGTGAATGTCTTCTATCATTACACATATGAAGGGAGTGTAGACATAGACTCAGTTACAGATCCTGCAATGAAAGCCTCTATTCTTGCACAAATCAACCACTTTGGACAGACACCCAAGCAGCTGTTCATCAAACCCCATGGGAAAAGGCGGTCTGACAGAAGGCTCCTTCCTCATCCACTTAAGTATTCCTCCCATCTTGTTCCACATGAAATACGGAAAAGCGCATCTGGCATAACTCAGATAGTCACTTTCCATGAGAAAATTCTTCTTGCTGGAATGAACAGTTTGCTTAAACCAAGAACGTATACCAAATATGTATCATGGGGTTTTCCAGATCGTAGCTTGAGATTTATGAGCTATGACCAAGACAAACTCCTCTCAACACATGAGAATCTTCACGGGGGTAACCAGATTCAATGCGTTGGAGTTAGTCATGATGGTCAAATATTGGTCACAGGTGCTGATGACGGGTTGGTTTCTGTTTGGAGGATCGGCACTTATGGTCCCCGTGTGTCACAGCATTTACAGTTGGAGAAGGTGCTATGTGGTCATACTAGCAAAATCACATGCCTTCATGTTAGCCAGCCTTACATGCTGATTGTGAGTGGATCTGATGACTGCACTGTTATTGTATGGGACCTCAGTTCATTGGTTTTTGTTAGACATTTGCCGGAGTTTCCTGTACCAATTTCAGCAATTTATGTGAATGACTTGACGGGAGAGATTGTGACGGCTGCTGGCATTCTGCTTGCTGTTTGGAGCATCAATGGGGATTGCCTGGCGGTGATTAATACATCTCAATTGCCATCTGATTCTATTCTCTCAGTGACAAGCTGTACATTTTCAGACTGGCAGGACACAAACTGGTATGTGACAGGCCATCAAAGTGGGGCTGTTAAGGTGTGGCAGATGGTTCACTGCTCTACCCAAGAGAGTTCTCCAGGTAAATCAAGTGGCAATCTGACAGCTGGGCTAAATTTAGGTGATAAGATGCCAGAGTACAGGTTAGTTCTCCACAGGGTGTTGAAGTCTCATAAGCATCCAGTGACTGCTCTTCACCTCACTAGTGACTTGAAGCAATTATTGAGTGGGGACTCTGGTGGGCATCTGCACTCTTGGACACTACCGGATGAGACCTTGAAGGCAAATCAGGGGTGATAAGGAAAATATTGGTTGAAGTAATGATTTCAGCTGTTTCGAGCAGCTGCTCATTTGAGCTCGTGGAAGTCCTAGGTTGGATTTATCAGTATCAGTCAAATCTCTGAGAGCAAAGATTGGATTATGATGCATTGTAAAAGGAAAGCAACAGGGCGGGCGTGAGATTTACACAGCACAAGCAAGGACAGGGCAAAATCTCTAAAATCTGTTGCAACAGATATTGTTAATAACAGACAAGCATCACGACTCCCACACTATTGATGTGCTTGGCAGCCTATGCTTTTCACTGAGACTGCAAAAGCAGAAAGCATACTTGTATTTTTGGATTGTTGGTGGTGGTGGACATTTATTGGATTTGCACGACATCGACCAACCGGTGTTTTTGAATGTACATAGATGGAATTACTAGCTGTGTGTAATGAAGTTGTACAGAGAAAATTGTGCCAGTACTGAATTGTGCGAGAAGCCATCTGGCCAATTGAACAAAGGGCGATTAATTGATCGAGTGTATTCCCTTTGGTTAAAATTCTTTTTTTTTTTTTTCGGCGTAGTGCAATTGGGCGGGCACTGCCTACTCTTGTCGTGAAATATACTCTCAGATCTTCCCCTCCGGTTTACTCAGATGGCCCTCTTATTTTGAAGAACAAACTGGAGGGTAAGGTTATATGATTAAAAAATATACCAAGGGTCATCAATGTGATATATTAAACTTGAATTTTTCTTTTTTTTGGATTTTTGTTTTTCGAATTTTTGCTTGCCCTGTCCCGTTTGATTGCCATTGATGAGCTTCTGTTAACCCTTCCCTAGTCAATGCTGCCCTCTCAATAAAAGATCACCAATGTCAAAACTGGTCGAAAAGTTCAATTTGAAGCTTTTTGTTCTTCAACGTTTTGACTAAAAATGCTTTCTTCTGGTTGTGACAACCGATCAATAATAAAATGAATTTCGACTGTTGGAATCATAAACTCTTTTGGGCTGTTAGGTCTTTGCTTAAACTCAGAATTTTCGATAAAACTCAAATATACGTTCCATTAGTTCTTCACCTCAATAGCCATTTTCTTCAAATCAACACCTTTTTAATTGATATTTCAACTCTTTTGAAAAATGGAGTCTATTAATGTAATAATCCAAGTAAATTTCAATTAATTTTTATTATATCTAAATAATAAAATATTTTTTAATTTCGTTTTTAAGAATTATCCAATTAATTAATTAAAAAATATGGTGTTTTTAAACTAGTTGATGGGTTAATTCTCATCTACTTGCTGGGACGCACCGAGCAATATAAAATAAACTTAAAATCAGCACATAACCCATTGCCATTCTTAATTATTTTTTTTTTTACCAAAGAGAGAGCTATGTATACTACAATGTATATATTATATTATATCTATCAATATCTATCATATATATATTATCTATTACAATTATATATATATTTATATAGGGATAAGTTACATTTTGGCGTTTAAAATATACCCTAAAGTGCACTTAAGCACCTTAACTAAATTTTAGCTCAATTAAGTTGAAAATTCAAGTTTTATTGAATTTTAAGCCCTTCTGTTAACGCCATCTTCTTTCATCTACAATAGCACCATTACATGCCCTTAAAGTGGGCCACATAGACAACAAAAACCATTTTTTTGCTTTCCATCTCCTTCAATCACTGAACCATACCAACAAAAATCAGTTGCTCAACGTCGAACACATAGTCAAAGAAGCAAATGCATGCGTTGTTATGGCTACTGCTGCTCTTCTTTCTTCTTCAAGAAAATGACTAAGTGAAGGAGTACTATTGTCAGCGTTAACAACATAAGTGTTTAGCTTTTAGCATAATGAAAACAACCAAGTTTTTGACTTGCAATTACTGTTTTGGTCTTTTAAGTTTTTTGTTATACTCCTTCTTTTAGTTGATCTTCTTAAGAGTTCTAACATGCTAGAAACTCCAATAAGGGTCCCAAGTGTCATGCTCTTATCATGGAAGAATGATCCAATGGATTGAAAATTAATCATAAAAAACACTTGAAAACAAGAAAACATTGCTCTAATGAAGCAAAATATTGAAAGCTATAATGGTACATTAAGCTATTAGTTGGTGCTTCTTGTAAAAAAAAAAAAACTAGATTGAAACTAAAGGACACAGTTTACATCTTATTACAGTTTTTATAATATGTTAAGACTTATTATGGAACCCTTTTTGATTGATGGTGAATGGGCATATCTACCTTATTATGTTGTCACATTATTGAGCATGCAAAAACCATATAGCCAATAAGAAGATATTCTATTAAAAAGTAACATATAAACAGGTTGATGGAGCAATGACATTACAATATACAAAGTCAGAAACTATCATAATAGACCATGTGAAAAGAGAACAATGTGTTCAACTTTTCTTTTAGACTTGGAGTTTGTATAAACCCATAAAATAAGAATGAAAAATGAATAAAGTAGCTCGCTTTGAACCTAAGTAGTAGTAAAAAATTTAGGTTCATCTCTATTCACTACAGTAGTTTCTAATGAAAACACTATAAAACTTTTATTTTTATGCAATGAAAGGCCAAAAGTTGGGCAATCAATATTGGAAAAAAGAAACACTTGTGCGTCAAGATCTGAGGAAGAATCAGCGGTGGAGGTGGAAAGAAGAAACATTGCATAACTAAATCATAAGGAGTAGCAATCTTTTTAGCAAAACTAAAAACTTCATTATCATCTATGTTTTAAGATCCCTAATATCACCCATCACAAACCTCACATGCCTAACCGCTTTAATAACATTACTTGTCCTAGCTTTTTCACGAATCCTCTGTAATGCTTCACTAAAATTACAACACCCATAAACAAAAGGGATACGAAAGTTATGCTTATTAATATGATTTCCTTCGGGGTAAGTTCTTCACTTTCGTCGACGTAGTCAATACCTAAAGCTTATAGGATTTGCACTTCGACGAAATGGCTTATACGGGCTTTGGCCATGACGAGGATTGTGACTGCCTGTTTGATTTCTTTTATCAGCTACAGGTTGCTCATGTGAGTGATGCGCAAGGAGTGAGCGACGCCACCTTGCCCGTGAATATCGGCTAGGACATGTTCTAAAGCCATAATAGTGCATGCACCAACTTCTTCAGCTATATAGGCTTGTTTGGCATTGATAACGTCTTGTAACTGGTTTTTGTTGGTGTGATTCAGTGATTGAAGGAGATGAAAAGCAAAAACATAGTTTTTGTTGCCTGCATGGCCCACTTTAAGGGCATGTAACAGTGCAACTGCATATGGAAGAACATGGCGTTAAGAGAAGGGCTTAAATTTCAATAAAACTTGAATTTTCAATTTAATTGAGCCAAAATTTAGTTAAGGTGCTTAAGTATGCCTCGTGATATACTTTAGGGGCCAAAACATACCTTATCCCTATTTATATGTATATATATGTCCTATTGGGGGTCCACATGAACATACTAATCCTTCTGTAATCCTCCGAATTTCAGCCCATGACATGGCGGCATGCATGAGAGGTCATGGCGCCTCTCCCCTACCGCTTGGGCTAGAGGTCATTGGCATTGCCATTTTTAATTCTTATGCGTTTACGGTACTCTCATACATGGCGCCACGTTAAATTCTCATGCAAATCCCCTTCAATGGCTGTCTCAATTCCACAGTGTCACTACATCACCTCCTCAACCCTGAAAATACAGTACCTATTCTCAAACAGAACCCATATATCAACAAACCCACCTCTAATTTTCCCCAAAAATAATATCCCTTCTTTTAAAGAGACGTGCAAGCAATCCACCCTCCGGGATGCTTTTCACTCTTTTAATCTCCTTTTCCCTTGGCACAGTAACCCTGATCAACTTTATGCACCACTTCTTCAATTGTGTGCAGCCGAGAAGGCTTTGTTACAGGGCAAACAAATTCATGCCCATATTATAAAGTCCAGTGTCGTGTTGGATTCTGTGTTCTTGAACACTAAGCTTGTTTTTATGTATGGAAAGTGTGGGTCTATTTTGGATGCGAAGATGCTGTTTGATAAAATGTCCGAGAGAAGTACTTTTACGTGGAATGCTATGTTAGGTTGTTATGTTTCACATGGTGAACCTTTACGAGCTCTTGAGATGTATAGGGAAATGCGAAATTCGGGGGTTTCTTTTGATTCATATACTTATCCTGTCTTATTTAAAGCGTGCGGTATGGTTGAGGATCCTAGCTGTGGGGCTGAAATTCAGAGTTTAGCTATTAAATATGGGTATGATTCTATTGTATTCGTTGCCAATTCTCTTGTTGCTATGTATGCCAAGTGTAATGATTTAAATGGGGCAAGGAAATTATTTGACAGCTTGAGTGGGAGAAATGATGTTGTGTCATGGAATTCTATAATATCTTCCTATTCTGGGAATGGACGGTGCACGGAGGCATTGGGATTGTTTAGAGAAATGCAAAAGATTGGTGTTGACACAAACACTTATACTTTTGTTGCTGCTCTTCAAGCATGTGAAGATTCATCATTTATGAAATTGGGTATGGAAATACATGGTGTCATCCTGAAATCAAGTCTAGTTCTTGATGTTTATGTGGCCAATGCATTGCTAGCTATGTATGTCAGATTTGGAAGAGTAGCTGAGGCCGCTGTAATTTTTGAGAAGTTGCAAGTGAAGGATATTGTTACATGGAATTCCATGCTCACAGGTTTCATCCAATACGGTCTTTATAGTGAAGCTTTGCAATTCTTTTACGATTTGCAGAATGCTGGTTTAAAACCTGACCAGGTTTCTGTAATAAGCATTGCCGTGACATCTGGCAGACTCGGATATCTATTGAATGGAAAAGAAATTCATGCCTATGCAATAAAGAATGGGTTTGATAGTAATGTGCTGGTGGGGAATACACTTATAGATATGTATGCAAAATGCTGCTGCATGAGTTATGCTGGCCGTGCTTTTGATAAAATGCCAAATAAAGATTTCATTTCATGGACTACAGCAATAGCTGGTTATGCTCAAAATAGTTATTATCTTGAGGCTTTAGAAGTGCTAAAGCAAGCGCAGATGGAAGGGATTGATGTGGATGCAACAATGATGGGAAGTATCTTGCTTTCATGCACTGGAATGAATTGCTTATTACAAGTGAAAGAAATCCATGGTTATGTTTTAAGGCGATGTCTGTCTGATCTTGTGCTACAGAACACAATCATTGATGCGTATGGAGATTGTGGAAGTATTGACTATGCAGCACGAATGTTTGAGTCAATTGAATGTAAAGATGTTGTGTCCTGGACAAGCCTGATATCTTCTTATGTCCACATTGGTCTTGCAAATGAGGCTCTTGAAGTTTTTTATTTCATGAAAGAAACTAATATTGCACCTGATTCTGTAACTCTAATAAGCATACTCTCTGCTGTTTCCAGTTTGTCTATCTTGAAGAAAGGAAAAGAAATTCACGGTTTCATAATCCGGAAGGGATTCATCTTAGAAGGATCTATATCAAACACTCTTGTGGATATGTATGCTCGGTGTGGAAGTCTGGAGAATGCATATAAAATGTTTATTTGTACAAAAAATAGAAGTTTAGTTTTATGGACAGCTATGATCAATGCATATGGCATGCATGGGCGTGGTGATGCAGCTGTAGAATTATTCATGAGAATGAAGGATAAAAAATTAATTCCTGACCATATTACATTTTTGGCACTTCTTTATGCATGCAGTCATTCAGGATTGGTTGATGAAGGTAAAAGAGTTATTGAAATTATGAAATGCGAATATCAGTTGGAGCCATGGCCAGAACATTATGCCTGTTTGGTTGATCTTCTTGGCCGTGCAAATTGCATAGAGGAAGCATACCAATTTGTGAAAAGCATGCAGACTGAACCTACTCCTGAAGTGTGGTGTGCACTTCTTGGGGCTTGCAGGGTTCACTCAAATGAAGAAGTAGGAGATATTGCAGCGGAGAAGCTATTGGAATGGGACCTGGATAATCCAGGAAATTATGTGCTCGTGTCCAATGTCTTTGCGGCCCGTGGCAAATGGAAAGATGTTGAGGAAGTGAGAATGAGAATGAGAATGAAGGGAAGTGGGTTGACGAAAAATCCTGGATGTAGTTGGATTGAGATTGGGAATAAAATTCACGCATTCCTTTCTAGAGACAAATCTCACCCTGAGTGTGACAGGATTTACCAAAAATTGGCTCAAATCACTGAGAATTTAGAGAAGCAAGGAGGCTATGTGGCTCAAACCAAGTTTGTGTTGCATAATGTAGGGGAAGAAGAGAAAGTTCAAATGCTCTATGGGCATAGTGAAAGGCTAGCCATTGCATATGGTTTACTGGGCAGTGCTGAGGGTACTCCTATTAGAATTACAAAAAATCTTAGAGTTTGTGATGATTGCCATAATTTCTGTAAGTTGGTTTCAAAATTCTTTGAAAGAGAACTAATTATAAGGGATGCCAGCAGATTCCATCATTTTAAAGATGGAGTCTGCTCTTGTGGAGATTTTTGGTGATTGCAGAAGAGGTTATATGAGAATTTGGCTTTCGTCCTTGCTGATGGAGATGGGAGTCACTCTTTGATGGAAAGAACTATGAATTCCTATAAGAACTTTTTGAGAATGAATTTCGATCCAGATCCGGTGCTGCTTCAGGTATGCAGAGGAATACTCGGCCACAATTAGAAAGGTATGCAAATTGTTCTCCAGGCTCATGATAATTTCGGGATTATTTTGGTCAAAGGAAAAAATTTCATCATCAATATCTATCCCTGTTTTCATCATGGGGTCACTAGTTTTTATAATTTTTCTGAAAACTGCGTGTTGATTTATATCTCTCGCTCAGATTGCCAATGCCTGTATTTTCAATTGATTATATGCCTGTTAATAACATGTCAAGATTAATTAGGGTTGAAGCTGCTGCCAAAGAGAGAAAGAGTTAGATAGAGAGAGAGAAAAATTATTTTGAGCTTGAGGAGCTGTTTGCTGGCTATTTGATGGTGAACAGCCCCTCCATTTTTCTTGTATCTCAATTTTCTTTGTTTAATTTGTGAATCTTTTCTTTTATTGTGTTTTTTATATTTATATTTGAGAATTCATCCATCTTTATGAGTTGTTATCCACTCTTTTTCTGAGTTATTAGAGAGATTACAAGATACTGGTTAACCATTATTGATGATTATCTTTCTCTTTCTTTGACAAATTTTAATTAAAATGTTAATAGTGTTGAAAAGGTGTTTGGAGGCCTCAATAGCCATAAAAAAAAAAAAATCCCCCCTTCTCTATGATACTCAAAATGGAGAAAATTTCCAAGTATTTCATGAAAAGTTGAAGTGGTGATTTTAAGTAAAGAATAAGAGCCTGCTACAACTTAGATTTTCCTTGTTTTGTTGCAAGTTATTGTATTGTATTGACCTTTATTTTGTATTTTATCTTGAATCACTTATTCTTTTTGTGTAATCTCATTTGGCAGAAAAAAAAAAAAGGCAAAAACATGTTGAGATTGGCAGAAGATTTCCTTTTAATCATCCGCAGAATTGCGTGACAACTTAAAAAATTTCAGGAAGTTTGGTTTCATTCCTTGTGCTGATGATCAAGTAGTCCTTCTCAATTGGGATAAGCCATTAAGCTGTGATTTCATTTCATACACTACAATACTGAGCCATTTTTTTTTTTTGTCAAAAAAATGGACTTACTGTGAACTGGCCTTTTTAAGGTGCTTGCTTAATCAAGAAATTCTAGGCTGTGCTGTCATTGAAGAAAGTTAACTTTGTTATGTTATGCAGGCAGGAACGCCCAGTATTTTTATTGTTAGCATGCCGAGAGTAAAGAAGAGGTTTAGTGTATCTTCTTCAGTCGTGTGTTTCATGTATGCCAAGAAGAGGGAGGACCACACCAAGGGTTCACATTCTTGTATTTCTATGCGACTGTTACTGCTACAACCACGTGAATGCATCCATTCTTCATAAATAGCCTTTGAAGTCAGCCATGCATGAAACTTGCAGGTATTTTTCTTCTATTTTGTTTCAGATTCTCAACACCTCTCGTGGCAATTCTTGGGAACTGGAATAATTGGAAATGACTTTAGCCTTGAGAAAATTTTCATGTGAGCTTAGTTTTAACAAATTAAATTTTGTTTGTCAAATAAGCATTTCTTCTCTGCTGAACTATTTTTAGCAAAAGGCTACAGACTCTCATGCACCGACAATTCAATTTCCGGGTGTTTCTCCGTGTCTGTCTTTTTCCGAATACTTCAATTTAAAAAGCTCATATTTCAATTAAAAGCGGTTTTCTATATCTATGTCCGGGTTTTTTGTGTCTTTTTGTTTGTAACCGTACTAGCTAGATTGCAAAAGGGTAGTAGTATGGAGTTGGCTCAGGCGTCAAGCTGGACCATTTGAGGTTTGCTTGAACTTCTTAATTAAAGTTCATATATTTAATGTAATTAAATTTTTATGCGCATAGAGGTTCATATATTTTAGGCATATTACATTTGCAAGATTTTGTCACTTTGATATATGTACTTTTAGTTTTGTCAAATTAATACCTTAAGTTGTTTATAATTTATTATATAACCACCTATTTGCACTGTTAGCAAAACACGTTAACATACAAACAACAATAAAGTGATAGATTTATGCAAATATAGAAAGTAAAGTGATAGATTTATGCAAATATAGAAAGTAAAGTGCTGAATTCATGCAAATACAAGTATTTATGTAATAAACAATAGACAAGTTAATTTGACAAAATTGAAAGTATAAGGAGTAAATTGATAAATTCATGCAAGTACAAGTGACTGAGAATATATTGTGTTTATATATTAAACTTAATTACAAACATAGAATACAATGAAATAGCATTAAAAAATAAAAAAAATTTGCGATAAAAAATGTAACTCATATATCAATCAAATTTTATATCTAAAATGTTAAAAAAAAAATTTATATCTAAAATGATATCAAATGAACCTTCACTATTTTAAAAAAATGTCCCGTCAACATTCTTTTTTCCATATATGATTTCTTTTTATTGAGTGTATTTTAGTTGAATCAGACTAATTAGTGCCAAAATTTTATGGAGTAATTTGAAAATCACATACATTCTCAATAATAAGAACATATTTGAGCAGGTCAATCGTTAAAAAAAAAAATCTTTTTATTATACTAGAGATAAATATAATCATTAAATAACACCCACTTCACATTTATAGGATTTAATGACCTGTAGTGATAGAGTTTAAACTATCCAAACTACACATCCTTCGTAAACCTCGATGTGGTGAAAATTTTACCATTCAAACCATACATTGTTCGTGAGCCTCAATGTGATGGGGTGTCTATTATGAAATAACACATTCTTGAACCTTTCATACAAATAACACATTCTTGAAACTTTCATAACGTTTAAACAAGTATGAATTCAATATTAGTTTAGGTGTGGATGCTAGGAATTCCATTATGAATTTGAAATGGGATAAGGTACATTTTTGCCCTTAATGTATACCCCGAAGTGCACATGTGCTCCTAAATTAATTTTTGGCTCAATTATACTAAAAAAATCAAGTTTTATTGATTTTTAAGCTCTTCTCTTTAACAGAGGTGTTATATCATTGTTAGTGGCCCTTGTAATTGCCACATCACCCTATGACCAAGTGCTCCCTTCTTCTTCTTCTTCTTCTTTTTTTTCTTCAATCTCCTTCAATAAATAAATAAATAATATCAAAACTAGAATGAACTACTACATAATAATATATAATCTTCTGTGTAATTATTCTAGTAGTAAGACATCAAACAACTTGGACAAGCAACAAATTGGTTAAACCAAACCATAAAAGAACAGTTACAAATCGACAAAACAACACTTGGCTACAGACTTCTTGCCTCTAGGTCCATTTTTCGAATTTAAATTAACAAAATCCACGCCATTAAATTTCATTCAAAGCACACAAGAGAAGGATATACATCAGATGAGAGCAAACCACCGTAATAAAGATATTCTCTGCGCCTAGCCAATATAGCTGCGGTTGAGAAGCAAACAGAGGCCATTAAAGTTCCTACAAATGTAGAGATCAAAACACTGTCATAATGGAGAAAAGTCGTTGACAAAATTAGTACAATCTTTGAACCTCATGCGAAGAAAATTGCATAACAATGATTTTGCAACCACTAAAATGCAGGCTCGTCCAATTTAACAATAGATGTGTAAGATAAATATATTAGAGCTCCAACATTAAAAGGTTCACTCCATAAGAGGTGAATAAAAACCAAAAACCTTACAATACTAGGAGCACAAGATAAAGCAATAGATGATAAATAGTAGCTTTGTTTACCACTTGATAAGGTGGAAGAGACAGAAGCCAAACCATGCAACTGACACAAGCAAAAGTTGTAAAAAGACCACCAATGTTCTATAGGATATGTAAGGAAGCCCCAACAATTAATGCAACTAATGCGCAACATAAGGTGAAATAAACTTACAAAATCAAGAATTCAAGGGCAGTTGATTAGACCCACTCACTCAGTTAAGATTCCAAGGATCATAACAATGTAGCAAATAAAAACCAAAACACCAATTGCAAATTAGTAGTTATATCATAACATAAGACGTTAAGAAGTAAATAAAAATGCAAAATTTTTCCTGATCTTACATGAGCTTATGCCATTCCTGCACAAAACATGGCACCAATTTACATAATCATAATTTGTTGGAAAGTTTCAGATTCTTAGTTAAATCTGTCAAACTTGCTAGTTGTATATTCTACTGTAAATATAGGTTTTTAGTTAAATCTATTAAGTTATGACTGAAGTATGCTAACATAAATTTAGGCTGTAATTATTTATTTTTTTCTTATTGTTTCTTCTCTGAATTATCTATAAATTCAAAGTTTGTAAATCAGTTCAAAATATTAATAAGAATTATACGACTTTCATTCTTGTTGTTCTTAGTTTTTATGGTATTAGAGCTTGGTTCCCTTTAAATACTATTCCTTATTAATCCTAGCCGCTCTTCTCTGCATATCACCATGTCTGAAATCTCTTATACTGTTTCTTCAATACCCACAGAAATAAAAAATTCCTATACTGAGTCACATTCTGTTCAAATTACAAATATTCGACTCAATGAAAGCAATTTTTTGCAATGGTCTCAATCAGTTCACATGTATATTCGAGGAAGAGGGAATATTGGTTACCTGAATGGTGAAATAAAAGCTCCTAAAAAAAGGATCTGACATATATGAAATGGGATGCAGAAAATTCCATGATTATGGCATGGTTGGTTAACTCCATGGATAAAGATATTAATGCTAATTACATGTGCTATCCCACTACTAAAGAACTCTGGGATAATGTTAATCAGATGTATTTTGATCTTGGGACCCCAAATCTTTGAATTGCAATTGCGGCTAGGAGAAATACGACAAGGAAGTAATAGTGTGACCAAATATTTTAATGTCCTGAAAAGGCTTTGGCAAGATCTGGACCTATTAAATGATTATAAGTGGAAGAATCATGATGATTGCAATCACCATAAGAAGGTGATGGAGAATAATAGAATTTTTAAATTATTGGCTGGTTTTAATGTTGAGTTTGATGAAATAAGGGTAAGAATTATTGGTAGGCAGCCTCTTCCTTCAATCGAAGATGTGTTCTCTGAGGTATGACGTGAGGAAAGTTGTCGAAATGTCATGTTGGAAAAAAAAGTGGTTGCTAAACCAGTACAAAGTTCAACTCTTGCTACTGCTAATACTAATGCTGGCAAGTCATACAACAACTAGCAAAGGATAGATTGGGAACCCCGAACTTGGTGTGATTTTTGCAATAAGCCACGCTATACACGAGAGACCTACTAGAAAATCCATGGAAAACCTGTAAATTGGAGAAACAACAAACCTGGTAAACAGGGCAACCATGTAACACCTTCAACCCATGAAGCCAAAACCAATTTTCTTAGCAAAGAGCAATTACATTAGCTTTATTAATTGTTAAAATCCAATCCATCATCCAGTATTCCTAATGGATCTCTTGCTCAATCAGGTAGTATCCCAAATGGTCTAGTGTCCAAGTCTTTGCACCATGGATCGTTGATTCAGGTGCATTCGATTATGTGAAAAATCTCTCTTATTTGTTTAAATTTTATTCTCCTTGTCCTATTAATAAAAATGTTAGAATTGTTGATGGTAGGTTCTCACCTATTGCAGGAAAAGGTTTAATTAAACTTTCTGACAAAATAGAACTAAAATTTGTCCTTCATGTTCCTAAACTTTCTTGTAACCTTTTGTCTATCAGTAAATTATGTAAAGCTTCTAATTGTTGTGTTAAATTCTTTGATTCTTATGGTGAATTCAAGATTGAAGCTCAGGGATGATGATTGGCAGTACTAAGATGATTGATGATCTGTACTATTTCGATGATAACCATTTCACCAGTAAACAAGTTCAGGGCTTAAGTGGTATTGGCAGATCAACTTCTGTTCAAGAAAAAATAATGCTTTGGCATCTTAGACTAGGGCATCCTAGCTTTCCTTATTTGAAACATTTATTTCCTAGTTTATTTAAAAATCTTGAATGTAACTCCTTTCATTGTGAGTCTTGTCATTTATCTAAGAGTCATCAAAATTCATATAAAATAAAGACTTATTTTGCATTTAAACCTTTCCTCTTAATTCATAGTGATGTTTGGGGTCCATAAAAAATTACCATTATGTCTGAAAAAAAATGGTTTGTGACATTTATTGATGACCATACTCATTTGTGTTAGGTATGTTTTATGCATGAAAAATCTGAAGTTGAAAAAAATTTTCAATAATTTTACAACATGATTGAAAATCAGTTTCAAACTAAAATCATAATACTTAGAACAGACAATGGCACTAAATATTTTAACAAATATTTGGAGAAAATTTTGAACAAAAAAGGGTGTTTTACATCAATCTACTTGTCGTGATAGTCCCCAATAAAATGGAATAGTCGAAAGAAAAAATCGGCATTTACTTGAATTTGGTCGAGCCATCATGTTTTCTATGCAGATTTCAAAATACATGTAGGGGGATGCTATTTTGACTGCTTGTTATCTTATCAACAAAATGCTTACTTGTGTTTTAAAGTACATAACACATTTACAATGCCTTACAAATAGCTTTCCTGATAATAGAATAACTTCTAAGCTGCCTTTGAAAGTGCTTGGATGTACTACGTTTGTTCACTTACCTATCTATCTTCGATCTAAGCTTGATCTTAAGGCTGAAAAGTGTATTTTCATTAGTTATGCTCCTAATAAAAAATGGTACAAGTGTTTAAATCCTCAAACAAAAAAAATTCACATAAGTATGGATTTTGTTTTCCTAGAAAATGAACCTTACTTTAATCAAACTAATCTTTAGGGGGAGGAAGAGAATAAAGAAGATCAGTTTTGACACACCTCTATACCTATGCCAATTAATATTGATATTCAGAAAATAATGGCTCCAATTAATGAAAATAAAGGAAATTTTAGTCTACCTATGCAAAGCATAAGTGAACCATAAACAGGGGAGGAAATACATCCTCTTTATGAGCTCTGTATGTATTCTAAAAAAAGGTATCATCATAGTATAGTTCAGCCTACAGTCCTATTGCAATGCTAATTATCGCCTTTAAGAACCAGTGACTTGAATACTTTAGGTAATCTCTCAATACTAACTTTATCACTTCCTATTAATGAATATTCAGATCTTAATATTCCTATAGCTATTAGGAAAGGAGTCAGAACATGTACCAAACACCCTATTGCCAAATATTTATCTTATTAGAGACTTTTTGAAAATCATAAAACTTTTACCTGTAATATTTCTCACCCTTTTATTCCAAGAAACATTCAAGAAGCTTTGGATCATCTCGATTGGAAATTAGCAGTTATAGAAGAGATAAATGCTCTTCGAAAAAATGGTACTTGGGAGATTGTTGATTTGCCACAAGAAAAGAAAACTATGGGTTGCAAATGGGTATTCACAATTAAATGCAAAGCTGATGGGAATATAGAAAGGTATAAGGTGAGACTTATAGCAAAGGGGTTTACATAAACCTATGGAATTGACTACCAGGAGACATTCACTCCAATTGCCAAGGTAAACTCAATTCAGGTTCTTCTCTCTCTAGCTGTTCACTTTGATTGGCCTTTACACTAATTAGATATGAAAAATGCCTTTTTAAATGGAAACTTGAAAGAAGAGGTGATTATGGACTTACCGCTAGAATTTTAAGGTAAACTTGGCCTAAATAGAGTATGTAAACTGAGAAAATCACTTTATGGACTTAAACAATCTCCCAGAGTTTAGTTTGAATGCTTTGGGAAAGCTATAATAAGCCATGGTTACCATCAAAGTCAAGTTAACCGTACCATGTTCATTAAGTTCTCTAAAGAAGGAAAAATTACAATTTTGATTGTGTATGTAGACAATATAATATTGACAAGTGATGATAGTATTGAACTTGAGGGATTAAAGAAGGTACTTGTAGATGACTTTGAGATTAAAGACTTGGGCACATTGAAGTACTTTTTTGGCATGGAATTTTCAAGGTCAAAGAAAGGTCTTTTTATTTCCCAACATAAGTATGCTCTTGACTTGCTTGGAGAAACGGGTCTACTTGGTTTTAAAGCAGCCAAAACACCCATAAAACCTAACCTAAAACTACAAATGGCCAAACCTAAAGAAGTGATTAACATAGATTAGTTCCAACGACTTCTAAGGAGACTAATTTATCTCTCTCACACGTGCCCTGACATAGCCTTTGTAGTCAGTATTATAAGCCAATTTATACACTCACCAAAACCAGAACATTTTGATACAGCCTATAGAATCCTAAGGTATTTGAAGGGAACTCTAGGAAAGGGTTTGCTATTTGAAAAACATAAACACTTACAAGTTAAAGTTTATACCGATGCAAATTAGGCTGGGAGTGTAATTGATAAAAGATCAACCTCCGGCTATTGTACATTTGTCGGAGGAAATCTTGTTACTTGACATAGTAAGAAACAACAACTGGTGGCTAGAAGTACTGCAAAAGCTGAGTTTAGGGCTGCTGCTCATGGGATTTCTGAAGTGGTATAGATTAAAAGGTTTTTGGAAGAATTAAAGATTACCCATCCCTTACCTATGAAGGTATACTGTGATAATAAATCTACCATCTCCATTGCTCACAATCTAGTACTCCATGATAGAACGAACCATGTTGAAGTCGATAAGCATGTTATAAAGGAAAAATGGATAGTGGTCTAGTATGTATGCCTTATATTCCTACTACTGAACAAGTTGCAAACATTTTAACTAAGCGGGTTGCCAAAGAAGCAATTCGAAAACTTTATTGGCAAGTTGGCAATGGAAGACATATTCAAACTAGCTTGAGGGGGAGTGTCGGAAAGTTTTAGATTCGTAGTCAAATTTATCAAACTTGCTAGTTGTATATTCTGCTGTAAATATAGGTTCTTAGTCAAATCTGTCAAGCTATGACTAAAATATGCTAGTAGAATATAATGATCCTTGTTTTTAAATTATAAAAATATACTTCGGGATATGTAGTATTAATAATTTTAAATTTTAATGGTTTGTTATTATCGTTAATTACTAATGTTAATTATATATTTTATTTTTAGAGAATTATTCACGTAAAATATATATTTTTTAGAAGTTTATTATTTAAATATTAGGGTTAATATTATTGATGTCATTTTTAATAGTGTTATTTTTAATATTATTATTTTAAGTACCCTATTATTATTATTTTTATTGTTTGATATTATTGTGAGCATTATTTTATTATTAAATTATTTCACTAGTATTATTAATATTATTATTTGTCAATATTACATTATTTTTTTTTATTAGTGCATTTGTGTGACATATGTGTGTGTGTGTGTGTGTGTGTGTATATATATATATATAACACAAAACACAGAAACCCATCTCCCTCTCCCTTGCATAGTCTAGTTTGCTTCCTGCCATTGTGCCTTTCTTGTCTTCATGTCAGAGCCACCCCGGCCTTCATCGTCAGACCTTCCTCCTTCCGCCATCACCACCGTCATCTCCTCCTTAGTCCATCTTCCTCCTCGCGACGCCGGAAGACAGCAAACAGCAGCAGCAACAACGTCAGCAGGTGGTTCCTCATCGTTGCTCCCTCCTCCGGTCGCCACAACTCGTCTTCTTGGTGCCATTTGACTCCTTGAGCTGTGAGGAAGTCGATCCTAGGCTCGGTTCAAGCTCTAGTTTGTTCATTTGTAAGTTTTCCTTGATTTTTGGTTTATGGCTATTAGGATTTCTATTTTTTTTAGGGCGGATATTGGTTGATTCATACAAACTTCCTTAAGAAACATTAATCTTGGTATCTTGATCTTCTTGAAAATATTTTTTTTTTGAATTTTTGGAATTTATTTGAATTTTGGTTAATTTTTTATTATTTTATTATTATTTATTGAATTTTTGTAAATTAATTATTTTAATTATGAATTTGGTTAATTTGGTGTTATTATATATTGTTATTAATTTTTGTGTTGAGAAAATAATTTTTGGGAATATTATATAATTTTTAAGAATATTTTTGTATTATGTATATATTGGAATATTAGGTTAAAGTTATATTTTTATTGGAAATATTGTTTAATTATGAATTTTAGATAATATTAGAATAATATATGTTGAGAAAATAATTTTAATGATTTTATAAATTTTTTGAGAAATATTAATTATATTATGTATATTTTGGATAATTGGGTTAATTGTGCAACTTTATGAAAATTATAGTTAAATATTATGTTTTAAATTGTTTTAGAATTATTTAAAGTAATAAAATAATTTTTATAAATTATTTACTATTTTTAACTAATTAATACTAATTTTCAAAAATTATTTTCAAAAAATATATTATTTATTTTATTGGTGATTAAATGAGTTTTTAATTACTTTTAATATATTTTATGCTATTTAAGCTATTTGAATACATAAAAGTGAATTTTTGCTATTTTATATTGAATTATTGAAAAATTGGATTTTTAATAATATTATATTATTATTTGGGATTTTTATTTAATTATTGTGAAAATAATTATATTTAGTGTTTTAATGTTTAAATATATTATATTTTGATATTTTGAGGATATTTGTGGAATTTATTGATTTTTAATATATTTATTTTATGTGTTTTTGGTGAAATTGTGAATTTTGGTTGAGAAATTATGCAGTTCGGGATCCAATCGAAGATGTTAAGTATTCTATGGTTAAAAGTGTGTTTTCTAGCAAGATCGGCTCTACGTTTTAGTAGAGAGATGTCCATTTTACAGAAGAAGTTCTGTCAAATTTTTGATAGAATTTTCGTAAAACGTAATATCGGGTCGATCCTAAAATTTTGTGTTTGTCTGAGTTTCCAATCTTTCGTTAGAGTCTTCTTTTAGAAATTCTTAGAATATTCAATTAAATTTATTATGATTTTCATTATTATTTTATTTTCTAATTATGCCGAGACCGATACCTATCTGACTGGATTTCGATTTATTTTTAGTATATTTCAATAGATATGCTTGGATATTTTCAATATACGTTTCTTATATCTTTGGTATATTTAAGGTTCATCTTGATATATGCATATTATATAAATTTGTTATATTTTCGATATATTCTCTTATATTGAATGCCATTTTATTTTAATTGTACATTTTATTATTTTCCTTAAATATATGTGATTTTTTTTACTTGAAGGATATTGATACCTAGTAGGTTGCACTAGAACCGAGTATGTATCGGTGTGATAGACTTTAGGGTTGATTTACTAACTTATTTGAGGTGACATTTGATTGATTATTTATTGAAATTGATGTGATTGAGTAGTGTGATTGTGGGAGTTCGATTGACCTAGTGTCTCGGGGCCAATTACACTGACAGTCAGATTGCTGGAGCGTGGTTGACTTAGTGTCTCGGAGCCAGTCTACTGTCTAAAATGAATAAGTGAATTACCTTGAAATTAAGTGAGTCTGTATGGTTAAAGCGACATTATTGATTGAGGTTACGATTAAACAGGGTTTTATTTGATCATTCATGTATTAAAATAAACGTTTTATGAATTTGTTATATATATAAAAGCAGAGTTTGATATTTGTGTGAAATGTGTATATATGTATATATATATACGGATGCCTGACTGTATATGGTTTAAATTGCATGTATATATATTATAATAATTCACTCAGTGAGATCTGACCCCCCCTCAATTATTTTTTTTCAGGAGATCTTATATTATCAGACTTTACTAGTAGAGTCGGTGTTCTTCCGTCCCAACTATTTTATGTAAATACATATTTAGACTCTGATTTGTAATCTAAAAACTGCAGTAGTAGTATTATTATAGTAGTTGAGTTATTTGTATCAAAGAGTTGTATTTAAATATTGTATGAAAATTTTTATTTATGATATATTATTGAGTATTTATATTTTTTTATATAAAATTTGAAATTTTTTAATTCAGTTGTACTTTTTATTTATGTACTGCATATGCTTTTATTATTTTAAAATTTATTACGAGTTTTAGATTCGAAAAAATTTCTATTCTCTAACACCGATCATAATTTTCAATTTGGATCGTGACATAAAAATTTAGATTATAATTTAGACTATAATTATTTTTTTTCTTTATTTCTCCATTGAATTATCTATAAATTCAAAATCTGTAAATAAATTCAAAACAAAAAAAAGAATCGTACGACTTTGATTCTTGTTGTTATTAGTTTTTACAATTAAATATTACAAAATTCCTAATTAAAGTTTAAATATGAAATTGCATGAAACTAGACTCTACTTGCTCGAGGGTACCTTCTGATCAGAATTGCAAAGGTCTCACTTGAAACATAAAACTAATCCGATCAAGAATTAAACACCAAGCAGAATCAAATTCCTTCATTTTACCAAGCATATTTATCACTGAATTAAACAATGTCGCACAGGATTGAAACTTAGGTTTCTTCTCAGCCCAAAAAACATAGCGTGTAGCAATTTGGGAGAGGATCTGCACCTATTAATGTGGCTGTCGAAGTACTTTTCTGGTAACAGAAATAAATCTTGGAGTTCATTTATTTTGAAAAAGATTTTTGTCGCAACATTTGTTTCAAGCTCATCAAGATCTTCACCTCCAGTGACAGAAAAGCTTGAAATTGAACTCGTATTCATTGCGGTAGGTATCAGTTCTATAACGTATTTTTAGTTAAGATTGTTTTGGTTGGAGAGGATTTTTTATATGTCTTCAACGAGTCCGAGTTGGATGAGCAGTGCTTTAACCAAACGAGTTGTGGTTGCAGAGACCAAGAATGATAAAACAACTTCGTTTAAAGTTGATTACCGCTATTCATTTTCAGGAGATCGAGGACAACCAATGCGAAGCATTTGGAATCGTTGTTGTCGAGTGAAATTGATTCCAGAACTTAATTGGAGTCAATTTTCGCAGGTAAAGTTTCATTGTTGATGATGTGAAGAAACGAAGAAGAAGAAAAAGAAAGAGAAAAAAAAGGAGGAGAGGAGTACATGGCTCTTTGATGGGTGATGTGTTAATTATAAGGGCCACTAACAGTAACATAACACCTCTATTAAAGGGAAAGGCCTAAAAGTTAATAAAACTTAATTTTTAAGTATAATTAAGCCAAAAATTAATTAAGGGTATATGTGCACTTCGAGATATACATTAAAGGCGAAAATATACCTTATCCCATTTGAAACTATCTAGCTTTATGTTAATGAAAATTTGAAATAAATTTATTATAAATTTAAAAACTCATCCGATAAAAAATTAAAGTAATATTTTACGTTAAAAAAAATCCATAACATATAAAATTTTCCATGTTTGAATCTACTAATTAAATAATATACAAAATCTTTAAGGCTTGAATTCACTTTTTTTTTTTTTTTTTATCATATTCATAGATTATAACAATTTCAATTCTAATTATCATAATCTATTACAAACTGTCAAATTGCTTATCATAACTATCACAACTAATTAGCCAACGACCCCTAACCTAGTCGATAAGGGTGAGGCACATGGGTTCAATTTCTAGTGGAGACATGATAAAAATCATGTATATTTAATTGTAATGCATAATAGGAGAAATTATATAAAAAAATCCTAATCTTTGGGAGTATTTTAAAATAAAACTTTATCTTATTTTTTCTTTCAAATCAAATCACAACCTTTAAAATATTATTAAAAAAAAATCATCATTAGATGACTGTATTAGTAGCATGAGATGGAACTGTTTTTTTTATCCATGAGCCTTACTTGGATGACTGTATTAGTAACAGGAGATGAAACCAATGTATTTGTCTCTAAATTGATATTTTCTCCCCTTAAATTGAGTGTTTCATTTTGGATTAGTAGGTTATTTAGACAGATAAAAGTATTAATTTGGAGGCAAATGCATCGTTTTCATCTCCTGTTACTAGTACAATCATCCAAGAAAAAGTTTTTTTTTTTTTTTTATAACGTTTTAAAAATTGTAGTTTGATTTAAATGAAAAAATTGGATAGAATTTTATTTGAAAATACCCCTAAATATTGAAGTTTTTTATATAATATCCTCTATATAATATATGATAATATATATAGATTGTAATATCATATTGTAATACTCACTTTGGTAAAAAAATTATAACAACTAATTATTTAAATCAACCAGATCAAATACTTAAATCCAACATTATAAGAGAGGAGATGAGAGTTGGAGATTAGATATTTAATTTTTTTAATAGAATATTCATAAATTTTTTTCATTTGAAATATTCATTGGAAACAATAATTAATTATTAAATTACTAATATATATATATATATATATATATATCACAAGGATAATGAGACCTGAAATTAACCATGTGACATTAGAGCTTCCAAGAACTTAGGCTTGTCATCCTATCAGCCTGCTGTTGATGTTTTTTTTTGTCACAAGCCTGCTATTGATGTTAATAGATCATCTACAAGTCACGAGCTTCCTCCCCTTGACTACTGTTAATAAAGTGGATCGCAGCTACCATCTCAACTACAAAATCTTCGGTACTCGCATAAATCTGCTTCAAAAATTTGATTCATGCCTTTACTTCTTTTTCACATTTTTATGTATTTTCTAGCTTTTATTCTAGCATACATGTGGGTTTCCATTTTTCTTAAAATAATTATGAAATGAAGGCAGGAAGAACCTTTATACCTACGTGTATATATATATGTGCCAGTGAGTGACAAACATTTCTTATGCAAATTAAGTACATAGAAAACCTTCTCCTGTTTGGTTGAGATGGTAATATAAGAGTTTAAGTCTTAAGTTTACTATTCTTCTAAATAAAAAAAAGAATGATGTTAACTCATTTAAAGTTAAACTGCTCCAATTATGGAATTGATACTCTTTTAAAATGGAGGTTCAGATTTTTCTCCGATTTTATCTCTACAGCTGTTCTAGAAAAAAAAAAATAATAATAAGTGCATAGAAACAAAACAAGAGGAGGAAGGGAGAGCTGGCATTAAAAATTACCTGTAACTTGATATTGACAACTGAATTCGAACAAACCTAACTAGTTTCAAAGAGGGTTGTTGTTTCAAACGAGCTAGTTTAGTTAGGTTGGGCATGAGGCAAGTAATATAAAATTAAATTATATAAGCGTCTATCAAGCAAAATCCAAAGCATTGCATTGAAATACTAAACCAAACTATTTACATTTTAGCCAATAATTGCAGGCAGAGCGGGAGGCTCATCACTCATCAGAGCAGTGACTTTCTGCCTCCATGTGTGTACAACTTAGGAGGGAAGGGACGGAACAGTCAAAATTTGCTCAGTTGTAGTACAACTCCCTTTTGTTGTATAGTCCACGCTTACTACAGTGTGTGGTGGTGGGCACCCCTTCAAATATCAGCTCAGGCTCTCTCCAACCCTGCCATGCCGCCCTACATTTCTACCACCTGTAACCCTAATACCCACATCTATGTCTATAGCCTTCTCTAGCTACTCAGCTGCCCTTCTCTTTCTTAGCTGTCCAACATGATGATCCTTCTTTTAATTCACTGTTCTGCGAGGTGGGTTTTTGTCCTTGTGATTTTTTGTCCTTCGTAACGTTAAGTTTCTTTACATCTGTCTAACATATACCCCTTTATATATTTATACAATCCCCTGGTCTGTTTGCTCTCTAGGGTTTCTTTCTCTTTTCATTTCTTCTCCTCTTGTATTTTCTTCTTTGTTATATATATTTATGTGTATCACTTTTTGTCTGCTGTTTTTTTATCCTCTCTCTGTAACGCTCCGGAGTTCCACACAATTTAGTTAGTTACTCTTTTCTTTCATTTTTGTTTCATTTCTTGCACCTAATCATTTGCACCATCTTTCTTTATCTTTTGTGTCTTCACTTTTTTTTACCAGTTACTGGTTTTTTTAATCCTTCTTGATTCTTCTTCGGATAAAACTAGGACTTTTATTTGTTCCTGATTCATATGCAACCATCAATCAAATTTCTTGATCATTCTTGCTTTCATGCATATTTCTTATTCTTTCTTGTGTATTTGCATCTTCTTGTAAACTCATCCCCCTCAAGATCAAGAACCAATCTTGACTCCCTGAGGGTGCTGGCCCTTTCTTTATGAAGGATTACAATTGTTCACAAGGGAAAAGGTGAAGCTGCCAGCATGATCTAGCTTTGGTTAGAGAAGCAGCAGAAAGGAAGACACATGGAAAAATGTGGTGGTGGCTAAATGCTAACCCTAGCTAGGTCATGCTCTGACAGCCTCACTCCTTCCTATTTGGGGACCCAATTTAATAGAGATTCCAAAACACCCTTCAAATCTTAGGTGGTAAAAAACAGCTTCAGAAGAAGCGAAAAAAAAGAAAGGTGTAATCAAATCACTGTAAGTATATTCCTAACCATTCTCTTAGTTTTTTGGGGTGTCCGGCATGCGTTTACCAACTTTTGCTTTTTAAGCGTTGCTTTTGTTTTTTTGCTTTTGCATTCTTTCTTTCGCAACTTTATTTGTGAAAGGGATTGCGAAGTCAAATGTCATTTCCTCTGTGCTTTTGTTTATTCTTTTTTTTTTGGTTATTTTTCCTTTGTAATAATATATTTTGGTACACTGAAAATCCCACATACACTCGTCTGGGTTTTGTTTTTTTTGACCAAAAGACTCGTCAGGTTTTGTAGTTGTTATTTTGTGTTCTTGTTGTTTTCTGGTTTTTCTCCAGAAGAGTCAAAAGATGTGCACATGGGAATATACTTTTGATCACACTATATGGATAAGTTTCTTTGGGGTGTAGGACTGTTTTGTTTGTTTTCATTAATGATGATATTATATTCAAATGACTATTCTTTTGAGGGCCTATAGTATCTGGATTTCATTAATGTAGACATCACTCAAATTTAATTCAAATGTCGGGTAGTTAAAATTTTTAGTTGTTTTAAGGACATCGTTTGCTTAATCATTCAATGCTTGTGATGTAGTCATTGAATTGTTTTCACAGTTTAGGTCCGTGTGATTTTCATTTGAGAGACTATTCTTTGATGTTCATGAAATGATAAATAGATGCCTTGGTACATTATCAACCAGTCGCATAATTTTCTTTTGTTTCGGTCTTTGTCTTGACATATGTCTTGTTTGTAGAAGGTTTTCAGGATAGTATTAGTTTTTTTTTCGGTCTTTTTATAGCTAAGCTTAGCAAGTAATGATTATCAAGAAATAACATTGACACCATGTATATGGATTTGTGAAGATGCAATGTTGAAATCGTTGTGATATGATTTTGCACAATGAAATTGCGTTTCTACAATCTCTATTTTTCTTGGTATGAACCATTGGGAATCCATTAGGTAGACCTAGTTGGATTTCTATTAATCTGGTTCGGACAGGAACACCGTAAAAAAGTTTCTCAATAATTATCTTTTTTCCAGAGACTTGGGGGCCATTTAACCAAAAGCTTTGGAAGGCTTTGGCAAGCTTTACTTCAAATCAAATAGAAATTATTTTTTCCTCTCAAATTTTAGAAGTTCAGAAAGGTTTTGCAATGCATTGTACGCATATACAATGTATTATTGTATGCATTATATTCCTCCATTCATTAGTAAGAAGAAATGCCTAGAAAAGCAAAAGCTTGTACGCATAAGTTGGTATTGTCTGTGTGATTGATGAAAGTTATTACCTTCGTGGTATAAAAAAAAAGTAACAAAACAAGTTTGCTTGTAGCTCACAAGTTTTATTCTGTTGAATCTCTAATAATTCGAACATGTTTAAATACTTAATGTTTGTCATGTGATTTCCAAAAAAAAAAAAAAAATCTTAATGTTAGTGATGCCACCGATAATTTTATGTCTATAATTGCAAGGTTCAAAAGCTTGTGTCAAACTATAATTAATAACCGAAAGTGTCTTTTGCAAAGACAATTTTGCTGCAGTTAGTTCATATGTGTATGGAATACGTCACGCCCTTCATAGTGATTAGTGCCTTTTAATTAGCCTGTCTTCGAGTTCGGTAAATGAATGGAATTTTTTGCATCACCAATTTAGATTAATGATTATTATATAGCCTATTGCAACCCAAAATGGTGATACAAATGTTACTAACCCAAAGGTGGAATTGGAAAGTTGTGATCATAATCAACAAACAAAAGGAAAATAAAATAGAACCCAAGAATATATATAAAAGGTCCTTCAATTAATGGAATCCAACAATTTGAGGATTTCACGTCAAACCAAAATAAACTAACATTATGATGTGAAGGTACACAGTTAAAGTGGTATGGTTGGATAGAATTTTATGGTGGGATGATGAATTTAATCATCATTAGTTATTAAATTAGCCAAATGAACAGTCTTAGCCAAAATTCTGGGAACTTTGTGGGCTTTTTTTTTAGTGCAGGTAAATATCATGTTCTACACTTATCGATATTGGGACGTGGGGTGACTCTGCATTCATCAATTGGTTCCATCTGCACAAACCTACCAAAAGGATCAAAACAAGTTGAAAGAAACAGAATGTCAAAATCAACTACCAACTTTTTCAGAATTTATATCATTTTCTTAATCCACCTTTGTCGGATTGTATTACTTTACTGATTAAGACATTTAAATTTGCTTAGCTAATTAGTACAAATATTGTTTACTTTTATTAATTAGGAGACTGACACCAGTTAGATGCATGAGGACTGAGTTTCTGACAAATGGCTAGTATATGCCTCTTTATTTATACTGTAATGTTAGAAATAAATTAAAAAAAAGTACCATGCAAGAGAACATATACTAACTATTGTCTTCATCTGATAGGCCAGATGAAATTATCTTGTAAAATATTATCCGAATTTAAAGATTCTTGTTAGTATTCATAGAATTACATCCAATTTATTGGAGACTAATAGGTGTTGCGGTTTACAATAATTATGTGTTGTTTGAAAATAAAATATATATATATTTTATTTTTACCTTTCTGAATTTTTTACCCATAATATAAGAGAGATAAATCAATTATTTGCTGCAATTTACGATACATTGTTTATGTGGCAGGCAATAAACCTTTCTATACATATATAATCATGGAATGTATTATATCTGGAATTTGCAAGAATTTCCTCTAAAATTCAAGCCCTTTTTTTTTCTTCTATAGCTGAGAATGTAAAAAGAACTAAAAGGTGTAGAGAATAATTAGTTAGAAACAAATATTGGATGGTGTTAAAGTTATGAGTTCTTGTCATCTGTAATTAGAACCCATGAAAAAGGAAAAGGGTCCCTCATAAACTGGTTATGGCTAGTGGTTTGCACTCTTTTTTAGGTTTCATTAACGTAAAGTGGATAAAGGGGGTGAGGTGAGATATAGAAGAACTCACTAACCTTGTCTGCATGGTGTGGCGTGGGAATGATAATATTCATTTTTGTCTTTGCTTTGGACCACTGCCATCTATTTTGCTTTCTTAATTATTTTCTTTATTATTTTTCATTATATTTTATATCTTTTTTCTTATTATAAGCAAAAGAGTATAAGATCACTTGATAGAAGAAAATCATATATATATACAGAATGTACCCTCATCTTCTGTTCAGAATAGAAAACCTCCATCTCTCTCTCTCTGCTCATCCTTTCAAGAAGAAGCTGTATATTTTGATGTGCATGTGTATATACGTTCATCGTGCACCAGTAACAGTTAAGCTGCCAGCATGATCTAAACTTCCTTTGTTATCAGTAATATTCATTCAAAAGGATAGATCAGATCATGTGGTAGCTTCACCTGTTGATGGCATCACGACTAAACCCTATTCCGAAGTGTTTAATTCAACTCATCTCAAGGTTTCTGATTCTTCTCATTATCCTCTATATATGCTCAACGGGGTTTGCAAGGTTAGTTAAATTCTGCTGAAATTTCACTACTTCCTTGCCAGCTTTTCTTTACAATTTTAACTTGCTCATTGTGTATGTTTCACTTTTTTTGTTTCTTTGCCTAGCGGAGCAGGAGAGTACTGGAACTTGAATCTTTATTCAAGTTGAAGGATGAATCAAATGGTATGCAGTTTATGCTTTACTTTTCTGATTGCATATGCATAAAGAGTGAGGCTTTTTGGCTTGCCAATCTTCTGGCCTCCATTGTTGTGCTTCTTAGCTTTGAATTTCCAAACATTTGGCAATTCTGGCAGTGAATAAATGAATTAACAAGTAGTTTTACTAAGTATAATTACAAAATATACATTAAATGTTCGAAAAATCTTAACAGAGGGAAGATACTATTGCTAGGGTTTCTAGAGGCAGATTTTCTCACATCATAGACTGGTTGGTGATTTTTAGATCTAACACCTTTTATCCTTCAGGCATACAGCCTCTCCATTTTTAATTTTAAAGTTTATAGTTTTATTTTACATATTATGATTTTTTTTTTTTGGTATTAATAGGGTTGGAGATTCAATAACTTAAATATTAATAGACTGCGTAATTCTTTTAAATCAAGTAAAAATAATAATTTCATAAATTGATAGTTGCAGGATTCGAATTTGAATCCTATACTTCATGATTATATAATTTTAAATTCTATACTTTATGATAGTTTTTGAGAAAAATTTATCACTAGATCATTCTTCTTAATGGAGTGTGATTGTATTTTTTTTTGTTATAGAATATGATGATTTTTGTAAAAACTAACATATATAATACTTGATGTGATATAGAAGAAGCAAAAAGTGAAAAAGGAAGAGGTGGGAACTTAAAAAAAGCACTTGCACTTGAATCTTTTGTGGGTGGCCTGCATATATAGAGTTTTTGTTGGTTTTTTTTCTCAAGAAGATAATTTTGTTTATTCATAGGAATCCTGAGAGTGCTGCTACCGGACATGTACGTATCACAGCAAATTACCTGTTAAATATATTACATATGTAGTATAGGTTGAATCTAGCATGCACCTGCAACATATATTATATGGTATTTAATTAAATGAAATACATATTTTTATGTATAACACTCGTCTTAATCTTTGTTTGAGGATCTTCCATTAATTTGAATTCCTTTCTTAATATAAAAAATGAAAAATTGAACTTGTAAATGGAAAAAGCATGCCAGTTCAAACTCAAGACTTGTCTGATGTTCGTGAAAGGTTTAACCGTTTGGTCATAGGCAGGCGCAGACGTCTAATTCATATCGTTTGGGTTATCTATTGGAAGAAACATTAATTAAGTAGTTGGATATCTAACAAACATATTGGAAGAAACATAGCTATCGGAAAATAAATTTAAGAAAGACTTAAATGATATCTAACAAACTTAATGTAATAATTAAGTAGTTGGATATGGAGATGAGATCCTGTCGAAATGATGATGCACTAAACTAAATGCCAACTTTCCTAGACATGATTTGAAACTGGCATCTGCATTATTATTAATGGACACTGTTAGGTATCACTGCTAGTAGTGTAAGGGCAATTGTTTCTTTTCAACATTAAAACTTTACCTTTAGTTATTATATTATATAGAAAATAATTATATGGTAGTTTAGGAGCACTCATTTTAACTGCACAATTAATTAAAATGACGAGATTTGATTGCATAATTAATTATGATGAAATTTGAAAATTTAAAAGCAAATGGATGGGCCGAAGTGTCATGATTTAAATATTTAAAATTTAAAATTAATTAATTAATTTTGAAAAATATTTCAGAAGTATTTTTATAAAGTGTTGCTAATAGCAATAAATAGAGATATTAAAATGGGTTATGACACATGAATACGATTTGTCTAACATGTAAAATTAGTCAATTAATGTTGAGGTTAAATAGATTTGTATCAGAAATAAGTCCATCAATTTCTAACAAGATTTAACTAGATTATGTTACGGATTGACGTGTCAATTCGACTGACCCGACATGGTTCATTAAAAATTTATACCATTTATTAAGATTTTAAATAGTAAATTAGTTATTTATTGTAAAATTTTTTATAATAATAATATTTTTATAATTGTTGTATACAAATTACTAAATTATAGATATATCATTTTATATTGTTTTTGTGAAAAAATAGTATTTTTTTTATATATTATAAATGTTATACATGTTAAATAAGTCATGTTGAATTTTATGATTCATATAATCCATTTAAATAAATGGATTATACGTGTCGTGTTCATGTAACTCATTTAATTTTCGTGTCGTGTTAGGGTTGGAATATTTTCTCCCCTTTTTTGATTTTGATAAATTTATTTTGAGTTTGATAAAAATAATTCAAAGTGAAATGTGTGATAGATGACAATTGTGATAATAATGATGATATTAAATGAAATAAAATATACTTCTTTATTTCTCTCTATATGAATATGGACATGAAAAGAAGTATAAATTTATAAATTATTCCCCTTTATAAAAATAGAAATAACATAAAATATATTATGAAAGAGATATAATCTAACATAACAAATGTGTTGAAAACAAAAAAACATGATAATTCAAATAAATGTTATGCAATATGAAGGAAATAATTTCAAGCATATATGCATATAATGCTACTAAAATGCATTACAAAAATAGTATATATAACACTTATGTTGAACTTAACTATCACATGATCATATAGAGCTTAACTAGCTAATCATACATGATCATGTAACACTTAACATATCACAAACACAATTATTCATAATATTGTCCTTCTTTGTTAAAGACAAAAGAAAAAGAGAGATATAAAAGGAAATGAATCTAAAGAAATAAAAAATCCTAGAGGAAATAAAATATCAAGAACCAAAACAATAAAAAAACAAAGATATACCAAATTTTTATGAAATTCATAGGATACATAAATTAAGTAAGCAAAACAAGACTTTTTTTTATCACATATGATAAACGACAAAACTAGTCATACTTACAATGTTACTATGCATGCATAAATAAAATTATGTAAAAAAAAATTCAAACAATTTTCTCCCCTTATTTCAATTAAAAAAAATCACTAATATAAACACATCTTTTGAAAGAATTTTAAAAGTAATTTATTATTTTAAAATATTTAAATTAACTAAATATACATGCAAACTCAAATATTTCTCCCCCTTTGTAAAAAATCAAATAGAATAATTAATAGGGAAATTGACATTATGAAAATAAAATTGTCATAATAAAGAAAAGTCATACATCACATAGATAAAATAATGAAAATAAACACGAAATAAATTAAACATAAACAAGCATAAAATGAGCCTAAAAACAAACTAATAGTTAGAGGATCACATACGAAAAATAAACCAAATAGATACTGAAAATAAAACAAATGAAAAATACAAATAACATTTATTCTAAAGGAGGAGATGGAGGTGGATTGGGCACGAAGGATGGATAAGTGCAAGTATAGCCTTGTTGCTCATAAATATAATTGACATCATGTTGAAGATGAGCAATATTGTCATCAATTTGATTAAAACACACATTGAAATTGCATTCAACTTCATCATCAAAGTCATATGTTTAAAAATTTGACCTACCCAAAGAGGTTCCCCACCTTGTGCTTGGGCACCTTGAGTTGATGTATCTTCACTTATTGCCCTTTTCCTTGAAGGAGTATAATGAGTTTGAAGTTCTTGTTCTTCTTCCCCAATGTCTTAACCTTCTTGCTCTTCTAATTCTTTAAACATAGCCTCAATATTTTCAGTTGCTCCAAGGCCATGTTTTCAAATCCAAACTCCATTAATAGAGGTGAAATGTTTAGAGTTTTTTTATGAAAGATTCATCAAGAAGTATAGGCTTGGTAAAGGGTAGCGTGTCAAGATTAATATTGTAGAATTTAGATAACTTTGTGACAATTCTATCAATACAAATTGCACCTGTGGTACTATCACTAATTAGATAAACTCTTTATTGTAAAAATCTTTCCAAAGTAATTTTTTCATCATGACAAAGGCAATAGAGAATGAAAACATCATCAAGAGAAAGAGTTTCATTGGAAAAAGCTCTACCATTAATAGAATAGGTAATGAATCGGTAAACATACCAAAGTGCTTTGGATTTGATGTGTGAGGCTTTAGTATGTCTGATGGAGAATTGAGGAGCATTAGGAGCCTTGATTTCATCCTAAAAAGAACAAGCAAGCCAATGAGGTTTAACTTGAATGTCACCTTTTGGGAAAATCCAAAAAGAGTATTAAACTCTTAATGTGGCATGAAGTGATCTCTTCCTACCAACTTGAATCTCATGGAGAAGTAGGGATTAGCATCATCATACTTAATAGAATGAAGAATGTATGATGAAAGAAATTCAATAATGAGGGAAGGATAACATGGAAAAGGTATGAAAGCAAAATCATATATCTTACCTTTTATAAGAAGATCCATGACTTCATCATAACAACTAATTGCTTTGAGAGTAAGTTCATTTATGAATCTTGAAGGAATAAAAACTCTCTTTTGGAATTGTGACATTCTCTTCTTAAAATTTTGAGAAGAATATGAGAATGGAGCATGTGTTCTTTTAGGTTTATCCTTTTTTTAAGGAGGATCTTCAGAAGAGGAAGGAACCTTACTTGGTTTCTTAAGAGCCATAGTGAGAAAGGAGAAAATATGAGAAGAAATTTGTAGAGTAAGGAATTATTGATTGAGTAGAAAATTAAGTAGAATTAGAATGATATTTATAGGCAAGAGATTAACGTTGTAAATAGTTCAAAATTTGGATTTGAATTGAATAGGAACCTTAAAAATCATTCCTGATTATGATTGGAAAGTTAAAAAGTTGAAAAGATTTAAAATCCTAATCCTGTTAGGATTGATGTACCAGTCAGGACATATTGTCCTGAGTGATATCCCGATCAAGATATTGTTCGAGATCAGTTATGTGTAAAACATAGGATTTGGAATAATAATCCCGATCAAGACATGATCTAATCCTGGGTGGGAAAAGTCCCTAACAGTAAAAAGATTGCAAAATCTTTGCAATTAAGTCCAAAATTCTTTACAATTAAGTCCTTACGAATTAATTGTATATATTATGAATTAATTGAAGATTTTGTGAAGGATTAGATGAGTATTTGAAATAAATTCATTTAAAGAAAGATATATTTTGCTAAACTTAAAATAATTAATTGAATGAATAAAAAAAATCCATTAATTAATTATTAAATTTGCAAAATAGGAGGAATAAAAAAATAAAACATGATATGAAGAATATAAAATAAATTAATCTTATAAAATATTTTGAAAATAAAGAATATCAAAACCAATAGTTAAAACAATTAATGTAATTTAGATAAACACCACATGATTTCATAGAAAAAAATAAACTAGAAATAAACATAAAGAAAACTTAAATGAAACCAATAATCAATATAGCAATTTAAACACAAAATTAAGATAGACTAGAACCATCAATCATGCCAAGTGCATGTTTAATGAAATTTAATCTCTTTTCATTGAGATATTTGGTGAAGATATCAATAAGTTGATTATTTGTATCAACAAAATCAAGTGAGATATCACAAATTTGAACATGCTCATGCAAAAAAAGATGTTGAATGTCTATATGCTTAGTTCTAGACTATTGAATGGGATTATTGCTAAGGTTTATAGCATTTGTATTGTCACATTTGATAGGAATGTGATAAAGTTTTATACCGTAGTCCAACAATTGTTGTTTTTGCTATAAGACTTGTGGATAACAAAGACTTGCTACAATATATTCAACTTTAGTAGTGGATAAGGCAATCAAAACTTGTTTCTTGCTAAACCAAGAAACTAAACATTATCCTAAAAATTGACAAGTTCTGAAAGTGCTCTTTCTATTTAGTAAGCTACCGATAAAGTTTGCATCCAAATAGCTAATTAAGTTAAAAGAGGAACTCCTAGGATACCAAAATCCTAAATGCATTGTTCCACAAAGATATTTCAAAATCCTTTTGATTGCATTCAAATGAGACTCTCTAGGACTATATTGAAACCTGACACATAAGCAAGTAGCAAACATAATGTCAGGTCTATAAAGAAGGGATCTGATCATACCTCTAAATCGCTTTTCATCAACCAATATACCATTCTTATCTTTATTGAGTTTAGTGGTGGTATTCATAGGAGTCTTATTTGATTTAACTCTATCTATGTCAAACTTTTTGAGAATGTCCCTAGTGTATTTAGTTTGATTGATGAAAGTCTCATATTTTAATTTGTAGTCCAAGGAAGAATTTGAGTTCTCCCATCATATTCATCTTAAATTCTCCTTGCATTAACTTAGAAAATTCCTCATATAAGCAATGGTTAGTAGCACCGAAGATAATTTCATCAACATATATTTGCACAATTAACAAATCATTTTTGGATTTCTTTATGAAAAGAGTTGTGTGAACCTTTCCTTTAGAGAAACCTTTTTATAAAAGAAAGTTACTCAATCTTTCATACTAAGCTCTTAGAGCTTGTTTTAATCCATACAATGCTTTAGAAAGTTTAAACACATGATTAGGAAAATTGAATATTTCAAAACCAGGAGGTTGTTCAACATACACCTCCTCTTCAATAAAATCATTTAAAATGCACTTTTAACATTCATTTGATAAAGTTTAAAATTCATGAATAATGCATATGCAAGTTGCAGTCTAATAGCTTCTAATATTGCAACAGGGGCAAAGGTTTCATTATAATCAATGCCTTCCTCTTGATTATAACTTTTAGTTACTAGTCTAGCTTTGTTCCTAGTTATAACACCTTGTTCATTCATCTTATTTCTAAACACCCATTTGGTGCCTATAATAGGATGGTGTTTTAGTCTAGGAACTAAGTTCCAAACTTTGTTTCTCTCAAATTGATTTAACTTTTCTTGCATGGCATGGACCTAAAATTCATCACTCAATGCATCATCAACATTTTTGGGCTCAATTTGAGAAATAAAGGCTAAATTTACAATAGATTTGAGTTTAGATCTAGTAGTTACCCCTTTTATAGTATCATCTATGATGAGGTCTTGAGGATGAGCTTTCTTAAATTACCAATCCTTTGAAAGTTCATCCTTTAAGGTAAGTTGAGATATATCCTTATTGTCCTTCTTACTTGGACCTTCAAGTTCCAAAGGCTTACTAGCATTTTCTTCTTGAGTATCCATAATCTTATTGTCACCTATAAGATCATCAACACTACAAACATCCTTTTTAGGATTAAGTGAGTTTGATTCATCAAAGACAATATGCATTAACTCTTCAACTACTAGAATCTTCTTATTAAACACTCTATATGCTTTGCTAGAGGTGGAATAGCCTAGGAAAATTCCTTCACCGACTTTAGAGTCAAATTTTCTAAGATTATCCTTAGAGTTCAATATGAAGCACTTGCATCCAAATGCTCTTAGATATGAGATTTTGGATTTTCTATTGTTCTATAGCTCATAAGAAGTTTTATTTAAAATTAGTCTTTTAAAAACTCTATTTGAAATATAACAAGATGTGTTAATGGCTTCCACCCAAATCTATAGAGGTAAATTATACTTATAAAGCATTGTTATAGCCATTTCCATAAGAGTTATATTTTTCCTTTCAACTACCTATTTTGTTGAGTTCTAGGAGAAGAAAATGTATATGAAATACCATTTTCATCATAAAAGGTTTGAAAAATTCATTTTCAAATTCGGTTCCATGATCACTTTTAATGAAAGAAATATATAAAACTTTTTCTTTTTGAACTCTTTTGTAAAATTTTTGAAGGCTTTAAGTGCATCATTTTTGTGAACAAGGAAACACACCCAAGTAATCTATAGTAGTCATCAACCAAGACATATGCATAGTCATTCCACCAAGACTAGCAACTCTAGGTGGTCCAAACAAATCCATATATATAAGTTCAAGTGGCCTAAAGGTAGACACTACATTTTTTAGCTTAAATGAGGACTTAGATTATTTTCTCTTTTGCCAAGCATCACAGGGTTTATCCTTTATGAATTCAAGTTTAGGTAGACCAATCATAAGTTCGTGTTTACAAAGATCATTCAAAAGCTCAAAATTAGCATGTCCTAACCTTTTATGCCATGCTCATGTGTCATGAAAAATAGACATTAAGCATTTGATATTTTTATTATCAATTTTATTTAAGTCAATAATATAAACATTATCTACTCTTTCACCACTAAAAATCATTGTCTTTATTAAGATTACTAACAAAGCAATTTTTAGGATAGAAAGTCACCTTATTTCCCATGTCACATAATTAACTTATAATTAACTTATACTAAGTAAATTATGTTTGAGACCATCAGCAAGCAATACCAGTGTTGAGTTGTGCGATTCAAAGCACAGTAAAAATTTTAAAAACATAATCATAAACCCAAACTAGGATCTATATAATTCGATTAATTGATTGATTTAGGGTTTCCAAAAACCTTACCATAAATGTAAGAATAGGCAAGAATGATGGAAGGACAAGAGAAGGTTCACTCCGATAATACCTTACCTCGAGCTTTTAGTTTTCTAAGTCAGATTAAGATGTCTCCAAATGAATACGACCTCCACAAGTATCCACACAAACAGCCTTTGAATCAAAATGAATGTGTGTGCTAGCACCTTTTTCTTAATTATCTCACAACTCAAGAACTCTGTGTTTTTATTTTCTCAAAGGGAGAGAAAACGAATTTAAGTGTCAGAAATAAAATGTATGTGAAACCCTAATGAATATGTCATATTTATAGACCTCTCAATTAGGGTTTCATTTACCAAAATGAAGTTTTGGTAATTTCTCATTTACTAAAATTTTTTTGGTATATTCCACTTATTTATTTATAGTTTCCTATTTATTTAAAATAACTATTACCTTAAACAAAAAAACAAATAAATATATACATAGATATATATTTATTTATTTCCATAGAGCTTTATTAGGCTTGGTGAACCCATATTCATTTTTGACATGTTTTAAATGTGTGACCCTATAAGTTCACATGACATTGGTAGTGGGCCTGAAATCCCTATTTAGGCTACAAGTTATAAGTGGCCTCTAACAAGACATTATGACTACCTAAGTCATATGAAGGTCGATAATCCGACATAACATAATTTACAAATGATGTATAGATAAGGATTGAGGATTACCAATTTCTCCAATGCCTACTATTTTTTCTTTGGCATTGTCCCTAAATGCGACATGACCTCTATTGAACATTTGCATGATCAAATAATAATCCATCTTCATTTTGACTTTAACAAATATTTTTGAATCACTAATGATTCTCTCTTAAGTGTGATTATAAGCATAGGTACCAAATTACACTCAATGAAAGAAAAATAATTTAACCAAGCCTTGGAACATGTTTGAGAACATTTAAAACATAGTTGAATCCTTTAAAGACCCTACAAATGTCGTATAAAGCATGGAAATTGAACCAAGTCGAAAGGAGTGTGATTAGAGGCAAACAAACAAGTTTTAGTGAGGATAGTCTATGCTCATGGTCTATGCCCATGACCCATGTTTGATCATGAGCATTTATGAGCAAAGTGGCTAATACGCTCATGGTCTATGCTCACAACCATGAGCATAGCCAACTGACACTTTTGTAAGTAACAGTTATATTTTTCAATGCTTACGACCCCGAGCCTACACTCATGACCTTGAGCGTCTGAATTTCTGCAAAAGCTGAAAATACATTAAATGAAGAAGAAAGAGGTTAGGGATAAATTTAATGGCTTCTAATAACTATTTTTCACTCTCTAATTATAAATTAAAGACATAGAACTTCATTTAAGATGTTACACAAGTTAGTTGAGCAATTAATCTCTTTGAAAAATTTTCTCTATACTTAAAATTCTCAATTTCTTTGAGTGTTGGTTGTGTACTAGGTTAGTTCTCTTTTTCATCTTCTTTCTTAGGTTAAAAAAGGAAACTGAAAATTTAATACTAGTGGTTTAGGTTCAAGTGTAAGCCTTAAAACATTTACAATTGATTGTTGGTTAGAGCTTAGCTTTCAAAAGCTCATTGTGTTGTAAAGGTTCAGTTAAGCTACAAAACTCTTATAAACTCAATCTAGATTAATAAGATTAGAGTGGGTGTTAAAAATCCTAACTTAGGGATAAGTTAGGTGGAGATGTAGATTCAAATTGTGAATCAAACTCCTTAAATCTTGTGTTATTGAGTTCTTCTTTTGTCATCTCATCTATGCTCTCATTTACTTCTTGATTAAGACTTAATTTTCTTTTAAATTCTAATTTGCCTTATTCACCCTCCTTTAGGGCCTATTTTAATTGGTATCAGAGTTAAACTTCTTAGTACTTAATTACAATAAGGTTAGATTATGGGTCGTGAGGGTGTGAACTTTTCTTCTTTGAGACCCTTCTTTGATAGGAGTGATTATCCCCATTGAAAGTTCAAAATGGAGCTATATCTTGATAGTGATCCAATTAGACTATATGAAGTAGTTCTTGATGGTTGGGAGCCTCCTAAAGCTATACTATACAATATGGAAATGCTTATTGATATAACTCAATGGACACAAGAGCAAAGGGAGGCAAACTACAAGAATAAGAAGGCAATGACAATCTTACTTGCTTTCATGTCTAGGGAAAAAGGAGGGAAAGTTCAATATTGCTTATATACTAAAGAAATTTGGGAGACTTTTAAAAATAATTTTGAAAGCAACACCTAAATGAGAAGCAAGAAGGTTTAATTACATGTATATGAATATGAGCTCTTTAAGATGAAGCCTTAAAAATCCATCACCGAAATGACAAATAAACTCAATGCCCTCCTCACCCCCTTGAGAAAGCTTGACAAACACTATTCTAAGGAGGAAATCAACACAAAGATTCTTAGAATCCTTCCCAAGAAGGATTAGAAATCTAGAGTGACTTCCATTAAAAAAGCTTATGACTTGTCAAAGCTTTCAACTGACATCCTTATTGGCAAGATTTTGACATATAGGCTCATATTGAAGCAAAAGGAAGATGAAAAGGAGGAAAAAGAAGAAAAGCATTACTTTGAAAGCCTCATAAGATGATAGTGAAGAGGAGAGTCTTGAAGACTTTAGTGATGAAGATGGTGACATTGCAATGCTTACAAGGAACTTCAAGAAATTTTTGAGAAAGAAGAATTCCTTAAAAACTAGAGACTTCAATAAGAAGTATGAAGGAAAGAAGAAATAAAAGGTTACTTACTATGAATACAAGAAATTGGGTCATATTAGAAGAGGGTGTCCTAAGCTTAAATTCAAGAATAAAGGAGCAAATGATAAGAAGAAAGCTTTTAAAGCTTCATGGGATGACTCCTTCAAATTAGAAAAGGAAGAGAAACAATAAGAAGTGGCCAACCTTTGTTTTATGGCTCTTAAAGACAAAAATAAGGTACAATTTACTTCTCATTCTTCTTGTGATTATTGTGACGATGATGATGATAATGAGAGCTCTATTGTGAGCAAACTTATGCTTAAATGTAAAAGCTTGCTCTTTAAGAAGAAGCTTTACAAGCATGAGTTATCTAGCTTGACCATGAAATTTAAAAACTTGAAAAATGATATCTCTAAACTTGTTGAATCAAATGAAAAACTTACTAATGACTTGAAATCTTCAAATTCCTTAAACAAACAACTCAAGAAAGCTAATGATGAAAATCTTATATTTTCTAAAGAGGTCTTAAAGTTGAAGAATTCCATCTCTAAAATCAATATATGAAAGGAGACTTTAGATAGTCTACTTGATTCTATAAAATATCATGGAGATACTTATGGAATTGGATATAGAAATGGAATGTCTTCCTCATTATCATCTCACATTAACTTTGTTAAAGCCTCATGTGATTCCCCCCTACTTCCAAACCTCTTAAGACTCAAGCTTTCAAAGCTAAAAGGTCTTATGTGTCAAATGGAAAAGGAAAGTCTCACATGACTTAACCTTCCTTGACATAAAGGGCTAAGATTCAAACCAAGAAGCCCCAACCTAGACATGCTTATATGTACACTAAATATAACACTCCTAAGCATGCTATATAATCACCACACAATAGACAATGTAATTGTCAATGCATGTCTCACACTCCTCCTTTAACACAAAAAAACCTTAGGAAACCCACACAACCACAACACAAAAGGCATGTATCATACACTAGGAAATTATATGCACCTAGAATAAATAGATTTGCCAATGTTGAATGTTTTTATTGCATGACCAAAGGTCACACTAGCAATATGTGCTTCTATAAAAGACTACACTTGCAATTGCTTCCTTTGGACTACTTTGAGACTAACCAACCTGGACCAACAAAGTTTTGGGTTCAAAAGAATGTTTGAATTATGTTATATAGGTATACTTAAAGCCCACAAGAATAAAAAGCAAGTGGTACCTTGATAGTGGATGCTCAAGACACATGATGGGAGATAAGGGGCAATTTAATAAGCTTGATGCTAAAAATGGAGGTCATGTCACCTTTAGGGATAATGCCAAAGGAAATGTAAGCATTGGAGAGATTAGTAATCCTCAATCCTTATATATTCATCATGTGTTGATTATTGATTATCTTAAGCATAACTTACTTAGCATTAGTCAATTATGTGACATGGGAAATAAAGTTACTTTCTATCCTAGAAATTGCTTAGTTAGTAGCTTAGATGATGATAAAGTAATTTTTAGTGGTGAAAGAGTTGACAATGTTTATGTTATTGACTTGAACAAAGTTGATAATAAAGACATTAAATGCTTAATATCTATTTCCCATGACATATGGACTTGGCTTAGAAGATTTAGGACATGCAAATTTTGAACTCTTGGATGATCTTAGTAGACATGAACTTATGGTTAAATTAATTAAACTCAAGTTCACGAAGGACAAGCCTTGTGATGCTCGTCAAAAGGGAAAGTAATCAAAATCTTCCTTTAAGCTAAAGAATGTAGTGTTCACTTTTAGGCCTTTTGAACTTATTCACATGGATTTATTTGGTCCTATTAGAGTTGCTAGTCTTAGTGGTATGCACTATGCATATGTTTTAGCTGATGATTACTTTAGATACACTTGGGCGTGTTTTTGCTTACTTATAAGAATAATGTCTTTAAAGCTTTTGAAAGTTTTTTAAAAAGGGTTAAAAAAGAAAAAGGTTTTTTTATTTCAATTATTAGAAGTGATCATGGAACTGAATTTCAAAATGAACTCTTCAAAACCTTTTGTAATAAAAATGGTATTTCATACACTTTCTTTTCTCCTTAAACGCCTCAATAAAGTGGGGTTATTGAAAGGAAAAATAGAACTCTAATGAAAATGGCTAGAACAATGCTTAATGAGTATAACTTACCTTTATTCTTTTGGGTAGAAGTTGTTAACATCTCTTGCTATATAGCAAATAGAGTATTTAAAAGACCAATTTTAAACAAAAATTCTTATGAGCTTTGGAACAATAGAAAACTCAATATCTCATATCATAAAGTATTTAGTTGAAGTGTTTCATATTAAACACCAATGACAATCTTGGGAAATTTGACTCCAAAGTCGATGAAGGAATTTTCCTAGGTTATGCTACCACTAGCAAAGCATATAGTCTTTAACAAAAGAAATCTAGTGGTTTAAGAGTTAATGCATGTTGGCTTTGATGAATGTAACCCACTTGATCCTATAAAGGATGTTTATAGTGTTGATGATGAGTGTTGATGATGAGTTCTTGGACATGAACCTTTAAGAAGATGATGCAAACAAGCTCTTGGATCTTAAAGCTCCATTTAAAAAAGAAGTCCCTCAACTCACATTAAAGGAAGAACTTCCTAAAGATTGGCAATTCAAGAAAGCACATCCTCAAGACCTTATCATCGGTGATACTACAATAGGGATAACTACTAGATCTCACTCAAATCCATTGTTAATTTAGCCTTCATATCTCAAATTGAGCCCAAAAATCTTGATGATGCCTTATGTGATGAATTTTGGGTCCTTGCTATGCAAAAAGAGTTAAATCAATTTGAGAGAAATAAGGTTTGGACCTTGGTTTAACCTAAATATTATCCTATTATAGGCACCAAATGGGTGTTTAAAAATAAGATGAATGAACAAGGTGTCATAACTAAGAGTAAAACTAGACTAGTAGCTAAAGGTTATAATCAAGAAGAAGGCATTGACTATGATGATGTCACGACCCAAAACAGGGGCCATGATCGGTGCTAGGGAACGAGAATTCTTTCAAATCCGGAACCCATAGCAAGCCTGAAGATAAAATAAAACATGCAATAATAATAATAATATAATTTGCAGCGGAAATAAAATCATAAATAATACAAAATAATAATCCACCATGGGATTTAAATCAACAACTCAGTCTCATATATATAAATAAATCTTTAATACAAATCCAGTTCAAATATTTAAAGTACATATCTCATATCAATATAATACATAAACCCCACAACTGTTTACAACTACTGCGGTGTCTAAATTATAAAAATAAAACTCAAGTAATCAGATTACATAATGAAGTCGGGGCAGAAGAAATCCGGCGTAAGGGTCTGCTACTGAGGTCTGATGAAGATGACTCTCCTGAAAAATAGTCAATGGAAGGGAGTTAGACCTTACTGAGTGAATTATTATAATATATATACAGACATACTAAATGACAATGCACACAGTCAATAGTACATATATAATAAGCATATATACAAGCAGATACACACAGTTGCAATAAAATCATTTTATATATTTTTATTGAAAATCACAGTTTATGAAGGTTCAAATAGAACCCTAGAAAATCGCAACCTCAAAACAGTGTTAGACAACAGTCTAGCCATACAAGCTCACTTATTCCAAATATATTCACTTGATCCATTTGGACAGTAGACTGGCCCCGAGACACTAAGTCAACCGAGTTTCAGCAGTCTGACTGTCAGTGTGATTGGCCCCGAGACACTTGGTCAACCGAACTCCAGCAATCACACTCACAAATCATGTCTCACACATCAATTAATCAAATCTAAACAATATCCACAAATGGTTAGTAATATAGTCTAAATGCTATCAGTATACCAGTACGTACTCGGTCCTAGTGTTGCCCACTAGGTAGCACGTTCTATTGATATCCTTCATTAAAATATAAAACATACATTCATAAAAATAAATGATGCATGAGTTTAAATCAAATAGCAACATAAACCATATATATACTAGAAATATACTAAAAGTAAACAGGTATATTTTGAGTATATATACGTCAAATAAATCCAACTAAATTACAAAATAAACTAGAAATATATTCAAAAATATTTTAAACATAATTCATTAATAAAACATGCATATAGTTTAAAATATACCAAAATAAACCAAAAGTAAACTAAAATAAACTCAAGTACTAATTAATACCATTATGCATTTTTAGTCAAAATAAAACATAGATTTCTAAATTCATACACCTTAAAGCATATATATATATAGAATAGTAACTCACTATTATTGCGCTCCTCGAGATGGGTCTGACGGGTCTGGTCCACTAGGCCTCGGTCTCAGCGCAACTAAACAAATAAATAATGACAGAAATCAGAATACATCTAACAAAAGTTCTAAAAACTCGTTCTAGGTTACTAGACACAGAATTAAATCAGAATTCGACCGGACATCACGTTTTATGAGAATTCTACCGAAAATCCAGCAGAACCTCCCCTGTAAAATGGACATCTCTCTACTCAAAGAGTAGAGCCGACCCTACAAAGAAACACATTTTGAAAATAAACGCAGAATACAACCAAAATCCCTCGGTCGAACTCCAAACTACAAATCACCGACCGAGGTCCATAATTCACGGAATATTTACAAAATACCGAAAATACCCTTATATAATAAAAATACATTTTATAAGTATAAATTATGTAATTAACCCTAAAACACAGTAAAAACCGATGAAAACTCATTTTATTAGAAAAATCGTATAATATATATAATTTGAAAATAATTTACGAAAAATAGTTTTAATTAGTTAAAAATACTAAATAATTTGTAGAAATCATTTTTATACCCTAAATAACTATCAAAACCAATTTAATTACATTTTTAGTCAATTTAGGGTAAAATTACCAAAATACCCCTATATATATAAATATACTAAAATTAATCTAAAAATTCACCAAAAATAATATAATTACTCAAAATTAATTTTCTCAACATATATTTCAATAATATCAATAAATATACTCAATTAACCAATTAATTTCAATTAAACACATAATTAACCTAATTTTTCAAAATTACATAAAATAAATAAATTCAAAATAAATACATAAAAATTCACAAAAATTACAAATAAATTTCTATAATTCATTTCAACACCTATATTTATCATAAAATACAATTTCATAATTTAATTAATTAATTTTCGAAAATTAGAAAATAATAATAAAATAATCAAAAATACCCAAAAATCAAAATAAATTCCAAAAATTCCACAAAAATTCACATAGGTATATTGAGCTAAGGGGAGCAACATTTGTTAAGATAATTTTATGAATCACAAAGGAAAAGCTCAAAAAAAAATTGAAATTTCAAAATGGCCGAAATTGAAAAATTAACAAAAACCCTACCAAACCGAATTTTAAGCTTAAAGGAAGCTTAGAATCATCTTCTATGGTGTCTAAGGAGTTCAACGGCATTGGAATGATGGGTTTTGGTGGTCGAAAACTTGAGGTGTGGAGGAAGAAGCAACTTTCGGCCAAAACACCAAAATTCACTTCACCGACACCGGAAGAGATGTCTGCAGGCGGCAGAACTGCTGGAGGAAGGAGGTGGCATGCCTAGAGGCACGCTGACGGTAGGGGTGGAGCTTAGCAGCGACGGTGATGGTGAGGGAGGTAATTGGGAGGAAGAAGGAGGAGGAGGGGTATGAATGGTAAATTTGATAAACTTTTATAATTTGTATATATATATATTAATATCTTTAATAATTTATATTAAAATATATTAATATAATACTTAGGAAAATCACACACCACATGTTTAAAATAATAATTAATATATATATACATATACACATATAATACGCATTTAATTATCATTAAACTATATAATATAGTATAATTTAATGAAAATAAACCCTAATTTAATTTTAAATACATATACATGCGTGTATATGTATATATTTCAATACGACCCTTAAAAATCATGCATGAACTCATGCAATTTTGTAAATCTATTTAAAATAATTAATATTACATAATTTACATGTCAATTTCCCCGAAAATAAAATTCTCAGGAAAATTTTATGTAAGGTACTTAAAATAATTAAAAATAATTAGAATAAGCTTTAATAAATATCAAACTCATAAAAATATCATAATTATATACAAAATTATTAACACTGCATATCCCGATGCAGTATAAAAATATTTAAAAACTCGGGATATTACGGATGAAACCTTTACCCCCATTGCAAGGTTAGAAGCTATTAGAATGCTACTTGCATTTGCATCTGACATGGATTTTAAACTCTTTCAAATGGATGTTAAAAGTGCATTTTTAAACGGTTTCATTAAAGATGAAGTCTATGTTGAACAACCTCTGGGTTTTGAAAACTTTGAACTTCTTAATCATGTGTTTAAGCTTTCAAAAGCATTGTATGGATTGAAGCAAGCTCCTAGAGTTTGGTATGATAGGTTGAGTAACTTATTGTTAGAGAAAGGTTTCTCTAGAGGAAAAGTTGACATAACTCTATTCATAAAGAAATCTAAGCATGATTTACTTATTGTGCAAATATATGTTGATGATATTATTTTTTGTGCTACTAATCATCGCTTGTGTGAAGAACTTTCTAAGTTGATACAAGGGAAATTTGAGATGAGTATGATGGGTGAACTTAAGTTCTTCCTTAGACTTTAAATCAAGCAATGTAAAGATGGAATCTTTATTAACCAAACTAGGTACATAAAGGACATTCTCAAGAAGTTTGGGATGGAAGGACCTAAAACAAGTGAGACTCCTATGAGCACCACCACTAAACTCACCAAAGATGAGAATGACGAACTGGTTGATGAAAAACGATATAGAGGTATAATTGGATCCCTTATTTACTTAACCGCTAGTAGACCGGATATCATGTTTGCTACATGCTTATGTGCTAGGTTCCAATCATGTCCTAAAGAATCTCATTTAAAAGCCATTAATAGAATCTTTAAATATTTTAGTGGATCAATGCATTTAGGACTTTGGTATCCTAGGAATTCAAGTTTTAACTTAGTAAACTATTCGGATGTAGACTTTACCGGTAGCTTATTAGATAGAAAGAGCACATCCAAAACTTGCCAATTCTTAGGAAATTGCTTAGTCTCTTGGTTTAGTAAAAATTAAGTCTCAGTCGCTTTGTCCACCGCTGAAGTCGAATATGTGGCGGCTAGTTATTATTACTCACAAGTATTATGGCAAAGATAACAACTAAAGGATTATGGCATCATTGTTGATCACATTCTGATAAAATATGATAATACAAGTGCTATTAACTTAAGCAAAAATCCAATCTAACACACTAGATAAAGCACATTGACATTCGATGTCACGACCCAAAACAAGGGCCATGACCGGCGCAAGGGAACGGGAATTCTTTCGAATCCGGAACCCGTAGCAAGCCTAAAAAAAAAAAAATCATGCAATAATAACAATAACAATGTAATATGCAGCGGAAATAAAAATTATAATATCATAATAACATTTTTCATCAACTGGATTTAAATCAAATCTCATCTCATATATATATAATCTTTTAATACAAATCCAGTTTCAATATAATACATCTCTTTAAAATAAAATACATGAAATCCAATACTTTAATACACAACTACTGCAGTGTCTAGATAAAATAAATAAGACTCAAGTAGATAATTTACATAAAGAAGCCGGGGCGGAAGAAATCCGGCGTATCGACCTGCTACTGAGGTCTGAAGAAGTTGACTCTCCTGAAAAATAGTCAACGGAGGGGAGTCAGACCTCACTGAGTGAATTACTATAATATATATACATACACATTAAATGATAATGCATACAATCAACAGTATATATATATCTAATATATATATACAGGCAATTTCACACAGATGCAGCAAATCATTTTTATATATTTTATTGAAAATCCCAGTTTATGAAGGATCACATAGAACCCTAGAATATCGCAACCTCAAAAAATAGTGTTAAACAACACTCTAGCCATATAGGCTCACTTATTCCAAGTATATCCACTTAATCCATTTGGACAGTAGACTGGCCCCGAGACACTAAGTCAACCGAGCTCCAGCAGTCTAACTGCCAGTGTGATTGGCCCCGAGACACTTGGTCAACCAAGCTCCAGCAATCACACCCAAACCACATCTCACATATATCAATAATCACATCAAATCAATATCCACAAATAAGTTAGTATTATAGCCTAAATACTATAGGCGTACCGGTACGTACTCGGTCCACTAGGTAGCACATTCTATTGATATCCTTCATTAATAATATAAATCATTCATTCACAATAAATGATGCATGAATTTAATTGAAATAACAATATATACCATATATATACCGAAAATATACCAAACGTAAACCAGGTATATTTCGAGTATATATATGTCAAATAAATCCAATCAAATCATAAATTAAACTAAAAATATATTTAAAAACATTTTAAATATATTTTATTAATGAAACATGTATATAATTTATTATATACCAAAAATAAACCAAAAATATACTTAATGTAAACTTAAGAAATAATCAAATTATTTATGCATATTTAATCAACATAAAACATGCATTTCTAAATCATGCATCCTAAGCATATATATATATAGTATAGTAACTCACCTAATGCGCTCCACGAGACAGGTCAGACGGGCCTGGTCCACTAGCCCTCGATCTCGGCGCAACTAAACAAGCAATAAATAATCGACATCAGAATAACCCTAACAGAAATCCTAGAATTCAATCTAGAATATTTAAATACGGAAACAGAATTAGGGTTCGACTGAATATCACGTTTTACGAGAATTCTACCGAAAATCCGACAGAACCTCCCCTGTAAAACGGACATCTCTCTACTCAAAAGAGTAGAGCTGACCCTGCAAAGAAACACACTTCGAAAAATAAGCTCAACACAATCCACAACCCCTCGGTCGAACTCCAGACTACAATCTACCGACCGGGGTCCACAATCACAGAACAATTCCAGATATACCAAAAATATCCTTATAACATAAAAATTCATTTTATAGGTATAAATTACATAATTAACCTTAAAACACAGTAAAAACCGATAAAAACTCATTTTATTAGTAAAACCGTATATTATATATATAATTGAAAATAATTCACGAAAAATAGTTTTAATTAGTTAAAAATACTAAATAATTTTTAGAAATCATTTTTATACCTTAAATAACTATTAAAACCAATTAAATTACATTTTTAGCCAATTTAGGGTAAAATTACCAAAATACCCCTATATATAAATATACTTAAATTACTTCAAAAATTCACCAAAAATTATACAATTATCCAAAATTAATTTTCTCAACATATTTATCAATAATATCAATAATTAAACTCAATTAACCAATTAAATTCAATTTAAAACACAATTAACCCTAATTTCTCAAAATCACATAAACTTCAATAATTCAAAATAAATACTTAAAAATTCATAAAAATTCCAAATAAATTCCTATAATTCATTTCAACACCTAATTTAACCATAAACTCCAATTTCATAATTTAAATAATTAATTTCCGAAAATTAGAAAATAATATTAAAATATTCAAAAATACCCAAAAATCCAAAAAATCTCCAAAAATTCTAAAAAAATTCATACATGTATATTGAGCTACTAGGGAACAACATTTGTGAAGGAAGTTTTCATGAATCATCCAATTTAAAGCTCAAAAAAAAATTAAAAACCCTAATAGGCCGAAATTGAAAATTCGAAACCTAAGCAAATCTAAACCATTTTAGCTCAAACCAAAGCTAGAATCACACTCACCAGAGCTCAAGGAGGATAAAGAGACTGGCGGTGTCAAAAACGGTGGCCGGAATCGGCGTGATCGACGATGGATCGATTTTCGGCTTCTCCGGCCAAAATCAACTTCCAGGCGCCGGAAACGGCTACTTCAGGCGGCGGAAAAGGTTGGGGAAGGAGGTGGCGCACCGGACGGCACACCCACGGTGAAGAAATGGCACGGCAGCGACCGGAACGACGAAGGGAATCTGTCGGGAGGAAGAAGAAGACTCGGGGGCAAAATGGTAATTTTCCAAACTTTTGTAATTTTGACAAATTTTAATGTATATATGTATATATATATACTTTACACTATATAATAAAATAATATTAAATTACACACATTAAATATACACCACACACATAAAATTTAATATTTTAATAATTTATACTAAATAAAATTAATTAAATAACAATAAAACAAATAAATAATTAATATAATATTAGGGTAATAATAAACCCTAATTAAATAAATATACACACACAGACTTTATTTAATAATTTAAAAATACGCATGAGTTCATGCAAGTCCGAAAATATATTTAAAATAATTAATATTAAAATATTTACATGAAAATTTTCCCGAAAATGAAAGTCCCGGGAAAATTTTACGTAAAACACTGGAAATAATACACAGTAATTAAAAATAGGTTTTAAATACATATCAACTCATGAAAATATCGTAATATACATTCAAAAATTATTAACACTGTATATACCGGTATAGTATAAAAATATTTAAAAACACGGGATATTACATTCGACATCATTTTCTTAGGGATCATGTTCAAGAAGGTCATATCAACCTCGAGTTTGTGGATACTAATCACCAACAAGTGGATATTTTTACCAAGCCTCTTAGTGGAGATCGAATGAACTTCATCAAGCATGAACTTGGAATGCTAGATGGTGTTAGTCTCTCTTAATCCCTTTATGCATTTCATTGTTAATCTTCTTAAATGATGTTATGTTGAGTTCTTGTGACCCTTATATACTCAATTGTTGCTTCCTTAAGTTTTTATTTATTTATTCATCATTTGCATAAAAATTTTAATAATAATATTTTTGTTTGTTTGGATATTTATGCATTTATTATTATTCTTGGTTGGTAGGATATTGATTATTTTGCCTACTTGAATTTTTATTGGTATATAGGTTATTTTCTTCTCTTTTGCTATTTAATAATTAAATTATTAAAAATTAATTCAATTAATTAATTATTCAAAATTAGCAAAAATTAAAGTGTCCATGAAATTTGGCATTTGCATGCTCGATTATTCCTAAATTAAACCTCCTCTCATTTCAAAACTTCTTGACATTTTATGAAAATTTTCAATTTTATTAATTAAGTCTATTTGTACTAAATTGAAACATTTCTTGGACTTGATTGAAAAAAATTTTAGAAGCTTAGGGGCCTATTGGAATTGTTGCCATGTATAAGGCAGGCGTAGTAGTCCTGAACCACTGGGCCATCAGAGTCTGGCCCCCCCACGCTCAGGCCCATGAGTAGACCAGGAGCGGGGGCCTGCTCCGCACCAAGATAGGCCTGACACCCTCACGATCCATGCTCAGGACGGTAGCCTAAGCTTGTTGCTCTCCAAGCTTTAACGGACTCCTGCATTTTTTTGTAAGCTTTTTCTGACTTCTTGACATTTTTTTTAGTTAATTCTCTGCATTTTTTTCTTTAAATGGCTATATTCATTTTTCTACCATTTTTTTCTTTCATCATGGGCCATTTTTACTTCACATATCCACTATTTATACCTCCCTCTCTTCCATGACCACTTCCCATTTCTCCTTCCATCCTTAACATTGCATTCCCATCTTTACCTATTTGTTTTGTTCCTTTTTATTTTTATTTTGCCTTGCAAATCCTTGCAATTTCACTTCCCTTTTGTCATTCCAATATTATTCTTATTACTATTCTTATTACTTTTATTATTCTTACTATTATTATTCTCATTATTATTATCATTTCTCTTATTATTATTATTATTATTTTTTCCTTAAATTTTTATTTCTCTTTTTCTCTATTAATTTATTTTAATTATTATTATTACTATTATTATTTCTTTCTTCCATTACACCATCTCCCATATTTTCTAATGGCCCTTAAAAAATCCTCCAAAACTCAAGTCTCCTCTTTAAGAGCATAAGCCTTAACTTCATCACCTCCTCCGAAAAGAGCTACTAAAGAACATCCAAGATTAACTCCTCCTATCTATTACAACAATGCTCAAATTCATTCAAGAACACAAGCGTTCTCACAAAGAAATTTAATTCCTTCAAAAAACAAGTGCAAAATCACTCTTGAAGAGTTTGGATGCCTTGATGAGGTGATCACTCTCCTTGATAGGGTAGGTCTCTCTACTATTGCGTTTGATATTCACCCCACATGTCCTTAACTAGTTGTTGAATTTCTCTCAACTTTTTGCCTTAAAACTCACTCTTTTGATGCTAACAATCCCCCAAATAGCATAAGATTCAAATTTGGAGGGAGGGATAGATTCTTAACTGCCTACGATTTTGATGCTTTGTTTGGGTTTACTCAAAGAGGCCTCTCACAAATTAACACCACTTGGTCACCTTATAATTTTTGACTCTGTCATTGCAAACCCAATACCTTTAGCTTTTATACCAGTCATTCCAAATCCTCTTCCATTCAATCCAAAGCCCTGTGGTATATTCAAAAGTTTCTTGCTTTTTCCATTAATGCAAGAGGCCAAAGCCATGAGTCCATTTCCTTTAAAGACCTCTTCTTACTTCATTGCATGATTGATAATGAAAAAATTAATACGAGTAGACTCTTTCAATGGAAACTATGGTTGCTTAATGATAGTATTTCAAGGAACTTGCGTGTCAAAGGGTTCATTACTAAAATTGCCACTTATTTTCACATCATACTTCCACTATTCTTGACAACACCTTTATCAAGAATTCTCGACTCTTTAGGATGGTTCATAGCTTATGGTTTTGGAAAGAGGAAGAAGTGCCTTAAGCCATGGATGTAGAGTAATAATATTTTGATGAGATTGATCATTTCACCTCTCATAAAATGGAGGTAATAGAAGCACCACCTCCCACTCCTTAAAGGATAAGAACTAGGGGTGAAGGATCCTCAAGTAGTGCTCAAGCTTATGATAATAAGCCTCCATGGGTTGGTGACATGTTTGATCATACGTCATTAATAAAATCCAACTTCAATGCTCGTTTTGATCAAATGGAAACTCACTTTAACAACTGCTTTGATCAAGTGGACAATCACTTCACTCATTTGTAATATGATGTCCATTATTTATATGAGCAACAAGGCTATCAATGCCAATGGGCACCTTTGTCACATTCCCTATCTCAAGAAGGCAATGAAGCTCAAGGTCGTAGTGGTGAAGGAGATGATCAAGCTTAGTGTCTTTAACCCTTCCTTTATTTTCATGCATTCCTCTAATTTTTTTTATTTCTCTTCTTTTTAGTTTCATTGACTATATGCTTTTATGCTTATGTTGCTATTCTTATACTTAGAATGCTTGTTCATGTCCTCTCTATTTATCTTAAGTTTTTTTCCCTTGACAAAAGGGGGAGAAGAATGAGATTTTGAATGATGACTTAATGACTTGGATATATAAAATTTGCTTTCATGACTTTACTTTAATATGCACACTTAAATATTTTTCTTTGAATATACATTTAATTGACATGCACATTTGAACTAATGACTTGAATATTTTATGGTTACATTTGTGTGCATATTTAATGCTCCATTGAATTATTTGAATAATTAAATGATAAATTCATATAGATACTTATGCCTTTAAATGCAATTATTTCTTAACCACCCAAGCATATATTGAGGGGGAGAATATTAAGAATCTTGAAACCCCTTAGTACATGTTTAAAGGGAGCATTTACACATACTTGCACTTATATTTTTTAATCATTTTGTCAAAGCCAAAAAGGGGGAGATTGTTGAACATTTTCATGATCAAATAATAATCCATCCTCATTTTGACTTTAACAAACATATTTGAATCACTAATGATCCTCTTTTAAGTGTGATTTTAAGTATAGGTACCAAATTACACTCAATGAAAGAAAAATAATTTTACTAAGCCTTGGAACATGTTTGAGAACATTTAAAACATAATTGAATCCTTCAAAGACCCCTATACATGTCGTCAAAGCATGGAAATTGAACCAAGTCGAAAGGAGTGCGATAGGAGGAAAAATAGACAAGTTTTAGTGAGGACAGTCTACGCTCACAGTCCAATCTACGCTCACAGTCTACGCTCATGACCCATGTCTGATCATAAGTGTTCATGAGAAAAGTGGTTGATATGCTCATTATCTACACTCACAACTATGACCTGACCATGAGCGTAGCCAATAAACACTTTTACAAGTAACTGTCATATTTGTCAATGCTCACGACCCTGAGCCTATACTTAAGACCTTAAGCATCTAAATTTCTAAAAAAGCTAAAAATGCATTAAATGAAGAAGAAAGAGGTTGGGAATGAATTTAATGGCTTCCAATAACTATTTTTCACTCTCTAACTATAAATTGAAGACATAGAACTTCATTTAAAATATTACACAAGTTAGTTGAACAATTAATCTCTTTGAACAATTTTCTCTATACTTGAAATTTTTAATTACATTGAGTGTTGGTTGTGTGCTAGGTTAGCTCTCTTCTTCATCTTCTTTCTTGGGTTAAAAAAGGAAAATGAGGAGTTAATGCTAGTTGTTTAGGTTCAAGTGTAAGCCTCAAACACTTTTGATTGATTGTTGGTTAGAGCTTAGCCTTCAAAAGCTCATTGTGTTGTAAAGGTTAAAGTTGAGTCATAAAACTCTTGTAAAATCAATCTAGATTAATAAGATTGGAGTAGTGTTAAAAATCCTAATTTAAGGATAAGTTAGGTGGAGATGTAGATTCAAATTGTGAACTCCTTAAATCTTGTGTTATTGAGTTCTTCTTTTGTCATCTCATCTATACTCTCATTTAATTCTTGATTAAACCTTAATTGTCTTTTAAATTCTAATTTGCCCTATTCACCCCCCCTCTAAGGCCTATTTCAATCTGCATGTTTTAAATCAAATTTGTTGAATTGCTTTTTATTTCTCGTCATGTGCTTTGAATATCCACTATTGAGATGCCACTTGCTTTTTGTTCTTGTGAATTTTAAGCACACCTACACAAAATAAATTAAGTATTCTTTTGAACCCAAACATTTCTCGGTCTAGGTTGGTTATTATCAAGATAATTCAAAGGAAGCAAATTCATATGTAGTCTTTTATAGAAGCACATATTATTGGTATGTCCTTTGATCATGCAATATGTTCATAAAACATTTTCAAATTTGTTTCTCCTAGGATGATATGCTTTCCTAGTATGTGAAATATACCTTTTGTGTTATGGTGGTGTATGTCTCCTATTATTTTGAGTCATGGTGTGAGACATGCATTAACAATGGCAATGTGTATTTTGATAAGTTTGTGCAATATGTTTAGGTACATTGTGCTGTGCAACATACTTATAAGTGTTGTGTTTACTGTACATGTAAGCATGTTTGGGTTATGCTTTTTTAGCATGATTTGTGTCATATGGGATTGAGTCTTATGAGACTTCCCTTTAATATATGACATATGAGATTTATTAGCTTTGAAAGCTTGAGTCTCAATCGGTTTAGAGGTAGAATGAAGGGAATTATATGTTGCTTTAACAAATTTAATATATGATGATGATGAACATGAGGCCATTCAATTAGCATATCCAATTCCAGTAGCATTTTCATGAAATTTTTGAAAGTTAAGTAAGTTATCTAAACTCTCTTTTCCTCTTTGGAATTTGGATATAGAATATTTTAATTCTACAACCTCATTAGAAAGTTTATGATTTTCATCACTTACTTTCTTAAGTTGCTTTTCCAAGGAATTTGAATTTTTTAAATTATTATACAATTTATCTTTTGATTTAATAAGATTAGAAAATTCATTTTTTAATTTTTGAAATTCTTTGGTTAGGCTAGATATCTCATGCTTACAATGCTTTTTTTTAGATAATAAGGTTTTGCATTTAAGAAAGAGTTTCCTTACCATAAAGGTCTCAATATCATCATATTCATCATAATCACAATATTCATCACAAGAAGAGTTAGAGATAGATGATACCTCTTTTTCATCTTTAAGAGCCATGAAGCAAAGATTGATCACTTCTTGTTGTTCCTCTTCCTTTTTGGATTCGGAGGAGTTATCATCCTAAGTAGCTTTGAAGGTCTTCTTTTTATCCTTTGCTCATTTATTCTTGAATTTGAGTTTGGGGCACTCACTTCTAATGTATCTCAATTTTTTACATTCATAGCAAGTAACCTCTTTGGTTTTCTTCTTATTTTCTCCATCAAGCTTCTTGTTGAAGTCTCTTGTTCTTGAAGAATTTTTCTTTCCCAAGAACTTCTTGAAGCTTCTAGTGAGCATGACAATTTCATCATTTTCATCACTAAAACCTTCACCATTTTCCTCTTCACTATCATCTTATGAAGTTTTTAATGCAATAATCTTTTCTTTTCTTTTCTTCCTTCCCTTCTTACTCTTCACCTCTTTGCTTTATTGTTAGCTCATGGGTTAAGAGCTTTCCAATAAGCATGTCAGTAGAGAATGTAGAAAGGTATTGAGTTTTCTCAATTGAGGTAACCTGAGATTTCCAATCCTTTTTAGGTAGGATTCTTAAAATCTTACTGTTTACCTCTTTCTTAGTGAAATACTTTCTAAGTTTCTTGAGGGTCGTGATAAGAGCGTTGAGGTGGTTTGTCATCTTTGTGATTAACTCATGAGGTTTCATTTTGAAGAGTTCATATTCATACATGTGAATTTGAATCTTCTTGCTTCTAACTTGCACGTTACCTTCATAATGATTTTCCAAAGTCTCCAACATTTCCTTGGCCAATATGCAATGTTAAATCTTATCTCATTCTTCTCTTATCATGAAAGAGACTAGAATGATCATTGTCTTTTTATTTTTATGATTTTCCTCCTTTTGTTCATTATTCCATTAGCTTCTTGCTAGAGTAGTTGTACATGGTTTCCAACCTTTTAGGACAATATCTCAAAGTTTGATCGAATCACAATCAAGGTATAGTTTTTTAAACTTCCAATGAGGATAGTCACTACTATTAAAGAATGATCTAAGTCAAGAAATGTTTTGTGATTCACTCCCATGATCTTGTATTCTAGTAGTAAAGTTCTTATAATTCAAGCTCTGATACCAAATGAAAATTCCTTATAAGGCTATTGAAATTAAATGGGCAATTTAAAGAATTCTTTGCAACAAATGAAGGAATATTAAGAAAGAAGAATGATGAACATAAAAATTTAAGGAGTTCAGATTCTCAATAATCCTACATCTCCACTTAAATTATTCTTAACTTAGGATTTTTAATTCCTACAATCTTATTCATAAGATTGAGATTACATAAGAGTTTAAGGCTTACTCTTATAACTATACATTCAATAATTTTCTAGGCTCACTCTAAAACTGAAACCCAAGTGCTTTAATGGCTAAATACTTAAACCAATTCCTTTAGAATAGAGTCTCTCTTCCTTTTTTCTTAAACCTAGAAAATAGAAGAATAAGAATTTCTATTCTAACACTAATCAAATCTCACAAGAATTATACAAAATATAAAATAAATTTAAAAGAGTTTAGAGAGCTTAATTGAATGCTTGAAGATGTAAATTGAATAAACAAATTTCTCAAACTCTAAATGATCTTCAGAGGTTATATATATACTTGAGAAATTCAATTATAGCTACTGGAAGCAATAATTTTGTTCCCAATAAATTCAAACTCCATATGACTGTCATTTGGACTTTAGAGCTGGAAATGTCCTACTTCCAGTCGGGATATCATTTTTTTATCGGGATACCTTAAAAGTAGTTATTTATAGCCATTTCAGGTTTGAATTTTTATGGTCTCGGGCATGGTCCTGATCGGGATATAAATAAGGATTATTTTTACCAAAAATTGCAAGTTTGCAGAAAATTAGATCCCAATCGTGAGTTTAGTCCTGGTCAGGACATTGATCGGGATCTTCACTGTCCCAAAATCCTATTTGAGCAAAATTCAGCCCTTTAGTCCCGGTTGGGACTGAGCTCGGGATTGTTTCCAAAATTGATAAAATTATGTAATTTGGTCCCTATCTTAAGTCTGATTAAGATAGTGATTGTGATGTCTTTCTAAGATGATTTTTCTTTGATAATTAATCATTATTTTGACTTCCAAATGATTGCTAACTTATACACACTTAAAGCAAACACATTAGTTACTTAAGATTAAGTTTGTTAAGATTAAAATCAAGATTGATAACTTGCTAAGGTCAACATATGTGACATGAGTAATAAATGATTTGTATTTATATTGACCTTAATCGTGTCACTAAAGTGAGTTAATCTAACACAAGCATAATGCATTAAACCATTTTGACACCCTTAGCAGCACACTATTCAATTGATCATCGATTATTAAAATTCTTAATCTTCTTTTTTTTTTAACATTTTTTTCTAATCTATACACAAAATTATATATCATTTTTATTAGAGTTGAAGAGAAATTAAATGAAAAATTAGTTGAGAGGTGTAATAGCCATATAAGGAGGGGGTGAATAGGACTTTTGAGATTTTGAAAGATGATTAACAAAAATTAAAAGAGAGATTAGGGATTGAAAAGATTAAACATAAGTGTTTAAGAGATTCAGTTTATCAACAAACCAATTTTTCCACCTAAATCTCCCAAGTTAGGATTTTTTTCCAATCATCACAATCTATTCCCTTAGATTGAATTTTACAAATTCGAGTTTTAAAGCTCAACTCAAACCTTACAAGTAAGAGTTTAGGATTACTATTAACCAAAATCTCAAGTTTTTTCAATAGGTGAACACTTAAACCATACACACTAGAATAGGTCCTCACTTCCTTTTTTCTAACCCCAAAAAATATAAGAAGAGGAAACCTAATTCTATCACATAACCTATACTCAAAGAAAGTATTTAATTATAAAAGAGTTAGAAGAGGAAACTGAATGCTTAATGAATACTAAGAATGAATTTTCAACAACCAAGGTGTGTAACTCTTTAATAAAGCTCTAGGACTTGTATTTATAGTTAGAGATCACAAACTAGCTGTTAGAGAATATTCAATTTGTCTTTAAACTTCATTCTCCTTCAATTAATGCATTTTAACTTTTTGCAGGAATGAGCCTGCTCATAATCGTGACTCATGAAAATATATTTGATGGATGTTAGACATAGTCATTGAAGTTTAGGTGAGAATGTGTTACAAACAACTCATAATTGTGATTGATGATCATGAGCAGCTCAGCCTTCCTAAACCTTTAAGGACTCTTCAAAGCTTTGGTGCACTGTGCTAGTCACAGGTTGGTCATGATCGTAATCATGGCTCGTGTAATATCCCGTGTTTTTAAAATATTTTTACACAGTACCGGGATATGCAGAGTTAATAATTTCTGTATTTTATATGATATTTTTATGAGTTAATATGTATTTTAGACCTATTTTAATTACGGTGTATTATTTTCAATGTTTTACGTAAAATTTTCCGGGGACTTGCATTTTCGGGGAAATTTTCACGTAAACGATTTATTATTAATTATTTTAGATGTATTTACGGACTTGCATGAACTCATACGTATTTTTAAATTATTAAATAAAATCGGTGTGTGTATATTTATTTAATTAGGGTTTATTATTTCCCTAATATTTTATTAAGTATTTAATTGTTTTAATTGTTATTTAATTAATTTTATTGGGTATAAATTATTAAAATATTAATATTTTTATGTGTGTGGTGTATATTTGATGTGTGTAATTTAATATTATTTTAATATATAGTATAAAGTATATATATATACATATATACATCAAAAATCAAAAATTTTTGGAAAATTACCAAACTGCCCCCGAGCTTCCTTCTTCTTCTTCTTCTTCTCCTTCCCGCGCCCGACGACCACCACCCACCTCCACCGTCTGCAACTGCCGTTCCTTCACCGTCGGTGTGCCTCTCGGCTTGCCACCGTCGCCTCCAGCCGTTTCCCGTCGCCAGCAGCTCCCTTCCCTGGCGCCGGCGAGCTAATTTTCCATTTTTTGGCTGAAACTTGATCCTTCGCCGTTTCTCCCTCTTCCGGCCACCATTTTTGACACCGCCGGTCTCTTTCTTCTCCTTGAGCTTCGGTGAGTGTGATTCTAGAATGGTCTAGAATTGTTTAGTTTTCGATTTCTAAATTTCGGCCTATTAGGGTTTTTGATTTTTTTGAGCTTCGAATTTGATGATTCATGGAAACTTCCTTCACAAATGTTGTTCCTAGTAGCTTAATCTACATGTATGAATTTTTGTAGAATTTTTGGAGATTGTTTGGATTTTTGGGTATTTTTGAATATTTTAATATTATTTTCTAATTTTCGGAAATTAATTATTTAAATTATGAAATTGGAGTTTATGGTTGAATTGAGTGTTGAAATGAATTATAGGAATTTATTTGGAATTTTTATGAATTTCTAAGTATTTATTTTTAATTATTGAAGTTTAGGTGATTTTGGAAAATTAAGTTAATTGTGTTTTAAATTGAATTTAATTGGTTAATTGAGTTTAATTATTGATATTATTGATAAATATGTTGAGAAAATTAATTTTGGATAATTGTATGATTTTTGGTGAATTTTTGAAGTAATTTAGGTATATATATATATATAGGGGTATTTTGGTAATTTTACCCTAAATTGTCTAAAAATGTAATTTAATTGGTTTTAATATTTATTTAAGGTATAAAAATGATTTCTACAAAACATTTAGTATTTTTAACTAATTAAAACTATTTTCCGGGAATTATTTTCAATTATATATATAATATACGGTTTTTCTAATAAAATGAGTTTTAATCGATTTTTACAGTGTTTCAAGGTTAATTATGTAATTTCTACGTATGAAATGTATTTTTATGATTTAAGGATATTTTTGGTATATTTGAATATATATTCTGTGTTTGTGGACCCCGGTCGACAGATTGTAGTCTGGAGTCCAACCGAGGGGTTGTGATCGATGGTGGTGTTTATTTTTGAAGTGTGTTTCTTTGCAGGGTCGGCTCTACTCTTTTGAGTAGAGAGATGTCCGTTTTACAGGGGAGGTTCTGCCGGATTTTCGATAGAATTCTCGTAAAACGTGATGTCCAGTCGAACCCTAATTTTATTTTCGTATTTTAATACTCTAGATTGAATTCTAGGATTTCTATTAGGGTTACTCTGATATCGGTTATTTATTTCTTGTTTAGTTGCGTCGAGACCGAGGGCTAGTGGACCAGGCCCGTCGGACCTGTCTCGTGGAGCGCATTAGGTGAGTTACTATATTATATATATATGCTTAGGATGCATGATTTAGAAAATGCATGTTTTATTTTGACTGAATATGCATAAATAATGTGATTTATATTCAAGTATATTTTTGGTATATAATAAATTATATACATGTTTTGTTAATAAAATATATTTAAAATGTTTTTAAATATATTTTTAGTTTAATTCATGATTTGATTGAATTCATTTGACATATATATACTCAAAATATACCTGGTTTATGTTTGGTATATTTTCGGTATATATATGGTTTATATTATTATTTCATTTATATTCATGCATCATTTATTTTTATGAATGAATGTTTTATATTTATTAATGAAGGATATCAATAGAACGTGCTACCTAGTGGGCAGCACTAAGACCGAGTACGTACCGGTACGCCTATAGTTTTAGGCTATATTACTAACTATTTGTGGATATCGATTTGATTATGATTATTGATATATGTGAGATGTGGTTTGGGTGTGATTGCTGGAGCTCGGTTGACCAAGTGTCTCGGGGCCAATCACACTGGCAGTCAGACTGCTGGAGCTCGGTTGACTTAGTGTCTCGGGGCCAGTCTACTGTCCAAATGGATTAAGTGGATATATTTGGAATAAGTGAGCCTGTATGGCCAGAGTGTTGTTTAACACTATTTTCTGAGGTTGCGATATTCTAGGGTTCTATGTGATCCTTCATAAATTGGGATTTTTCAGTAAAATATATAAAAATGATTTTTCTGCATTTGTGTGTATTTGCCTGTATATATATTAGATATATATATACTGTTGATTGTATGCATTATCATTTAGTGTGTATGTATATATATTATAGTAATTCACTCAGTGAGGTCTGACTCCCCTCCGTTGACTATTTTTCAGGAGAGTCAACTTCCTCAGACCTCAGTAGCAGGTCGATACGCCGGATTTCTTCCGCCCCGGCTTCTTTATGTAAATTGTCTACTTGAGTCTTCTTTATTTTATCTAGACACTGCAGTAGTTGTGAATTACAGTATTGGATTTCGTGTATTTTGTTTTAAAGGAGATATATTATGTTAAAACTGGATTGTATTAAAGAGATTTTATGTATGGGATGAGATTTTTATTTATATCCAGTTGATATGGATAATATTATGATATTATGATTTTTATTTTCCGCTGCATATTATATTGTTACTGTTATGATGGCATGATTTATTTATTTTTAGGCTTGCTACGGGTTCCGGATTCGAAAGAATTCCCGTTCCCTAGCGCCGGTCATGGCCCCTGTTTTGGGTCGTGACAGCTCGTGAGCAGTCCAGAGTATTAAAGCCTTTGGCTTCACGAACTAGATTCCTTGGTTACAATCTGGATCCTCTAGCATGATTGTGAAGGACATAAACTTTTCTTCACTTCACAACCTTCTTTGATTCTTTAGCTCGTGAGTTGTGCTCCATATCGTAAGGGCTATTTGTGAGGGATGCTTTCATGGGGCTATGTCATGACCTAAACTAGGGGCCATGACCGATGCTAAGGAACGAGAATTCTTTCGAATCCAAAACCCATAGCAAGCCTAAAAAAATAATAAAAACATATAATAAATATATCGTAATTAAAATTTCAATTTAATATGATAAAATAAACTCCTTCATATCATGAAATAATTTAATACAATATTCAGATAAAACATCTGAATTAAAATCGCATACAGCAAAATAAATAAAACTCATTACTGATACAAATACAATTACTGCAGTTTTCTAGAGTACAATAATTAATAATTAAGTAGATGATTTACATAATAAAGCCGGGGCAAAAGAAATCCGACGGATAGGCCTACTGCTGAGGTCTGAAGAAGAAGACTCTTTTGTAAAAATATCAACAGAGGGGAGTCAGACCTCACTGAGTGAATTGTTATAATATATATACACGCATTACTAAATGTCAAATGCAAACAATCATATGTATAAAATAAATATATATACAGGCATGTACACACAGATGCTAAAAATCACTTTGTTTCATAATGTAGAAAAAAATATAAGTTTTGAAGGATCAAATAGAACCCTAAATGATCGCAACCTCAATAGCAATAAAAATCACTCTAGCCATACTGACTCACTTAATTTCAAGTAAATTCACTTAACCCAACTGGACAGTAGACTGACCCCGAGACACTAAGTCGACTGAGCTTCAGCAGTCTGACTGTCGATGTGATTGGCCCCGAGACACTTGATCAACTAAGCTCCAGCAATCACACCATCAATCACATCACACATCAATCAAATCAATCAAGTCATGATCCATAAATAAGTTAGTAATTTAACCCTACGATCTATTGCACCAGTACGTACTCGGTCCTAGTGCTGCCCATTAGGAAGCACATTCTATCGATATCCTTCATTTAAAATAAAACATACATTCAAAAATAAATAATGTAAAATGGCATTCAAAATGATCAAATAAACCATATATATACCAGAAATATACCTAAAATAAATTAAGTATATTTCAAGTATATATATGTAAAATATATTCAAATAAATCATGAAATATACTGAAAATAAACCAACAATATACTTAAAAATGATATAGGTTTAAGTCAAAGTAAAACATGCATTTATTTCAAAATATAACAAGAATATACTAAAAATACACCTAAAATATACTCAAGCATTTAATAAAACAATTACACAAAATTATACATTTAAAACATATAATTCTAAAACATGCAACCTAAATGAAATGTATATATATAATAACAACTCACAGGGATGCGCTCCATGAGATTGGTTTGACGGGCCTGGTTCGCTAGGCCTCGGTCTCGGCACAACTAAACAATAAAAACGATCACGAAATCAGAATAAATCTAACTTGGACTTCTAGAGACTCGATCTAGAATTACAAAATACAGACAGACATAGAATATAAATTGGACTTGATGTCACGTTTTATGAGAATTCTATCAAAAATTCGGCAGAACCTCCTTTATAAAACGGACATCTCTCTATTAAAAAGTAAAGTCGGTCCTGCAAGAAAATACACTTCGAATATAAAAATTCACACAACCCTCGGTCGGGATCCCAAACTACCAAATTCCCCAACCGAGGTCCACAATTCAAATAATATAATAAAATATATTAAAAATCAATAAATACCATAAATACCCTCAAAATATCAAAATATAGTATGTTTAACATTAAAACATCAAAATAATTATTTTTTCAAATAATTACTTAAAAACCCTAAATAATAATATAATATTATAAAAAATTAAATTTTCTCAATAATTCAATATAATTTAATAAAAACTCACTTAACTAATCCAAATAGCTTAATTAGTCCAAATACATTTTAAAAATTACTAAAAATCCATTTTATTACAAAAATAGTATATAATATATTATTTGAAAATAATTTTCAAAAATTAGTAGTAATTAATTAAAATAGTAAATAATTTTTAAAAATCATTTTTATACCTCAAATAATATTAAAACCAATTAAACATAGTGTTTAACTAAAATTATCACCAAATTACACAATTAATCCTAATATTCAAAAATTCACATAATATACTAATAATACTAAAAAATTCAATAAAAATTATATAAATACAAAAAGTTATTTTATCAACATATATCTCAATAATATCAACAAAAACATACAATTAACTAATTATTTCTAACAAAATATATATTTAACTTAATTTTTCAAAATTGACATAAACCTAAAATAATTATAAAAATTACACAAAAATCACAAAAATTATAAACTCAATTCTAAAATTAATAATAACTACTAATAACATCAAAAATAAAAATTTCATAATTTATATAATTAATTTACGAAAATTAATAAAATAATAATAAAATATTCAAAAATTCACCAAAAATCAAATAAATTCTAAAAATTAAAACAAAAATATAGAGATGTAGATTGAGCTTATAGGAACAATATTTGTTAAGGAAGATTGACTGAATCAAGTTAAATGAACTTAAAAAAATTGTGAAACACTAAAGTTCAAAACTAAAAATTCAAGAAAATGGAAGATTAAGCTCAAACCGAGCTTAGATTAGTGTTTACCGACGAGAGAGGAATAAAACAAGACTGAAATCGTGAAGAGTGGTGGTCGGACATGGGTGGAACGACGTCGGAAGCTACTGTCGCTGCTATTGTTGTTTTTCTACTTCTCTGGCGACGGTTGACGTGCAGGCAATGGTGGGAAGGCTAGAGAAGAAGGCGATGACTGGCCGGAGGAGGGAGAGGCACACCGACGGTGGAGGATCGGTGTGACAAGCGGAGGAGGGGGAGGCTCGGGTTGTTTCGGGGAAGAAGAAGAAAATATGTTTATATTTTGATGCATATATATATATATACACACACACACACACACATATATATATTCACACATAAATAAAATAATACTAACCCTAATATATGTGTGTATATATATATATAATAACACATAAAATAATCTTGCAATAATGCATTTTAATAATAATAATAATAATAAACATCATTTTAAAAATAAAATAACATTAGTACTTAAATATTATTATTAAAATACTTCTTTTCAATGTAGTAAATATAACGTAAATAAATTCTAAAATAATAAGTTTTAAAATGAATATTTATGTAGAAAATTATAATTAAACATAAAATAATAAATATTAATCACAAGATAATAAAATAATCAAATATAACTTTGAATTTTATTAACACTGCATATCCTGTTTTAAATTAAAATAATTTAAAAACTAGGGTTATTACAGTCTCCCCTCCTTACAAGAATTCATCTCCGAATTCCAATAAAAGAATAATTACAAGAGTCAAGGAGGAAAGAGATACAGGTAAGAAGCTCGCATCTCAGCTTCAGTCTCCTAGGTATGCTCTTCTACATTATTGTTGCGCCACAACACTTTGACCATCGAAATATGCTTTGAATGCAACTGTCGAACTTAATAGTTTACGATCGTAACAGGTTCTTCTACGAACGTCAAGTCTTCACTCACTTCCACGCTATCGGGCTATAATACGTGTGAAGGGTCTGAAATATACTCCCTCAACATCGAGATATGAAACACCGGATGCACTTGAGACATACTTGGAGGTAAAGCCAACTGATATGCAACAATGCCAACTCTCTCCAGAATCTCGAACTGTCCTATATATCTCAGTGCTAGCTTACCCTTCTTGCCAAATCTCATAACACGCTTCATCAGAGACACCTTCAGAAAAATATAGTCTCCTACCTTGAACTCCATATCTCTGCGTCTAGGATCTGTATAGCTTTTTTGTTTGCTAACTGCGGTCTCTAATCTCCTCTTGATCACAACAACTTTCTCTGTAGCATCTTGAACCATCTCAGGTCCAGTCAAAGCTCTCTCCCCGATCTCATCCTAACTCAAAGGAGATCTACACTTCCTTTTGTACAAAGCCTTGTATGGTGTCATTCCAATATTGCTATGGTAGATATTATTATATGCAAACTCTACGAGTGGAAAATGATCATCCCAGCTACCACCCAAATCCAAAACACACATCTGTAACATATCTTCTAGTGTCTGAATCGTCCTCTCAGATTGACCATCTGTCTGAGGATGAAAAGCAGTACTGAAATCTAACTCGGTGCCCATCGCTTCCTACAACTTCTGCCAAAAATGAGAGGTAAACACTGAACCTTTGTTTGACACAGGTACTCCATGAAGGCACAAAATATGTTTCACATACAGCTTCGCCAACCTAGCTATAGAATAAGTGGCTTTCATAGGCAAGAAATGTGCAGACTTGGTCAACCTGTCCACAACCACCCAGATGGAATCGTATCCATCCTTGGAATAAGATAAACTAACCACAAAATCTATAGCAATCCTTTCCTACTTCCACTTAGGAATAAGAAGAGGTTGAAGCTTCCCAGAAGGCTTTTGATGCTCAGCTTTCACTTACTGACACATCAAACTCTTAGCAACATAATTAGCAACATCCTTATTCAATCCATCCTACCAGTTCAAGTCTCTGATACTGTGATAAATCTTAGTGACACCCGAATGTACGTTGTAAGCTGTAGAATGTGCTTCCTTAAGGATCTCTTCTCTCAAATCATCCATATCAAGAACACACAATCTACCACTGATCCACAAAACACCATCATCATCAAGTGTGAAATCAGTGAACTTCGCTGCTCGAACATTCTCTACAAGCTCTTCTAGAATAGGATCTCAGCTTTGAGTTGCCTTAATCTTATCTCTTAACGCAGATCGCACCTTAAACTGAGCTAGGAGTCCACCTGATCTACTCACCTTCATCATCAGACATTGATCCACTAACTGATGCAACTCTTAGATCAATGGTCTCTTCTCCATACTAATGTGAGCAAGACTACCTGAGGACTTTCTACTTAAGGCATCTACTACCACATTAGCTTTTCCTGTGTGATATAGAATCTCACAGTCATAATCTTTTAACAATTCCAACCATCTCCTCTGCCTCAGATTTAGATCTCTCTACTGGAAAATGTACTTAAGGCTCTTGTGATTAGTACATATCTTATAAGTCACCCTGTGCAAATAATGTCTCTAGATCTTGAGAGCAAAGATCACTGCAACCATCTCTAGGTCATCGGTAGGATAGTTCTGTTCATGCTTCTTCAACTGCCTCAAAGCATAGGCTATCACCCTACCATTCTGCATTAACACACAACCTAGGCCAACTCTAGAGGCATCACAATATACTATGAACTTGTCTTCTCCATTAGGCAAAGCCAAAACTGGAGCTGTGGTCAACTTCTCCTTCAATAACTGGAAACTGTTCTTACAAGCTTCTGACCACTCAAACCTTACATTCTTTTGATTCAAATGAGTTATAGGAGCCGCAATTCTAGAGAAATCCTATACAAACCTCCTATAATACCCAGCTAAACCCAGAAAAAATTTAAATCTCAGTAACTGAAGTCGGTCTAAGCCACTTAGATACTGCCTCAATCTTCTGTGGATCAACCTGGATACCCTCTTTAGACACCACGTGTCTAAGAAATGCAATACTCTCCATCCAGAAATCACATTTCAAGAATTTAGCATAAATTTGATGTTCTCTCAATGTCTGCAGTATAGTCCTCAACTGATATACATGTTCTTCCATACTCCTCGAGTATACCAATATATCATCAATGAAGACTACCACAAACTGATCCATAAATGGTCTAAATACCCTGTTCATCAGGTCCATAAAAGCTGTTGGTGCATTAGTTAAGCCAAAAGACATCACTAGAAACTCATAATGGCCATATCGAGTGTGGAATGTCGTTTTAGGAACATCAGCTTCACTGATCCATAACTGATGATAACCTGACCTCAAATCAATCTTGGAAAAGAACTATGCACCCTGTAGTTGATCAAATAAGTCATCTATCCTTGGGAGAGGATACTTGTTCTTCACTGTCACCTTGTTCAGCTTTCTGTAGTCAATGCACAATCTTAGGGTGCCATCCTTCTTCCTCACAAACAGGACTGGTTCACCCCAAGGAGAAACACAGGATCTAATAAAATCCTTATCCAGTAACTCTTGCAACTGCTCCTTCAACTCTTTTAACTCTGTAGGAGCCATTCTGTAGGGTGACATTGAAATAGGGGTAGTGCCTAGAACCATATATATACATAACTCAATCTCTCTGTGAGGTGGTAAACCTGGCAACTCCTCGGGAAAAACATCAAGAAACTCACAGGCAACAATAACATCTGTGAGTGATAACTTCTCCATTGAAGTATTCATGACTAATGCCAAATAACCCTAACAACCCTTCCTTAGTAACTTTCTAGTCATAATAGCAAAAATGAAATTTTGAGGTGTAGAACTCTTATCACCCACAAACTTAAATTCTTCTTCATCAGGAATTCTGAAAGTCACCTCTTTACTTCGACAATCCACCATGGCATAGTGCTGAGATAACCAATCCATACCCAAAATAACATCGAATTCCATCACATTCAATAACACCAATCAACGGACAATTCTCTACTTTCGATAAGAACTGGATAACCAGAAAGAATAATATCGCTGTCTAAAAAATCACTTAGAGGAGTGGTGACAGACAAAGGGAAAAGCCATCCTCGAAGCTTGCCAATAAGACTTAAAAGCAAAAATAGGAGAAACAAATGAATGTGTGGCACCCCGGATTAAACAGAACCCATGCATCTAGGTAACAGACAGAAATAATACCTACCATGACTGCATTAGATGCCTAAGCATCCTGCTGAGTAAGATGGAAGACTCTGGCCTGACCTTGACCTCCCTGCTAACTGGTAGAAGCCTGGCCAACACCTCTAGCACCTCCTCTGGTACCTCTACTATGACCCTGCTAAGGAACAATCTAAGTAAAACTTTGGTGCTGAGCTGGAGGCAACTGAAAAGGAACTGGTGTTGCACTGGCAATCAACTGTTGTGGAAATCGTAGAATCTGCAGCTGCTGATAACCAAAATAGGGGCATGATGTGGCAAAGTGTCCCATCTATCCGCATCTGAAACACACCAGTGGTGTCATGTAACATGGTCCCTGATGGACTCTACCACACGTCTGACAAGCATTGGCAGCTGACCCAGAACTGTAACCACTGTTACTGCTCGAAGCACCTGACCCAAATCCGAACGGTCTGCGCTGATCTCCATGGCCATGTTTACTGCTCTGGTGTACCCTCTACTGCTATCTCTGGCCCTACTGGTTTGGGCCTCTTTATTGACTACTCAAACCAATTTGAAAACTCGAGTATGGAGTAGTTTAAAATCCACTTGACTGAATGCCCAACTGGTAATAATCAGGCATAGCTCCTTGCATGACTAGCCTCAACTCAATCTCCTTGGACAACTCTATTATTGACTCTATAGTAAGGCCTACTGTAGGCATACCAGCAAATGCAGAACCTAAACCAGTGACATAAGTGGTGACTGCGAAGTACTGATCTCGCATCAGATCCTCTGCATATCTGCCAATTCAACGGAACTCTTTGGTGTAGTCCTCAACAAATATGTTACCTCTAGTGATACTCATCAGTCAAAGTCTGAAGCTCATACGGAGTGGCTCTGGGTAGAATCTCCTAAAAAATCATTCTCTGAACTGCGCCCAGGTCATTGTCAACATGTAAGGCTGAATCATCTAGATAAACCAATCCAGGGTTGGTCCCTCTACTGACAGTTCAACTATCATAATCCGCTGGTACTCGGTGTGAGCAGTCTGAGTCCTCATCTCTATCGCATGTAGAAAGTCTAGAGGGTCAGAAGTCCCATCGAACGCGATCCTGCCGACTCTGGCATATAATAGGGCTGCCTCAAGGTCAGACATACCCTACTGATAGGCAAGCTGAACAGGTGGTGCAACTGGAGGTACTAGAATATCCTCATACTCTGGCTCTACAGGTTCCTCATCCTATAGCTCTCTCTATTTGATAGCGACCTGCAGCTCCTTGAGGTCTACCTCTGCTTTGACCTCTGTGCCTCACTGGCAGATCAAAAGGTAAAACCTCATCCTAGAAGGACTCATCATCCTCTGCCTCAACGACCAATGGAGCGACACACGCTCGCCTCCTCATTCTGAAAAGACAAATAGAAGGATTCAGACAAAACAGACAACTAATGGTAATGCAGAAAACTAAATCAAGGAATACTTATCAAGACATACTCGAACCTAATTAATTATAGTAGTTTCAAAAGAAAACACGACACTGAAAACTTAGGGCCACAACTCTAAGAACTAAGGCCCTGATACAAAACTTCGCTTTGATACCAACTTTGTCACTACCCAAATCGAGGGCCATGACCAACGCTAGGGAATAAAAATTCTTTCGAATCCGGAACCCGTAGCAAGCCTAAAAAAATAATAAAAACATACAATAAATATAATAAAATAAATATATCGTAATTAAAATTTCAATTTAATATGATAAAATAAACTCCTTCATATCATGAAATAATTTAATATAATATTCAGATTAAACATCTGAATTAAAATCTTATACAACAAAATAAATAAAACTCACTACTGATACAAATACAACTACTGCAGTTTTCTAGAGTACAATAATAAATAATTAAGTAGATGATTTATATAATAAAGCCGGGGCGAAAGAAATCCGGCGGATAGGCCTACTGTTGAGGTTTGAGAAAGAAAACTCTCTTGTAAAAATATCAACGGAGGGGAGTCAGACCTCACTAAATGAATTGTTATAATATCTATACACGTATTACTAAATGTCAAATGCAAACAATCATATGTATATAATAAATATATATACAGGTATGTACACACAGATGCTGAAAATTACTTTGTTTTATAATGTAGAAAAAAATATAAGTTTTGAAGGATCAAATAGAACCCTAAATGATTGCAACCTCAATAGTAATAAAAATCACTCTAACCATATTGGCTCACTTAATTTCAAGTATATTCACTTAATCCAACTGGACAGTAGACTGGCCCTGAGACACTAAGTTGACCGAGCTCCAGCACTTTAACTGTCGGTGTGATTGGCCCCGAGACACTTGGTCAATCGAGCTCCAGCAATCACATCACACATCAATCAAATCAATCAAGTCATGATCCATAAATAAGTTAGTAATTTAACCCTATGATCTATCGCACCAGTACGTACTCGGTCCTAGTGCTGTCCACTAGGAAGCACATTTTATCAATATCCTTCATTTAAAATAAAACATACATTCAAAAATAAATAATGTAAAATGGCATTTAAAATGATCAAATAAACCATATATATACTAGAAATATACCTAAAATAAATTAAGTATATTTCAAATATATATATATGTAAAATATATTCAAATAAATCATGAAATATATTGAAAATAAACCAACAATATACTTAAAAATGATTGGTTTAAGTCAAAGTAAAACTTGCATTTATTTCAAAATACAACAAGAATATACTAAAAATACACCTAAAATATACTCAAGCATTTAATAAAACAATTATGCAAAATTATACATTTAAAACATATAATTCTAAAACATGCAACCTAAATGGAATGTATATATATAATAACAACTCACAGGGATGCGCTCCACGAGACTGGTCCGATGGGCCTGGTCCGCTAGGGCTCGGTCTCGGCGCAACTAAATAATAAAAATGATCACAAAATCAGAATAAATCTAACTTAGACTTCTATAGACTAAATCTAGAATTACAAAATATAGATAGACACAGAATATGAATTAGACTCGATGTCACATTATATGAGAATTCTACCAAAAATTCGACAGAACCTCCTTTATAAAATGGACATCTCTCTACTGAAAAAGTAGAGTCGGTCCTGCAAGAAAATACACTTCGAATATAAAAATCCACCCAACCCTCGGTCGAGATCCCGAACTACCAAAATCCCCAACCGAGGTTCACAATTCAAATAATACAATAAAATATATTAAAAATCAATAAATACCCTTAAAATATCAAACTAGTATGTTTAACATTAAAACATCAAAATAATTATTTTTCCCAATAGTTACTTAAAAACCCTAAATAATAATATAATATTATAAAAAATCAAATTTTCTCGATAATTCAATATAATTTAATAAAAAATACTTAACTAATCCAAATAGCTTAATTAGCCCAAATACATTTTAAAAATTACTAAAAATCCATTTTATTACAAAAATAGTATATAATATATTATTTGAAAATAATTTTCAAAAATTAGTAGTAATTAATTAAAAATAGTAAATAATTTGTAAAAATCATTTTTATACCTCAAATAATATTAAAACCAATTAAACATAGTGTTTAACTAAAATTATCACTAAATTACACAATTAACCCTAATATTCAAAAATTCACATAATATACTAATAATACTAAAAAATTCAATAAAAATTATATAAATACATAAAAATTATTTTATCAACATATATCTCAATAATATCAATAAAAACATATAATTAACCAATTATTTCTAACAAAATATATATTTAACTTAATTTTTCAAAATTGACATAAACCTAAAATAATTATAAAAATTATACAAAAATCACAAAAATTATAAACTCAATTATAAAATTAATAATAACTACTAATAACACCAAAAATAAAAATTTCATAATTTATATAATTAATTTATGAAAATTAATAAAATATTCAAAAATTAACCAAAAATCAAATAAATTCTAAAAATAAAAAAAATATAGAGATGTAGATTGAGTTTCTAGGAACAATATTTGTTAAGAAAGATTGACTGAATCAAACTAAATCAACTTAAAAAAATTGTGAAACCCTAAAGTTCAAAACTAAAAATTCAAGAAAACTCAAGAAAATGGAAGATTAAGCTCAAACTGAGCTTAGATTAGTGTTTACCAATGAGAGAGGAAGAAAACAAGATCGGAATCATGAAGAGTGGTGGCCGGACGTGGGTGGAACGATGCCGGAAGCTAATGTCGCTGCTACTGTTGTTTTTCTGCTTCTCTGGCGACAGTCGATGTGCAGGCGATGACGAGAAGGCTAGAGAAGAAGGCGGTGACTGGCCGGAGGAGGAGAAGGCTCGAGTTGTTTTGGGGAAGAAGAAGAAAATATATTTATATTTTGATGTGTACATATATATATATATCTCCACACACACATATATATTCGCACACAAATAAAATAATACTAAACCTAATATATGTGTGTGTGTATATATATATATATAATAACACATAAAATAATCATCCAATAATGCATTTTAATAATAATAATAATAATAATAATAATAATAATAATAATAATAATAATAATAATAATAATAATAATAATAATAATAATAATAATAAACATCATTTTAAAAAATAAAATAACATTAGTACTTAAATATTATTATTAAAATATTTTTTTTCAATGTAGTAAATATAACGTAAATAAATTCCAAAATAAGAAGTTTTAAAATGAATATTTACGTAGAAACTTATAATTAAACATAAAATAATAAATATTAATCACAAGATAATAAAATAATCAAATATAACTTTGAATTTTATTAACACTACATATCCTATTTTAAATTAAAATAATTTAAAAACTAGAGTTATTACAGGCTATTTGCCATTTTATGGCAAAATTTGAAACTTATTACTTTTTTTGTGGTGGTTTTGAAACAAACTCCCAATTTGTGGTGTTTTTTTAAAAAAAAAAAACAATCCATTTCAAATAGCGGAATGGGAATAAAAAAGCCAAACCACCATTGGAAATTGTAATATATCGAGTTTTTAAATAATTTTAAACTGCATTGGGATATGCAGTGTTAATAATTTTTGTACATATTTATGATATTTTTATGAGTTTGATACTTATTAAAGCTTATTTTAATTATTTTATATTATTTTAAGTACTTTACGTAAAATTTTTCCGGGAATTATATTTTCGAAAAAATTGATATGTAAATAATTTAATACTAATTATTTTGACTAGTTTTACGAATTTGCATGAACTCATATATAATTTTTTTTAAGTGCTAAATAAAATGTATAAATGTGTATTTATTTAAATTAATTAGGGTTTAATTAATTATCTTAATTTTTATTATTTAGTTTTAATATTAATTAATTAATTATAAGTGTATAATATATTAAAATATATGTGTGGTGAGTATTAAATGTGTTTGAGATTTTATATTATTATAATGTATAGTGTGAATATATATATATACATATATACATAATTTTTAATCAAAAATCAAAAGTTCCCTTTATTTACAGAATTGCCACTCTTCTTCTCCAAAACACCCGACATCATTTTTCTTCCATTTCCGGCCGAATCAAGCTGGTTTTCTTACCATCGGTGTGCCTCTCCTCCTTCCTCCTCCCTTTCTAGCCATTCCCGACGCCTGAATCACCCTTTTCAGGTGAGTTTTGATCGGTTTTTCTCAAAGAAACCGAAATCATCTTCACCTCCAATCACAATGATTCCGGCCACCAAAATCGACACTGCCATTCTCTATCTTCTCCTTGAGCTCTAATGAGTGTGATTCCAAGCTTTGTTTCACTTAAAATGGTCTAGATTTGCCTAAGTTTCAATTTCTTCATTTCAACCATTTAGGGTTTCAAATTTTTTCGAGCTTCAATTTAATTGATTCATGACAAAATTTGATCCTAGAAGTTCAATATACATGCTGTAATTTTTGTAGAATTTTTGGAATTTATTTTGATTTTTGGGTATTTTTTATTAATATTTTCTAATTTTCAAAAATTAATTAATTAAAATATGAAATTGTGTTTTATGGTAATTATAGGTGTTGAAATGAATTATAGAAATTTATTTTTATTTTTTTTGAATTTTTATATATTTATTTGGAATTTATTAAGTTTATGTAATTTTGAAAAAATGGGGTTAATTATGTGTTTAATTGAAATAAATTGGTTAATTAAGTATATTTATTGATATTATTAAAATATATGTTGAGAAAATTAATTTTGTGCAATTATATTATTTTTGGTGAATTTTTGAGTAATTTTAGTAAATTTATATATATAAGGGTATTTTGGTAATTTGACACTAAATTGGCTAAAAATATAATTAAATTGGTTTTAATAGTTATTTGAGGTATAAAAATAATTTCTATAAATTGTTTAGTATTTTTAACTATTTTTCATAAATTATTTTTAAATTATATATATAATATACGATTTTTCTATATTAATGAGTTTTTGTCGGTTTTTTAATAAGTTTTAGGGTTAATTATGTAATTTGGAATTATAAAATGTATTTTTATTATAAAAGGGCATTTTTGGTATTTTATAATTATTCTGTGAATTGTGAACCTCGGTCGATAAATTATAGTTTGGAGTTCGACCGAGGAATTGTGGTTGTGAATTTGGTGTTATTCCGAAGTGTGTTTTCTTTGCAGGACTGACTCTACTCTTTGAGTAGAGAGATGTCCGTTTTACAGGGGAGGTTCTGCCAGATTTTCGGTAGAATTCTCATAAAACGTGATGTCCGGTCAAATCCTTATTCTAATTCTGTGTCTAAAATTCTAGATCAAGTCTTAAGAATTTTCGTTAAATTTATTCTGATTTCATGTTGTCATTTGTTTGTTTAGTTGCATTGAGATCGAGGCCTAACGGATTCGGCCCACCTAGTTTGTCACGTGGAGCGATAACATGTGAGTTATTATGTTGTATATATGCATTGCATATAGGATGCATCACTTAGGGTTTTTTTTTATATATTTTCATTGTATGTCTTTAAAGTGATTTAAGTTATAATATTTTTGATATATCTAGGGTTGTACTTTTGTATATATATGCATGTTAAATAATTATTGATGATATTTTGGTATATGCACATTAAACATTTAAGTTTATGTTTAATACATTTTAATATATATACATGTTTAAAAATGTACATTTAGACATAATTATTTTATTAAATGATTAGTATACTTTAGGTATAGTTTCAGTAGATTTTAGGTTTATAATAATTGCATGCTAAATTATAAACCTACACTTAAATTATTTTTAAGTTTATTTTTGATATATTTTTTATATATTTTCCCAAATAAATGTATGTTTTATTATTAATTGAAACCTGAAACATTAGTGGTATACTTAAGGTTTAATTGTGATTTATGCATGCTAGAAAATTATGTTATTTTGGTAGAATGTGAATATATGTTAAACCTAAACATATATTTAAATGAACATTTACACATAAATGTTTTATTAAATGATTTGTGTACTTAGGGCACATCTTTTGTATATTTAGATATATTTTTTTAAGAAAATGCACGTTATATGATTGTTATACATTTAAATTGTTTTTAACTATATTAATGATTTATCTTTAGTTTATTTCATACTTTATTTGACATATATATATATATATTATATATATATATATATATATATATATATATATATATATATATATATATATATATATATATATATATATATATATAGTTGATTTTACTATTATGAATATTGTTCTACACTAATTATTTTCCGAATGAATGATTTAATATCAATAGAACGTGCTTCCTAGTGAGTAGCACTAGGACCGTGTACGTACTAGTGCGATAGATAAGGGTTGAGTGAGAAATAATTATGGTAATTATAATTGATTTGATGGATTTGACTAAGATTAATGGTATGTTAGATAATGTGATTGCTGTAGCTCGGTTGACCAGGGGTCTCGGGGCCAATCACCTGACAGTCAGATTGCTAGAGCTCGGTTGACTTAGTGTCTCGGGGTCAGTCTACTGTCCATAGTGGAATGAATGATCTATTGGGTTGATAGAGATGTAAGGTGATAAATAGTGTGATTGCTGGAGTTTGGTTGACCAGGGGTCTTGAGGTCAATCACACTGACAGCCAGACTGCTGGAGCTCGGTCGACTTAGTGTCTCGGGATCAGTCTGCTGTCCAGTTTGGAATAAGTGTTCTATTTGGAATCAAGTGAGCCTGTATAGCTAAAGTGATGATGGGATTGATTGGGGTTGCTATTATTAGGGTTCTATGGATCCTTTATGAATTAAAACAAACGTTTTCTGCATTTTGTATATTTATATAAGCAGAGTTTGACATTCGTGTGAAATGTATGTGTATATATATATTATATATATATATATATATATATATATATATATATATATATATATAAGAATGCATGATTGTTATGGTTTAGATTGCATGTATATATAGTATAATAATTCACTCAGTGAGGTCTGACCCCCCTCAATTATTTTTTTTTCAGGAGATCCCATATCGTCAGACCTTAGTTATAGAGTTCCTCGTCGGTGTTTTTCGGTCCCGGCCATTTTATGCAAATATATATTTTGAACTCTAATTTGTATTCTAGAAACTGCAGTAGTAGTGTTATTGTATCAGAAGAGTATTATATTGTTTTGATTATTATACGAAGATGTATTCATTGAGAAGGATTTGAAGTATTTATATTATATATTGATTCAAAAAATTTTAATTCTGTCTTATTTTTATTTAATTATTGCATGATTTTATTTTTTAAGGCTTGCTATGGGTTCCGGATTCAAAAGAATTCTCGTTCCCTAGTATCGGTCATGACTCCTAGTTTGGATTGTGACAGAAATGGTGGAAAAGGCACACACACAACAGTCATGCATACATAATAATAATCATAATAATTATAAAATATTTAATTAAAATAATTATAACAATGTTAACATTAAAAAAATCATAATATTATTAGAATTATGATATTATTTTTAATATTATAATTAATTAATCATAATTATTATAATATTAAAATTAAAAATAAAAAAAACTAGGTCATACACACAACACTCATACATAAATAATAATAATAATAATAATAATAATAATAATAATAATAATAATAATAATAATAATAATAATAATAATCATAGCTATAATTATAATATATTAAGTTAAAATAATCATAATAATGTTAATATTAAAAAATCATAATATTATTATAATTATTATATTGTTTTTAATATTATAATAATTAATTAATTAATCATAATCATTATAATATTAAAATAAAAAACAAAAAATTAAAAATTAAAAAAATTAGTCCTCACACAACACTCATGCATAGATAATAATAATAATAATAATAATAATAATAATAATAATAATATTGAAATAGCAAATAGCCCTGCTTCCATGCTTGAATTGACTTAAATTTGATGTAAAATGCCTCCCATTTGATTCTTATCTTTTGTCATGTCTTAGGAAGTTTTGAGGATGAATTTGAGCAATTTTCAAGAGAGAATTTGACCTACAACACTTAATTAGCAAAGTCAAATTGTTTGTTAAAATTAAAATAAATAAGTTGATCATACATAAGGTCAATAATTTTTTATTTTTTATTTTTTTTAACTTTGACAATAAATTTGATAAAAATATGTGCATAACCATTACGTAAGTGTGTAGCTCCCTTAACGTTACACTTAGTCATGAATTTTTACAAGATATAATGTGGGTGCGCTTCCCTTAAAGTGTGCAAATGTGTTGATAATTAAAATTAAATTTCAATCAATTTAAAGTGTGCAAGTGTGTGATCCCCTTAAAGTGTTATTTTTTTCAGTTACAAATTTTTATAATATTGAGTCGAAAATATTATATTATATTTTTTTAAGTTAAAAATAAAAATTGAAACTATTTATTCTTTTTTTTATCAAGTATAAATTTTGAAAAAAAAGGGATGGGCGGTTATTGAACCGAAAACCTCACGGTGTCTATATAATGCTTGCCCTGTACGGACAAAGCTGTTTATTTATAATTAATCCATACATATATATAAAACACGCGCACAAACAATTGGGTAATCGACAACGAGTGGGACTGACGACAGAGTCCGTAAGTGTTCTCACTTCTCTGACACTGAAGCGGTACCCTTTTTTTAGTTGAATTCGAGCTACCATCTCAGCTACAGCTCGACTCTCAATGATGAGAAACTGTTTTCCAACCTCCGACTTTCATTACAAAGCCAGAAAATGGAGTTTGTTTCTTTTCTCTGCAAACTATACGATGAACCATGTGAACTGCGGAAGTAAATTATCAGACCCGCCTTCATCTTTGAAGAAAAAAATAATTACCCAATGCCATTTTTCTTTTAGAGATTGAACATTGAGGTATGATCCAAAATCTTGAAGCTTACGCCTTTTCTGCATCGGATTTGGAATTTCTTGAAATGGGTTTTGTGAAACTAGTCTGGGTGTCTCAATTTTGGCTAATTGCTGTTCTTTCCAGAATGACACAGTGAGAGGAAAGAACGTTCTTTTCTTGTTTATTGTTTGGATGGGTTCACATGGAAGACTTAAATGTAAGTCAGCTAATCCTTCTTTTAATATCATGGATATAGTTTAGCCCTCCTGTAAATTCTGTGTAAAATTGTTCATTCTTTTTAATTTAAGTTCGTCAATAGGTATGCATTTAGTCTGGATTCTCATTTGTGATTTGTGCAAGAGTATAACAGACTAAACATCTGAGTGACAATAAATTCATTAGAGGAAGTTGAGTAAGTTACAAAATTGAACACTAAGAATTTACATTTGTTTTTGGTGCATAGGCAAAAATCTTTATGTGCTACACTACTGATATCGAATACTAGTGTTTAATATACAAGAACGAATAATGCAAGGAGAACCTATTCTAATGTCCAGGAGCTAGGAAATTGAAACTTTGGTCACTGAAACTTATCAACAAACAACCTTTCTGGAGGATACTTATTCATTGTCATTTTGGCACGAGGCTATCTCCCAATACATTGGTCCTCTCTATCTGTGCAATAATGGAAAGGATTTGTGTATTGGGATGGAATTTTGAGTATTTAGCTTCTGATGCTGAAATGAATCTGAATTTGCAGCCTAATATCTTTGAGCTGTGAGTTGTAGATCTTGTAGCCAATTGCTTTCAGTAAGGTGGCAGGCTTCATTCATGCTTGTGATTGATGATTCTCATTCAGTCTTCTCCTTGATTACTTTCATCAACCAAATCATCTCTCTGTCAACTGTGCTGGCCGAATCAACTATTGTATCTGGTGCTAGCTCAAGCCCCATCTCTTCCATATCTTTAACCATGGAAACTGCTTTCTGTTGCAGTAATTTGTTGCAAAAGAATTCTGGGGCTAGGCAGAGTCCAAGCGGTTGGCATGTCTTTATCACAATCTACTTAAGGATGTTATTCTTTTGCTCATGCAATGATCCTGACCGTTCCAGAATTTTTTACCTTCTCCCACACTAAGTCCCAAGCCTAGATGATGAGGGTTTTCTATGGTACATGCGTTGCAGTACCTTTGTGAGTCTGGCTATTGGCCTCTTCAGATAACTGAGGAATGGTGTTTCTGGTACAGGCATGAGTTTAACAACACAACCAATTGGCCACGATAGAGATGCAATTAAAACACAGGCCAACCATTGATACCAATTCAACTTCTCTGTACTTGCAAACTTCTTTAGAAATTCCACCATTATAATCTGAAGGATTATGGTTATGCCCACAATACCAAGAAACAGATGGTTTCTGTGGAGGCCTTTGAACACATTCTGCTTTTCTAATTTCCTTGCATTAAATTCGTTGAAGACTTGGCAAAGCACAAAAGTATTGAATATTATTGTATCATTCACCTCTGGACTTACATTAAATATAGACTCACCTTGGAATTGTAAAGTCAGGAGGATTGATATCTGGTAAAGAGCTTGAGCTAGGAGGTTTCTCCACATAATATTTGTTATGAGAGGCTCAGTCCTACCTACAGGTGGTGTCCGCATTAGCTCATCAGTGGGCCGTTCTGTAGCAAGTGCCAGAGCTCCGAGAGTGTCCATTATCAGGTTTACCCACAGCAACTGGACTGCAGTTAGGGGAACCTCACCAGCAGAAACTGCTGCAATAAAGTTGATAACAAGTGCTGCAACATTGACAGTTAGTTGAAACTGGATGAATTTCTGGATGTTGTTATAGACGCATCGTCCCCACCTTAAAACAGTGGCAACAGAAGCAAAATTATCATCCAAAATGACAATATCTGAGCTCTCTTTAGCAACCTCAGTGCCTTGAATGCCCATAGACAGTCCTATATCAGCTTCTTTTAGTGCAGGTGCATCATTTGTGCCATCTCCTGTTACTGCAACTACATGACCTTTCGTCTTCAAGCATTCTACCATTAGAAGTTTGTCGAAGGGCGATGACCTAGCCATCACGCAAATATTGTCAACCTTTTCCATTCTCTCCTCAACTGTGTAGTTTCGAAATTCTACACCTTCGACCACTGCTCCACTGTCTACTTCATGATTGAGTGCTAATATTCCACATTCTGTAGCAATTGCTTTTGCTGTGAAAACATTGTCCCCAGTTATCATTTTGATGCTGACTCCTGCAGATTTGCAAATTTCCACAGCTTTCTTTGCTCCTGGTCGACATGGATCCTTGAGACCAACAATGCCTAGCAAGGTCAAACCATCTTCTTGTAGCCTTGGACGCGTATTTTCATCGTTGTCATTCTTCATTTCTTCCTCTATAATCTTTTTATGAGCAAAAGCTATGCATCTTAAGCTACTAGCTGCCATACCTTGGATTATTCTCCCAATTTTACTTCGATCATCTTCATCCATTGACTTTGTGCTCCCATCGCTCAGATAGTAATATGAGCACAATGCTAGTATCATTTCAGCTGCTCCTTTCCAGTGTACATGCAAGGTGTTATCAGCCAATTTCCTTAACGAAACCCCACTTCGTTTCTTCTCCGAATTAAAAGTTTCAACATAGAGAATGGTATAATTTGGCTTTATTCTTTGCATGTCCATCTCCAGTTCAGAAACAGCCCATGAGAGAATTGCCTTCTCAGTTGGACTACCTGAAATTTCTGGTGTGGAGCCTGATGCTGGTTTGTAGATGCTGCCTGTTGTGTTTAAACCAACTCCTTGGTGAAACAATTCAAGAATAGTTGGAGCAATTCCCTTGTAGGAAGCTTCTTCGATCAATTCTTGGCCGAGCCAGAACCTAGTCACTTGCATCTGATTTAATGTTAGAGTGCCTGTTTTGTCAGTACAAATAACTGTGGCTGATCCCATTGTTTCACATGCCGAAAGTTTTCTGACCATTGCCTGATCAACCATCATCCTCTTCATAGAGTAAGCCAGCGTTAGTGTGACCGCTAATGGCAAACCTTCTGGAATTGCTACAACCACTATAGTCACTGCGACAGCTACAATTCCTATAACAGCATTTATTATATCATCTGTGGATGTTTTACTGCCTTGGTACTCTGTAACTCCATTTTCATCTTTTGTATTTTTGGTGAAATAGCGGACCAACATGACAACAAGAACTAGGAAAGCAACTGAAAGGCCAACTTTCCCAATAGAAGAGGTCAGTTTGTCAAGCCGAGCTTGTAATGGTGTTTGTTCATCGGAGTCGCGAGCTATTGAGCTCATCATTTCGCCCCACATAGTGTTCATTCCAACGGATGTCACAAGCATTCTGCCATATCCATCTGCAACTTTTGAACCAGAAATCAAGAAGGGATTCCTGGTGGAATTAACTTCAACATGATCACTCTCTCCGGTCATGCTTGACTCGTCCACTTCCAAAGAATGCCCATCCACGAACAAGCCATCAGCTGGAATTTGGTCCCCAATTTTTAAAGAGACAATATCTCCAACAACAATTTCAAATATGGATATTTGTTGTGGACGTCCATTTCTGAAGACATCAATTTTTATATCACTACTTAGTTGTGATAATTTGTCGAATTGTGTCTCCTGTCTATAGTTGCTGAGAGCTGAGACGACAACAACTAAAAAGACAGCAACAAAGATACTTCCACCTTCATACCAACCTTCATCTGCTCCATGTTCTCTGATGCCGAAACCAAGAGCAAGAGCAGCACAGACCAAGAGGATTAGAATGGTGGTGTCTTTGAAAGCATCAACCACAAAATACAAAAGACCCTTCGGAGGTGGCTTATTGTAAGTATTGGAACCGAATATTTCGCGACGCATGCTGAATTCATGGTCATCATCGGCATTGATTCCATGTTGTAAGTTTGTCACAAGAGCAGTGGCAACACCTTCAACTCCTCCAAAATGACGAAGGGATACAGAGTCCTTCTCTTTTACCGTCTCGGAAAGTTTCTTTTTATCAACATTTGCTAGACGAAGACTAGAAAGCGTACTCTTATCTTCATGTTGATTGGAACTGACTGGTTCTACATTCAACACAGTGTAGGAAACATCATGCAGGATACCAGAGTGATGATAACTATTTGTTTGCGATACAATTATATCTCTCACAAGAGCAAGCATTGCCCGAGCAGAGTAGATAGTTAAATATGCAATGCGCCATCTTTTCTGTGCTTTGGTAAGGGTGTTGACGAGTAATTTGCTGCAATCTAAATGCGACTGCTTACTGCTTGACATGGCTAATTTTTTTCTTTGTTTGTTCTGTTGTTGGGAAGTTGCTAATGGGATGCCAGGAAGCTATTATGTGAAAAGAATTATGCTTGTATGTAGCAGGAGAAGTGAGTTAGGGGAGAAGGGCTGTGTTTTTGAATTTCATTTCAAGAAGCTCACCCTAAATGTTGTTTTATAGGCAGCTTTGCTTAAGCTTATTCGCATATGCAGACATGGGGACAGGCTCTTTTGTAGTAAATTACCTGTAAACTTCCCTTTTTTCTTTAGTAAAAGATGGGAAAGAAAACTTTAATAAAATAAAACTTTTGAGGCGGGGTCTAATTTCATGACAATGGCTTTAAGAATCGTTGAAAATTACATTATTTTATGCTTTCGGTGCGCTGCATGTTAAAAAAAAAACAAATTCATGTTGTGCACAACTGGTTCGATTAAAATTAGTTTTCAATGCGCAATATGCATTTGTGTTGATTTTTTATTAATTGATTCCTTGGAAATGTAGACACTTGTAAGAGCAAGACCACATGAGAAGTAATTTAATGTACAAATTGAATGAATTCTGTTGTTTATTTAGAGGTCGGCAAAGCCAAGTTAGGACTTTTTGTATCTCTTCCTGGAACTTGCAAACGCGGTTTTTACGCAGTCTTTAGCGACTTGTGAGATTGGACAATATTTTGCTGTCGCCATTTGGAAATATCGGAATTGATTTTTTATTTTTTGATATGTCCACCTGCAACAACTTTATTTTTTAATACTTTATTTTTACTTTATATTTAGAACCATAGAATAAAGTTATTTTTATCATCATAAAATGAAATTTACTTTGTAAACAATTAAATAATTTTAAATAAATTCGAAAAAAATAATAATAACAACTAGTTTAGGCCATCTTTGACTCAAACCGCTAAAATGATGGAAGTTTTGCACTATTTTGGTGTATTGGTAGTAATTTTTTTTTCAACTCATAACACTGATTTTAACAACAAAAAGAATATTTTTTTGTATATTCTTTTATTTCTCTTATATTTATTACTTTTTTACTTTTTATTATTTTTACAAATTATACTCATATTTTTTTTTTATTTTTATAGATATCCATTCAATTTAAATATTATTAATATTTATTTATAAATAAAATATAGTTAAATATTATAATTATATTAATAAAAATGTAATTAAATTATGAATTATCTTAATTCAATTTTTATATAAGTGAAACTAGAATTTATTAAAAATAATAGTAAGATAAATACTAGATTTAATAATAATATTATAATTTATTTAATTAAAATAAAAAATAAACAGTATTTTAGTGCTGGTGAACAATTTACATTAAATTTATTGTGGCACTGTTCACCAACATTAAATATTCGGTTTTAGCGTGGAATGGTTGGCTAAAACGGATTTCATCTTGCTAACTTGATGTCAGCATTGGAGATGGCCTTAGCGTGACGCTTGCACCATAGTTTACTTGCATGGATAGGGTGGATTGGGATGATGTTTTTGCAGTTTTTAGTCTTGGTTGCTTGATTTAAAACCATTTTTATTGCGTTAAGAAATTTACAATGTCTAATTTTGGTTTCCAATGAAACTAGAAATTAAATTGACGAGAGGGGTCTTCTTCTTCCAGGACTCCTAAATCGAAATTAAAATCCCCCCATCAAAAGAATGCTGCTGTTGTTGACCTTTCATTTTAAGCTCATGAACCAAGAGAAGAGACAATGGATGGAGTAAGCCTTAAACATTAATGAAATAGAAGTTCCATTTTCATTTCAAAATATTCCTTGTGTTGAGGTTGTCATATATATATATTGCTAATACAGATAGTGAATTTCTAACATCACAAGAGTGAGAAATGAAGAGTACGAACTCTAGTCTCCTTAACGTGGATATCCACACATACTTGAACAGCTCGTGGAAAGTTAAAGTTGTCATTTTGAGATGTTATAATCATGCAATTCGCGGTGGTCGGATGCCACAATAGGGCCTTTCAAAACAAAATATGAGAAGACTTGGTAAGTGCCGTCCTGGCCGGACATTATCTTTGCTCCAGTCGTATACGATAAGCAAGAAATGTACAAATTATTGTTGACAATAACATCGTAGTCCAAGACCAAAATATTTGCTGTCTTTGCTACCACATAATTATTGGATAAAATCACTCGTTTTTTTCTATCTAAATTTTTTTTCTCTTAAATGAATGTTGAATGAATAATTAATTAATTTTCAATTAGTTCGATTGTTCAGTTCAATATCATATGTAAATAAAATTATTAAATAATTTTTATATTTAGTAACCAAATTTTGTATAATAAATATTTATGAATATTGTATTTCGTATTTAATTAAGTATTTAAATAAAAAATTAATATAGCAATGAAAATAAATGAATATAAATAACAAATAATTTAATGAATTAAGATTTTTTTAAACTAATTTCATTGATTTTAATTTCAACTCATTTGAATCTTTGGCTTATTCCAATTTTGAAAACATTGAGCAAAATAAAAAATTGTATATTATATGATAGTAAATTATTTTTATATGTATCAATTAAAATAATATTTGTTTGAAAATTTTAAAAAAAATATATTTTTTACTTGAACTTGAACTTGGTGTATTTAGAGATACATTTTAGTTATATATGAAAATTAAAACTTGATAAATAAATAAAAAATTGAAACTCCCTGGTTGGTAATTGGATTAACAATTTTCATTTGATAAACATGATTATTCTATCATACTACATGACTATGGGAAATGAAAAGGGAATGAAAGACGCAACTTATTTTAAAAAATTAGTATGCATATAATTCAATGGAAAATGTTTTATGTTGCATCTCGTGATATAATTAGATTATTAATAAAATTACAGATATTTAAATTTTTATATAACAGATTTACTTAATTTTTAAATAATTAGCTTTTAAATTTCTAAAAAAAAGTCAAAAAAAAATAAAAATAAAATTATTGTTACCCATTACGTCATTGTAGACATTATGAATGGTAACATCTGTCGCTACCTTAAATCCCTAATGCAATTTAGGCAACTGTTAATTAAAAACATCACATGCAATATTTATGAAGCATGAAATATAGACCTAAATTTCCAATGTGGGGTCATTTGCTTTATTTATTTTTTATTTTTTTTCCTAAATTTCTAATGTGGGGTCATTTGCTTTATTTATTTATTTTATATATCTCATATTATATTAAGGGTTATACACTCTATATATATTATATATCATATCATTTTTAATAGTGTATCACAGTCGAGAGCTATGATTCGTGTATTCTAATAATTGAACTCATGACCTATTGGTTTTGAGTGCCTCACCTTTACCATTTAGGTTAAGGTTCATTGGCATTTGCTTTATTTGAACATTATATATATATATATATATATATATATATATAATATCTCTTTTGGATATGTAAATCAAAATTTCCATTGTAGAATCACTTGCTTTTTCTATAATATGGTGCATGAAAACATGAGGAAAAGGGAAAGAAAAGACAAACAATACAAGATCAAAGTTGATAACTTCGAATTGCCTTGTGGAACCTGCATGAATGAGGAGAACAGATAAAGGGGTGGGGTTTTCCCTATAAACACTCTGAAGCTTAAGTCAATAACGGTATGAGGAAAGATATAATAAAGCGAATAAGCATAATAGAATAGAGAATAAAGAGTGATTGTTTGGATGATATGATGATGGAGTGATGGAATGATGTCGTGGTGATGTTGTATGATGAGAATGGGGAGATGAGAATATATGGGAATGAGAAAGAATAACATGACATGTCATGAGATGTATTTATAAGAGAATATATTGCTCAACCTATTAGGAATATGATTCCTTAGTTATGTAGGATTGTCTTGTTTAAGAGAGAAGGAGACTTCCTTTGTAGAGTAATTTTTATAATTAAAATAGACTTCCTTATTAACCTTTTTTCTTATTCTAGTAATCCTCCTCTTTAGGGGAATATAACCTTTATTAGAATAAGGTACTGATATAAAATATCAAGAGTCCCCCCTGAAAGTCTGTTCGGATATTTATGTCCGATGTGTTCGGGTTTAGAGGATAATGGAAATGTTATTCTTTTGCCTGGAGAGAGACTGCTTGAGTAATTACATATGATATGGAAGGGTGAGATGAGGTGGCCAGCCTCAGTCACAAGAAGAAATGAAGCTTAGTACCGAGTCTTAAAATCATTGCATAAGAACATTATTGAAGTGCCAGGTGGACTTGAGTGCATAAAACCTACAATAAAAAAGGATATGTAATGGATTAACCCGCCAGTGTAGAGACAACATGACGGAACCAATTGTCACTGGAGTTTTGATGCTTGGTGCATTAAAAGCACAGCCCGAGTGCCGAACCTCAGCACTATAGAAGTGACCTGAAGGTGCCGACTTTAGTCACTAGACTTAGATGCTTGATGCAAAGATATGAGGCTTACATGCTTGGAACCTCAGTACTGTAGAAGAGACCTGAGGGTGCCAGCTTCAATCACTAGACTTAAGTTCTTGGTGCATTAGAAGTGTGGCCCAAGTGCCATATATTCTTGGTGCATTAAAAGTGCGGTCCGAGTGCTATATAATGTTGCTTAGTTTATGAACTTTAGTAACTCTTTTAATGGCAACTGCCTAGTCAGAATAATAATTAATGTTGAGTCTAGACATTATTGTTGTAGATGTTTCATTTTTTAGGCATTTGTTGTTGGTGGTATTTTTACAAAAGGTAGGATGTTTGTGATCCTAGTAGTGAGTTTGAGCCCTTTCAATTTGAGCTCCATAATATAGGATAGTAATTTAGTGAGATTTTTTTGAAATGATGGAAGGTGGGTTTTAAAGGACCAAATTTGGGTTTGGCCAATCTGAATTATGAGATGAGCATTTGTAATTTAGCTAAAGGGTCAATGTTGCACCACTTCTGAAATAGAGGATAGTGTGTGATAATGGCTAAGATGTCTTGGAATTACCTTTTGATTTATTCGATTATGTGGTGGATATACTTGACTCCATTCTCGAATTTCCCTTATTGGATATTCTCTAAAATTTTCATGATCAAGGATCTTTTACAAAGTAGGATTTGCTTGAATGTTATTTGATTTGGCTTTGAACAGGAACCACCATTTGTTGTTTGAGCATGAGTGAGTGCTTATTCATCTTAGTGTTGTTTGGTAATGTATCTAATGTCTTTTGTCAATCTTTACATGTTGATGCCAAGTGAGATGATCAGAGTGTCCGATTGTTTAGACTGATGGGTGCTTAAAGTAGCATCTTCAATAAATACATTTTTCTTATCTGTAGTGATAGATAAAAGAACAATAGTTTTAGGATCATATAATCGATCTCATTTGATGGTCAGTCCTTGTGTAATAAATATATCAAATGTAATTGATGTATATTTTTCATGAATAATGATTATGTATATATGGATAAGCATCTATGTTTAGATGTGTAAGCGTGCTTGTGTGACAAGTTATAAATATTCATATAAGAATAAATAAGATGCAAAAATAAAGGATGTTATTTTTTGAGCATTTTGTTGTTTTTAGTATTTTCATAAAAGGATGGATGTTGTGATCCTTTTAGTGCATTTGAGCCCTTTCAATATGAGCTCCATAATATGAGATAGTAATTTAGAGAGGGTTTTTGAAATGGTGGAAGGTGGATTTTTAAAGACCAAAATTTTGGGGCTTGCTCAATACAAGTCATAGGATAAACATTGAGTTCAGGTGAAAGGCTAAGGTTGCCCTTCTTTTTAAAGAAAGGGTAGTGTGTAATGTTGGCTATAATGTTTTGGAATTGTTCTTTGAGTTATGCGGCTATGTAGGGGGTATACTTGTCTCCATTTTAAACTTTTTCTTGCTAAACATTTTCTGAAATTTCATGAACAAGGATCAACTATAGAGCAGGATTTGCCTAAGTATTATTGGATCTGACTTTGAGTGAGAGCCACCATTTGTTGTCTGAGCATGAATGAATGCTTGTTTGCTTTAGTGTTGCTTGGCAATATGTCTAATGTCTTTTGACAAATTTTGCACATTGATGCCAAGTGAGATGATCAGAGTATCCAATTATTTTAAAGTAGTGTCTTCAGTAAATATATTTCCTTATCTATAGTAATAGATAAAAGAACAATAGTTTTAGGATCGTATAATTGATCTCATTTGATGGAGTCCTTGTGTAATAAATATATCAAATGTAATTGATGTATATTTTGCATGAATAATAATCATGTATATATGGATGAGCATCTATGTGTAGATGTGTAAATGTGCTTGTGTGATGAGCTATAAATATTCATATAAGAATAAATAAGATGCGAAAATAAAGGATGTTATTTTCTGAGCATTTTGTTGTTTTTAGTATTTTCATAAAAGGAAGGATGTTGTGATCCTTGTAGTGCATTTGAGCCCTTTCAATATAAGCTCCATAATATGAGATAGTAATTTAGAGAGGGTTTTTGAAATGGTGGAAGGTGGGTTTTTTAAGGACCAAAATTTTGGGCTTGCTCAATACAAGTCATAGGATAAACATTGAGTTCAGGTGAAAGGCCAAGGTTGCCCTTCTTTTTAAATAAAGGGTAGTGTGTAATGCTGGCTATGATGTTTTGTAATTGTTCTTTGAGTTATGCGGCTATGTAGGGGGTATACTTGTCTCCATTTTAAACTTTTTCTTGCTAAACATTTTCTGAAATTTCACGAATAAGGATCAACTATAGAGTAGGATTTGCTTAAGTATTGTTAGATCTGACTTTGAGTGAGAGCCACCATTTATTGTCTGAGCATGAATGAGTGCTTGTTCGCTTTAGTGTTGCTTAGCAATATGTCTAATGTCTTTTGACAAATTTTTCACGTTGATGCCAAGTGAGATGATCAGAGTGTCCAACTGTTTTAAAGTAGTGTCTTCAGTAAATATATTTCCTTATCTATAGTAATAGATAAAAGAACAATAGTTTTAGGATCGTATAATTGATCTCATTTAATGGTCAGTCCTTGTGTAATAAATATATCAAATGTAATTGATGTATATTTTGCATGAATAATAATCATGTATATATGGATGAGCATCTATATGTAAATGTGTAAGTGTGCTTGTGTGACGAGCTATAAATATTCATATAAGAAATAAATAAGATGTGGAAATAAATAAATTAAATAATATCAAGAGAAACTAAAGAAACTTATCTCCTGATGTACTCTTGTCCCTCCTTCAAATTCACGAATATTTATGTTCATTGTTTGCTTTAATTGTTGCTTGAATGACCTTGTCTTTGAAGATGCTACCTAAGTTTATGTGTGCCCAATTTATTGGCATTTTGTGTATATCTAGCTTCACAAAAATATACCGTCTGAATATACTACTCTGAGATTATCAATTAGATTAAGTTCCCAAAGGCCATGATGATTTTTTATTTATTGATACTCATGAGTATCGACGTTAAGGTGCTCATGGTGACATCTACACTTGTATTATTTTATTGTAATAATAAACAATAAAAGAATGAGAATCTCGGGATCGCTTGATCCATCTTAATTAATTATCCATCCAAGTGATAATAATTTAAGAAAAATGGATATGAAAAAATTAATTAAGAAAGAAACTTATCTTGGTTGTAGTGCTCTTGTTCTGCCTCTTGAAGTAACGAATATTTATGTTCATTGTGGATACGAATAATTGTTGCTGATTAATTTGAAAAACCCATTAATTCCTCTTTAAGCTTATGGTTCATTCATTTATTTTTGCTTTGCTATCCGAGCTGCTGCAAAAGAAATGAACTTATTAATATATACTTGTGAAGTTGTTGTCGTGGTTGCCTTGGATATTCTTGTAATGCCAAAACTCAGGGGATGCTTAAAGATTGGGAGATGCCCATGAAGTGAATGTCAGACTCTTCCATACTTGCTCATTACTTAGAGTCTGAGTGTCCATAAAATCAATGCTCGGTAATAGATGCTCGAATTTCCAAGGATTTAGTGGATGGTACTTGTGTTGTTTGGATGCTCGAAGTCTGAGTGCTTATGAAGAGTGCTTATTGGATGCCTAATGTCCTAAGCTCGATGCTCGATTGATGCTCAGATATCAAAGGCTTCAATGTTCAATGAAAACTTATTTACGTTCTTTGATGCTCAGACTCGAATGCTCAATGGTCTTATGCTTTAAAACTTTGTCACTCAGAGCTTGATGGATGCTCACAAAGCATATGCTTGCTCATTTAAAGTTTTGACGCATGGAATTTCAAGGCTCAGTAATGAAGAAAATGATTTTAGTCCTGCATTTCTGAATATTCCCTAGTTTTGATGGTGCTTTGGTGCTCGATTAGCTCAAATATCTGAGTGTCAATGCTCGGAAGCTCGGTGCTCTGAAGCTCAGTGCTCTTAGTGTTCGACTCTTGAAATCTCAAGAAGTCAGTGTTTGGTATTTGATGTTTGATGTTCACTTAATGCTCGACTTCAATTTTAAGAACCATTCATCGAATACTCACATTCTTCAATCTTGGTATGAGGTCATGTGGTCCAGCTTTATGAATTTAGAGGAAAACATATAGATGTCCAGCTTCTTTTCGTCGCTACATCTGATCTAGGTGTCAGACTACTTCTAAGCCTCAATGCTCGGATGCTCGGTGATTCATTTTGGTTGCCCACTTGTCTTACTATTTGCTCTTAATTCTAACCTTAAAAACTATTGCATCAATAGTAAAACTTTCTTTAAAACTCATATGCATCCCCCTTTTTTTTTTCTTATCCCCCATTCTGATAAAGCTGTGGTGATGTGAAATGGTCATTCGAGTTTGACCATTGCCTAAACTTCCATCTTCTGAGTTCTTGATTTGAATTATATCTTATTTTTAGTATTTGTAAATCTGAATAGAGTGGAACATCTAAACTAGTAGTGAGCTTATTTCTTTTAATGGCCAATCTTTTTACATTTTGAGTAAAGGTCAATTTTGGCTCCTTTTCCATGCTAACTCATCATCATAGAAAGCTAGTCCTTTACGTTATGCACCTGATCAAAGATATAATGAAGTTGTTGCTTATAGTTTGGAGCTCATTCTACCAATAATTTTTAAGCAATTCTTTATATACCAACCTACTGCTCGGTTAATTATAAGCTGCACAACTCCATAGACCCCTTAAGCACTTTAAGTCTCTACTTTAACTATCTCAAATCATATGTGCCTCCTTCATTCGATGATAAGCTACTAACCCCTAGAGGTAAAGTCTGAAGCCAAGATCGTATTATAAACAATATGATCAACTTCCGAGGAGTGTGCATTGTAAGAATGGATCAATCTCCTATGCAAAGCAAATAAGAAAGTATTGCCCTGACAATCTTTGCGCTATTTCAATATGAATTTGTCACTGATGACTGAATTGGATTTCTTTATAATTATTCTTAGAGAAATTGTGATTTTTTTGCATTTTTTAGAGGTTGAGCTAAATTCCTAGCAAGCAAAAATAATTCAGAATTGAATTTGATTTTTCCCATAGACGGCGTCACTTGATTACTCTGAATTGATATTTTTGCTTATGGAACTTGCATTGACAAGGAGAACGGGTAAAAGGATAGGGTTTTTTCCATAAACACTCTGAAGCTTAAGTCAGTAATGGTATAAGAAAAATATAATAAAGTGAATAGATATAATAGAATAGAGAATAAATAGCGATTGCTTGGATGATGTGATGATGGAGTGATGGAATAATGTCGTGGTGATGTTGTATGATGAGAATGGGGAGATGAGAATATATGGGAATGAGAATGAATAACATAAGATGTCATGAGATGTATTTATAGGAGAAGGTATTGCTCAAAACTCTTAGGAATATGATTTCTTAGTCTTGTAGGATTGCTTTATTTAGGAGAGAAGGACACTTCCTTTATAGAGTAATCTTTCTAATTGAAATAGACTTTCTTATTAAGCTTTCTTCTTATTCAATTAATTCTCATCTTTAGGGAAAATATAACCCTTATTAGAATAGAATATCGATATAGGATATCAGGTATGAAAATAAATAACCCTTAATTCTCATCTTTTGGTTGTAGTGTTCTTGTTCTGCCTCTTAAAGTAATGAATATTTATGTTTGTTATGGATTTGAATAATTATTGCTCATTAATTTAAAAAACTCATTAATTCCTCATTGAGCTCATGGTTGATTCATTTGTTTTTTCTTTGCTATCTAAGCTCTTGCAAAAGAAATGAACTTATTAATATATACTTGTGAAGTTGTTATCGTGGTTGCCTTGGATATTCCTGTAATGCCAGAACTCAGGAGATGGTTGGAGATGCCCATAAAGTGAATGTCCAAATCTTTCATACTTGCTCGTTACTTAAAGTTTGAGTGTCCATGAAATTAATGTTCAGTAGTAGATGCTTGGATTTCCAAGGCTTTAGTGAACTGTACTTGTGTTGTTCGGATGCTAGGAGTTTGAGTGCTTATGAAGGGTGCTTGTTGGATGCCCAATGTCCTAGCTCGATGCTCAGATATCAAAGAATTTGATGTTCAGTGAAATATTTATGTTCTTTGATGCTCAGGCTTAGATTTTTTAATGCTCAGACTTGGATGCTTGATGGTCTTATGCTTTGAAACTTTATCACTCAGAGTTTGATGGATGCTCACAAAGCAGATATTTGGTATTCAAAGCTTGTTTAAATTTTTGACGTATGGAATTTCAAGGCTGAATAATGAAGAAAATGATTTCAGACCTACATTTTCTATTATTCCCCAGCTTCAGTGGTGCTTTGCTGCTCAGTCAGCTCAAATATCCGAGTGTCAGTGCTCGGTGCTCAGAAGCTCAGTACTTAGAAGCTCCATGCTCAATGCTCACTGCTTGAAATCTCAATGTTTGGTATTTGATGTTTGATGTTCACTTGATACTCGGTTTCAATTTTAAGAACCATTCATTGAATACTCGCATTCTTCAATCTCAATATGAGGTTATGTGGTCTAGCTTTGTGAATTTAGAGGAAAATGTGTAGACATCTAACTTCTTTTCATCACTACGTCTAATTTGGGTGTCGAACTACTTCTGAGCCTCGATGCTTGGATGCTTGATGATTCATTTTGGTTGCCCAGTTGTCTTATTATCTGCTCTGAATTCTAACCTTAGAAACTACTGCATCAATAGCAGAACTTTCTTTAAAACTCATATGCATCCCCTTTTTTTTTTCTTTTTATCCCCCCTTTTGATAAATCTGTGGTGATGTGAAATGGTCATTCAAGTTTGACCGTTGCCAAAACTTCCATCTTTTGAGTTCTTGATTTGAATTATATCTTATTTTTAATATTTGTAAATCTGAATGGAGTGGGACATCTAAACTGGTAGCGATCTTGCTTCTTCTAATGGCTAATCTTTTTGCATTTTGAGCAGAGGTCATTCTTGGCTCCTTTTCCATGTTAACTCATTGTCATAGAAGGCTAATCCCATAGCAAGTCAATCGATAAGAATGCCATTGCAACATTGTTAAACCTTTCATGCCTCGTGACTTAATCATCTAACCACACAACTTTATAATAAATTTTTGTTAAGCCATGATTCTGTTGAGAGTATAATGAGTTTGTGAGCAATAGAATCATGAGACTATTCAATCAAGTATTTGAATAAGACAAATATAAATATGGAAACTTATCTGCTAATGCAAGGGATCTTAAAGCTCATCAATGTCGTGATTGTAAATGGATAGATCTTTAATGCCATGCCTTTGTGTTCTACACCAATTTATTGCTCGTGTAATTAGAAACTTGAAGCTGCATAACTCCGTAAACCGCTTAGGCACTTTAAGTCTCTGCTTCAACTATCTCGAATCATGTATGCTTCCTTTAATGGATGATAAGCTACTAACCCCTAGAGGTAAAGTCTGAAGCCAAGATCGTATTATAAACAACATGATCAACTTCCGAGGAATGTGCATTGTAAGAATGGATCAATCTCCCGTGCAAAGCAAATAAGAAAGTATTGCCCTGACGATCTTTGCACTATTTTAATATGAATTTATCACTGATGACTGAATTGGATTTCTTTATGATTATGCTTAGAGAAATTGTGATTTGGTTGCGTCTTTGAGAGGTCGAGCAAAATTCCTAGCAAGTAAAGATAATTCAGAATTGAATTTGATTTTCCCCCCAGACGGAGCCACTTGATAACTCCAAATTGATATTTTGCTTGTGGAGTCTGCATGGACGAGGAGGACGGGTAAAGGGCGCGGGGTTTCCCCTATAAACACTTCGAAGCTTAAGTCAGTAACAGTATGAGAAAAAATATAATAAAATGAATAAGTATAATAAAATAGAGAATAAAAAGTGATTGCTTGGATGATGTGATGATAAAGTGATAGAATGATGTCTTGGTGATGTTGTATGATGAGAATGGAGAGATTAAAATATATGGGAATGAGAATGAATAATATGAGATGTCATAAAATGTATTTATAGGAGAATATATTGATCAAACCTATTAGTTATTAGTTTTGTAAAATTGCCTTGTTTAGAAGAGAATGAGACTTCCTTTGTAAAGTAATATTTCTAATTGAAATAGATTTTCTTATTAAGTTTTCTGCTTATTTAAGTAATTCTCCTCTTTAGGGGAATATAATCCTTATTAGAATAAAATACTGATATGAGATATTAAAAATAATTACTAATTAAAAAAAATATTTATTATTGTGATTATATCTTAATTTATATAATCGTATTAAATTAATTTTTAAATTTTTTTATCATTTAATTTTGTTTATATTAAATTGAATTAATTAAAATTTAATAAATTTTTTAAATACGTGATTGAAAACAAATCTTGCATAAAGGACATAATAAAGTGAGAGAATGACGATGCACCGAAAGAAAATAAAAGTTTGAGGTGTGCCCCATTTGATGCTTTACGGTGAGAGTGCGGAAAGTTTTGGAGTCGTGCTTCACGTAAAAGAAAGTAGTCTTCTCTTATGCGAGTTTCACTTTTTCTTTTCTTTCAACATCGTGGAGAAGAATTCCGATCTGAAATCTCTTCAGAAAGCTTCTAATTTTCTATTCAATAATATGTTAGTTTAAATTTTAACTTTTTTTATACATTTAAAATACAATTATCTTCCTTGCTCACTATAAAATTAATAAATTCTATTAAATAATAGTAAAAACAAAGACTCAAATTTGAAATATTTTTTACTCCTTACATTACATAAATTGTGAAAAATCAACCAAATTATATTTAACTAGTCTAAATCTGAATTTTGCAATAACTAAAAATAATATTCATATTTGAAACTAATTATTTAATAATTAAAAACTACATATGAATTACATATAAAGATGAGAATTCAAAAAGTTATTATAATAATTCTATTTAATTGGCTTTTTTACTAAGAGTGTACACATATTATTAATATGCATATTAATGGTAATAATTGAATAAATAAAATAAAATAAAAAATAGAAAATGATTGAAAAATTATAGATTTAATGACCCTATATTTTAAATAATATAAAATTATTTTGAAATATACCGTGTTAATAAATTTTAAATTTTATTTATATACTATTATTAATTCTGTATATTTTTTATTTATTTTATTTTAAAGGTTAATTTATGTGAAATAATTTATTTTACGTGGGAGTTCTATTACTTGATAATAATAATAATAATAATAATAATAATAATATTATTATTATTATTATTAGATTGAAGGGCATTTTAGTCTTTTCATAATTAATTAATAAAAAAGTAAAAAAAATCATGTCAACCATTTTCTCTTTCTTCTTCTTCTTCTTCCGCCCGAAACCATTCCTGTTCCACCGGAGCCACCATAGCCTCAACCACCACCACTTCCAGCCACCTCCAGCATCTCCCAGACATCGCTTGTCACCTTTAGCTTGCCAGAGAATCACCGAAAATAAGGGAGGCTGAGGGTGAGCTTCCATTGTTGCCGGTGAGATTCAGGCCATCTCAACTCCTCAAATTAGTCTTGTTTGAATCCTTAAGCTTCGGTGAGTCCATTTTTGAGCTCCGTTTGAACTCAAATCCTTTCGATTTTTAGATATCTTCGATTTTTAGTTTATATGTTTTAGGATTTTTATTTTATTTTTTAACTTGGTATTGTTTGATTCATGGATTATTGCTTAAGAAATGTTGCTTGTGGTAACTTAATCTTCCTAAAAATAATTTTTATTTAATTTTTGAATTAATTTGAATTATGGGTAATTTTTTATTATTTTAATATTAAATATTGAATTTTTTATAATTATGTTAATTAATTATTTTTAATGAAAATTTAGTCAAATTAGTGTTAGTAATTTGAGTTAATAATTTTAGAATTATTAAAATAATATTTAGTGAATTTATATAATTTTTGAGGATATTAATTGTATTATGTGAATTTTGTATATATAGGTTAATTATGTATTTTTGTGGATATTATAGTTAAAAAATGTGTTTTAGATGATTTTAGAATTATATGGGGTATTAAAATAATTTTTATAAATTATTTACTATTTTTAACTAATTAATACTAATTTTTGAAAATTATATTCAAATAATATATTATTTACTATTTTGGTGATTAAATGGATTTTTAATTACTTTTAATATATATTTAAGCTATTTGAATGTATAAAAGTGAATTTTTACTATTTTATGTTGAATTATTGAAAAACTTGATTTTTATTAATATTATATTATTATTTGAGAATTTTATTTAATTATTGTGAAAATAATAGTATTTAGTGTTTTAATATTTAAATATATTATATATTGGTATTTTATTGATATTTATGGAATTTATTGATTTTTTATATTTATTCTTTTATTTGTATTTTTGGTGAATTGTGAACCTCGATTGAGATATTGTGTAGTTCGTAATCGCAACTCGAGGTGTTGAGCTTTATATTTTAAAAGTGTATTTTCCTTGCAAGATCGACTCTACCTTTTAGTAGAGAGATGTCTGTTTTACAGAAGAAGTTTTGTCGAATTTTCGGTAAAATTCTCGTGAAATGTGACGTCGGGTTGAGTCTCTTTTAGAAGTATAAGTTAGAAATTTATTCTGATTTGTTATTATTATTTATTTTCTAATTGCGTCGAGACCAAGGCCTATCGGACTGGGCCCGTTGAGTTAATCTCGAGGAGTGCAAACTTGTGAGTTATTCTTTTATATATACATTGCATGTAAATGCATGATTATAAGTTTTCATATTTTAATATGAGTTTAAACATGAATTATTTTATTAAATGAATAAGTATATTATTGGTATATTTTTTGTGTTCTTTTGGTGTATGATTTAGTATATTGATATATATGTGACATATATGCTTAATTTATTTTTAGTATATATTTGGTATATATGTGTCATATATATTCGGTATATTTATGGTTGATTTTGGTTATATGTAGCATATATATACTTGAAATATATTTAGTATATTTTCTATATATTTCTGGTATATATATGGTATATTTCTTTGCTATGAATGTTATTTATGTTTAATTATGCATTTATTTATTTTCCATAAATATACATTTTTATTTAAAGGATATCAATAAAACGTGCTATCTAGTGAGCTGCACCAGGACTGTATACATGTCGGTTCATTAGACTTTAAGATCGATATTGTGAGAATTATTTGAGGAGCATTTAATTGATTAATTATTGAGATTTGATGTGAGTGAATAATGTGGTTACTGGAGCTCGGTTGACCTAGTGTCTCGGGGCCAATCACACTAATAATGAGACTGTTAGAGTTCGATTGACTTAGTGTCTCGGAGTCAGTCTACTGTCCAAAATGGAATAAGATAACTTATTTGGAATTAAATAAGCTTGCATGGCTAGTGAGATATTTGTTTGAGGTTGTGAATGTTTAGGGTTCTATTTGATCTTTCACCTAAATAGGTGTTTTCTGCATTTATAAATATAAAAGTAAATTTAACATCTGTGTGAAATGCGTGTGTGTGTATACTGATGTTTGACTAGATATGTTTTAGATTGCATGTATATATATATTATAATAATTCACTCAGTGAGGTCTGACTCCCCTCAATATTTTTTTCAGGGGATTCCTCGTCTTCAGACCTCAGTAGTAGACCCCTATGCTAGACTTTTTCAGCCCCGGCTAAATTATGTAAATTATTTATCTGAACTTTGTTGTATTTTAGAAAACTGCAGTAGTACTATTTTGTATTTGTAGAATGTTATTGTAGTGTGAGACCTTTCTCTGAATATTGTATGAAAATATTTTTATCTTAAAATATGATAATTAAGTATTTATTTTTATATCGACTTAAATTTTAATTCTGGTGTATTTTTATTTATTTATTTCATGCTTTTATTTTCTAAGGCTTGTTACGGGTGTCGGATTCAAAAGAATTCTCGTTTCTTAGCATCAGTCATAACTCCTGGGTGGGGTTGTGACAATAGATTTCATACTTTTTTATGTTAAAAATAAAAAGAAAAATATGTTTTTAATTGAATAAAAGAGTGATGTTTTAGTTGAAATAAAATAGATAATTTTTTACGAAAAAAAGAGTAATATTTTAATTGTAATAGAATTATAATGTTTTACATAGAATATAACATATATATTTTAAAATAAGAATCTTTTTAATATTTTTATGAAAAAAATATTATATATGAATAGTAATTTAACATATAAATCTGTAAGAGTGAATATTAAATTATGAAGAGTGATACTTGTCAAATTTTAAACTTAATAACTTTAGAACTTAATAAATAAATAAATAAATAAATATATATATATATATATATATATATATATATATATATATATATATATATATATATATCAAAATTTATAGTGATAGTAAAGGAGATATTACAAACTAGCCATCAATTTGCACTTTATGCAGACAATAAATAATATATATTTTTAAAATAATTATTTCAATAATTAAAAAGTAAAAATTGATCAAATATAAAACTGAAAACTCAAAAAGTTCTTGTAATAATTTTATTTGATGATTTTTTTACTAAGAGTATATATAAATTGTTAATATGCATGGTAACAATTATAACTAAATAAATAAAATAAAATATAGAAAATGGTTGAAAAGTTACAGATTTCTTACTTTTTATGTTAAATATATAAAGGAAAAGATATTTTTAATTGAAAAAAGAGGAATGTTTTGGTTAATTAAAATAAAACACATAATTTTTTATAGAAAAAAAAGGGTAATATTTTAAATGAAATAGAATTAAAGTGTTTTATATAAAATACAACATATGTATTTTAAAATAAGAGATTTTTTTATATATATTTTTAAGGAAAAAAAATTGTATATTTTAATAATTGAACACATAAATATTTAAAAGTAAATATTGAATTATAAACATAGACACTTGTCAAATTTTGAGGTTAATGACTTTAAAACTCTGCATTTAATATATATATATATATATATATATATATATATATATATATATATATATAAAATTTTATAATGAATAAATAAATGTAATTAAAATATGAGAATGCATCTAAAAACATTTGATCATCCCTTGTAGTCCGATTGATGAAAAAAACTCGTCGAAAAAGGAGGAGTTTCAAATTTAAAGCCAAGTGGAACTGTGAGGAGGCTTGCAAACAAATCATCAAACAAACTTGGGAAAAAAAAATTGTCTAGTAATTTTTCTCAAAAATTAGCTCTTGTGGAGTTGAGTTAAGAAAATGGAGCAAAGATAGGTTCGTGGACCTTCAAAACTGAATAGAGTAACTGAAAGCTAGAATCGATGAAATAAATGGGGGTGATATCATAGAATCCATGAAATTGGAGGAAAGGAAATTGAAGAAGGAGATGGGTGAACTGTGGAACCAAGAGAAAATATATTGGTTGCAACGATCAAGGATCAGATGGCTCAAAGAAGGGGATCGCAATTCAAAATTTTTTCACATTTCCACTATACAAAGAAGGAAGTGGAACCAAATGGCCAAAATCTAGAATGAAGAAGGGGTCTAGTTAATCTCATACGGAATTATTCGCAAAGAAACCACAAAGTTTTTTCGAAAGCTTTATAAAGCAGAGCCAATGGTTGCCAATCACCAAGTCCTAGCTAGTATCCCTGAAATTGTCACAGAGACAATGAACCGTAGACTCTTGAGGAGATCTCAAAGTATAAAGTGAATGAAGCAACTTTCCAACTGGGTCGTCTAAAGGCGCCTGGACCGGATGGATACCTAGGAGTATTTTATCAGTACAATTGGGAGTTAGTGAAGAATGATTTGATCCAGCTTGTTAAAGATTATTTTACCACTACATCTATGCCTACTGTGCTTAATTGTACTCATATATCTCTCATCCCTGGAGTTAGTGAAGAATGATTTGATCCAGCTTGTTAAAGATTATTTTACCACTACATCTATGCCTACTGTGCTTAATTGTTAGAAATTCACTGACTTTAGACCAATTAGTTATTGTAATTTTGTATATAAAATAAATGCAAAATTACTAGCTAATAGGTTAAGGTTTTGGCTCAATGAATTGATTTCCCCTTTTCAGTCTACATTTATCCCCAACAGGAGCATCACCAACAATATTATCATCACTCATGAATCCTTCCATGGGTTAAAAACAAAAATCCATGGCAGAATGTACAATATGGCGCTAAAATTGGATATGGAAAAGGCGTATGATAGAGTAAAATAAGAATTTTTTGAACAAGTGATAAGAAAAATGGGTTTTGTACAACATTGGATAAAAATGATTGTGGAATGCATGAGCTCGGTGAGTTATGTAATAATTGTGAATGGTGATGTCACAATCCAAATCAAGAAGTCATGATCAGCGATAGGGAATGAGAATTTTTTGAAATCCGAAACCCTTAGCAAGCTTTAAAAATAAAAACACATGCAATAATAATATAAAAGTACACCAAAATTAAAACTTTAATTAATAAAAAAACAAATCTTTATTTTATAACATAATAAAATATTTTCATACAAAGCTTCAAGTACAAGGTCTTTAACTAGTACAACACAATACTACTACAATAATAATACTGTTGCAGTGATTACTAAAATACAAAAAAATGACAGTTCAGTATTTACATAAATCAGCTGAGGAGAAAAGAGTCTGACGAATAGTATTACGAGGAAGGTCAAATGTAGAAAATCTTGTAAAAAAAATATTGAGGGGAGTCAAATCTCACTGAATGTATTATAATAGTATATATACATGCAACTTAACGTCATATACAATCAAACATCAGTATATATATATATATATATATATATATATATATATATATATATACATTTCACACAAATATTAAAATCCATTTTTATATAATAATAGATGCAGAAATGTTATTTTGGTTGAAAGATCATAGCAGAATCCTAAATATTATGCAACCTCAATTATTGAATCTCACTATCCAACAGGCTTACTTAATTCTAAAATATTTCTCTTTTCTATTTCTGGACAATAGAATGGCCCCGAATTACTAAGTCAACCAAGCTCCCGCAGTCTCACTGTCAGTGTGATTGGCCCCAAGACACTAGGTCAACCGAACTCCCACAATCACACTACTCTCTCACCACAATTCTCAATAATCGAATAATCAAGTCTCACATAAATTAATTTTCATAATCTCACCCTCAAAATCTAACGCACTGATACGTACACAGTCCTAATACAGCCCACTAGGTAGCATGTTCGACTGCTATCCTTGAAATAAATTGTATAATTATTAAAAATAATAAAATGCATAATTTAAACATGATAGCATTCATTTTTAAAGAAATATATTAAAAATTTACCAAATATATACGAAACATATATATCACATATATACCAAATATTTACATAATCATTTAGTAAAATAATTCATATTTAAATATATTATAAAAATATGGATGCTCATAATTATGTATTATACATGCAATGCATATATAAAATAATAACTCACAGTTATGCACTCTTCTAAAAGTGATAGACTGACCTGATTTAGTAGACATCGATCTCAATGCAACTATAGAAAATAAATAAATAATAATAATATTAGAATCGAACTCCTAATTTTATACTTCTAGAAATTCGAAGGAGTGACTCGATCTAAGATACGACTAGACAAAAAATCATGACCTCAAGATCGACCCAATGTCAAATTTTATGAGAATTCTACTAAAAATTTGGTCAAATCTCCTCTGTAAATGGACATCTCTTTATTGAAAGTAGAGTCAATCTTGTAAGCAAACAGACTTCAATATCAACAAATGCACAATTTCGCAGGTTTGGCCCCCGAACTAAATAAATTGTCTAACCGAGAACCAAAATACACAAAAATCAATAATTTAATAATAAATATTAAAAATCATTAAAATCCCTAAAAATCAATAAAATACCACAAGAGAATTTATTTAAATAACAAAAACATTAAAGATAATTTATTTTCAAATTAATTTAATAAAATCTCAAATAGAGTTAAATAATATTAGTAAATTCTATTTTTCAAATACTCGAAATTAAATAGCATAAGGTTCAATTAATTATTTAAAATACACGATTATATTATAAAAACACCTAAAAATCCATTTAATCATAAAAATAATAAATAAAATTATTATTGAATATAATATTGGAAATTATTATTAATTAGTTTAAAAATAGTAAATAATTCATAAAAATTATTTTAATACTATTTATTACTCCAAAATTATCCAAAACACACTAATTAACAATAATTTCAATTAAAACACCAAATTTACTAATTTATATTAATTTTTCCAAAAATTAATTTTTTTACATAAACTTTCAAAAATTTGTAACTAAAAATCGAAAATCAATCTCACCAAATTTTGTTTATGATGTATCATCCAAATAATTTACTAAAAATATAAAAACTTTCTGGCAAAGGTCACCAGAAAATCAAAACATCAAAATTCAAATAATTCATAAAAATCAAATAAAAATATTTTTGAGTAGCTCTAGCTTTAAACAACAATATTTGTAAAGGAATTAAGCATGGTTCAACCAAATACAAGCTAAAAAAACTCAAAAACTAAAATATACCTAAACTAAAACTTGAAGATAACTTAATATTTAATTTAATAATTTAAAAATATCAAGTTATAACAGGTGAAGCTCAACAGTGGTTCAAGCCTTCAAAAGGGGTGAGGCAAGGAGACGCTCTATCTCCTTACATTTTTATACTATTATCTAATGTTCTGTCTAGATTGTTTATTCATAATGTTAGGAATGACACTGTTAAGGAGTACAAAATAAAAAGGAACAGCCCAACCCTCACTTATATCCAATTCATAGACAACACAATTTTGTTTAATCGAGCTGACATCAAAGAAGCTTAGGCAATTCAAGTGATACTTCAACAATATTTTGATCCATCTAGGAAAAAATTGAATATAGGCAAATCTGAAATTCTATTCAGCCAAAATACTGCTTATTCCATAAAACTACAGATTTGTCACCAACTTGGCATCAAAGAGGAGAGAGCTTTACGAAAATATTTAGGTGCGTCGTTGCCTTAGGGCAAATCCAAAGTGAGTTTATATGACTCTATATGTTAAAAAATGCTTCAAAAAGCGCAGTCTTAAAAAGAAAACTCTTTTTCTTAGGCAGGTAAAAATGTGATGATTAAGTTAGTTTTACAGTGATACCATTTTATATCATGCCTGTGTCCAAGTTGCCATTCTCAGTCATAAAGAAACTTGAACGGATGATTAAGAATTTTTGGTGGGTGCAAGATGTGCATAGAAAGAAAATTAACTAGGTGGCCTTGAAGAAATTGATAGAAAATAAGTTTAACGAAAGGTTGGGGTTTAGATATTTGGAGCTTTTTAATAAGGCTCTCCTTGACAAACAAAGCTGAAGAATCATGAATATTCCAACCTTGTTAAGTGCAAAACTATTAAAGAGCATTTATTATCCCCATTCTTCAATTATGAATGCTAAGAAAGGTTAAAGGCCTTCAAGGGTCTGGGCGAGTATTTTAGATGGAAGAGTTGTTATTCATTTAAGTAGTCGGTGGAATATAGCTTCGAGTCAGATTGTTAGTGTGTGGGAGAACAAATGGATTCCATGGCCTCCAAATTTTAAAGTTCAATCTGTAGCTCCCCCCACTAGACTTGTCATGCTTATTAAGGAGTTAATTAATCATCACCATAGATCTTGGAATACAAACTTGCTACATCATCTTTTTAGCAACCAAGAAGTCTAAACAATCCAGCAAATCCCTATATCCAAAAAAGGAGGAATGGATAAGGTGGCTTGGTACTTTGATAACAAAGGCATTTATTTAGTGAAATATGGGTATCATCTTCTAAAAAAGGTTCATCAGTCTGAACTTTCAGAAGAAAGGAGCCACTTGAATTATCATTGCACTAAGAAGGACTGGATAAGAAGGACTTTACTTGCAATCGAATAACCAGTTTGTTATACCGTTAGTACCATAACTGTGGGCCATGTTTCACTTTGGTACCAAAATTTTTATTTTTTTTCTTTTCAGTTCCAAAAATTCTATTTTTATTTCAAGTTGAAGTACCTTGAACATATTTGATCAAATTTAACATACGTGGCAGCCAAAATAAACATATTTTTAGTATATTTTCTTTGCAAGCATCCTATTAAACAATTTAATCATCTTGTTGGTTCCATAAAATAAAATTTACTTATGGGCCCCATTAAATAAAATTTTAGCAAATTTTATGTTATAGAGTCCACAAGATAATTAGGCTGCTAAATGGGATATTTATATGGTGAATGTACTAAAAATTTACTTATTCTGGTTGACATGTATGCTAAATTTGATTTAAAATGTTCAAGGTATTTTAACTTGAAATAAAAATAGATTTTTAGGACCGAAAAGAAAAAAATTAAAAATTTGATATCAAAATAAAATATGGCCCAAAGTTATGGTACCAAAAATACACTAAACCCTAAAATTTTTATTTGAAGATTTCTTAAGAATGCTCTAGCAACAAGAGAACAACTAGTTGTCTGCGGTTGGTAGGAGGAAGAAATTTATCAAATTTGCAAAGAGGCCGATGAATCAATTGAACATGCCATTTTCCACTGTTCAAAAGCTCATTAGGTCTGATATGGCTTGAATGTAAATTTCATACCACAAAGAAGTGAGGATTGGAAATTTAAGAATTGGTGGAAAGAGGCTACAGATCTGCTGAAAACGGATGAATTGAATCACCAGTTGGAGCTGGCGGTGATGACTTATTGGCAAATTTGGAAGCACCGTAATGAGGAGATATCTCAAGTACAAAGTATAACCTAGCTTCAGTGATTACTAAGGCTATGCATCAATGGAATGAATGGCTGGAGGTGAATACCCTGTCAACTAAAGTGGAGACAATTCAAAATCACGCCCCAATGAAGTGGTCCAAACTAGGACATGGCTTTTAAAAATTAATTGTGATGCCAGTTATGACAACAACAATAGAACAAGTAAAGTAGTATATGAGTGCAGAAATCATAAAATGGAAACCATGAATGCAACTGCTAAGTTCCTCAATTATAGTTCAGCAGAGGTTATTGAAGCAGAAGCTCTTAGGCTAGCCTACCAGTAGGTCACTAATCATGAGCTATAGGGTATTGTTATTGAGTCAAATGCCAAGAATTTGTGTGGATGATATTTTGTTTGCTTTGGATTAAGAGAATGAGAACTCGAAATGGGAAATTATCACTATTATTGAAGATATAGTCAATAATCATGGCTTAGCTCTTAAATCTCTTTACACAAAGTTTTGCCACATCAAAAAGGAAGCAAACAAATTGGCTCATTAGCTTTTAAAAAATTCTTTTCTGGACAGCCAAAAAGATATTTGGAGCAATCCCCCTTCTAAAATAATGAAAATCTTGCTTAAGGATGTTTTGGGAATTTGATTCTTTTCCTTTCGTGTTTCTTGCTTGCTTTCTTTGTTTATGTGTTTTTCTTTTTTTAGTGCTCTATCTTTCTCTCTTTGGTTAGTTTTTGTTGAGGCTTATAGCAGCCCCATTCCAGCTGGATTCTTTGTTCCATGACTCAGTTGTGTTTGGATTGCTTTTGGATTTCCTATTTTCTCCTCTTTGTTATTGATAATTGGTTTTCGAAACTCTTGGGCTTGGTGTCCTACAATCCATGAACAGAAGGCTAGGTGAGAGGTGGGGAGAATCCCCACGAACACTTTGATGCCTAATTTAGAGAATAGAAGCAAGGAGAATGCAAGATAGCTAGAATATATGAGAATGAGATGTCCCTTTGTGAGGGATGTAGGGCTCTATAAATAGTAATACTCAAACCTGGATGGAGTCAGATTCCGTGTGGGATAGTGAATCATAATCTTAGTAGGAGAGTGTTCCTTTTGTGCTTAGGACTCCACTTTGGGGTAGTTCCCATTCCGGACGGATTTATCTTCTTGTTGATCCAAGTATCCCTATTTAGGGGGTAAAAGGCCCCTAATTAGGCGGGAACATTCTAAATGGTATCAAGAGTCCCCCCCAGGGTATTCAGATATTTATGTCCGTCGCGTTCGGGTAGGATGTTGATGCTCTCATAAGGGATATAAGATGGTAATATAGGCCAATAAGCTGAGGTGGCCAGCCTCAGTCATAGCAAGTAGAGCTCGATATCGAGTATCTGGATGGTTGTTGTTGAATCGTAATTTGTAGAGCTAGGATACCCACCAAGTGCGTATGAGCACCACAATAGATTAACTCATCCGTTTGGGAATATGACGGAACCAGTCGTCATTGGATTTTTGATGCTTAGTGCATAGACACAAGGCTTTTCGAGCTCGGATCCTCAGTACTACAGAAGCGACCTGAGGGTGCCAGCTTCAGTCACTAGACTTAGATGCTTAGTTCAGGGACGCTAGGCTTACATACTCGAAACCTCAGTACTACAGAAGCAACCTGAGGGTGCCAGCTTCAGTCACTATACTTAGACGTGCGAGACTTAGATGCTCGATTTAGGGACATGAAGCTTACATGCTCGAAACCTCAGTACTACAGAAGTGACCTGAGGGTGCCAACTTCAGTCACTGGACTTAGATGTGTAAGACTTAGATGCTCGATTCAGGGATGCAAGGCTTACATGCTCAGAACCTCAGTACTATAAAAGTGACCTGAGGGTGCTAGATTCAGTCACTGGACTTAAACATGCAAGACTTAGATGCTCGACTCAGGGACGCAAGGCTTACATGCTCGGAACCTCAGTACTATATAAGCGACTTGAGGGTGCCAGCTTCAGTCATTGGACTTAGTTGTGCGAGACTTAGATGCTCGGATACTCATAATGGGCTAAAAATGATGTTTAAAATGCCTTCTGAGTCATTTAATAAAGTGGCCCAGTCAAAATGTGGGCGGGCCAACACGTGGTGGCATCACTTCAACTCTTAGGGATTCATAATTGAAATTGTGTGAGTGATGCATCATTTCATATGTCGGTAAACAAAGCGTTGGTGTTGCCGTTATCACGAATCCTCTTCTAATGGGCTTTTTCATTCCCAAAAGGCCCCTGATGGCCTAGGGAGGAACACAACAATAATGAGGATAGTTAATGGCGTGCTTCCAAATCCTTCCGTGTCTTTATAAATATTGCTGCACTTGTTAACTGGCATATTTTGCTTCTTTTGCTTCTTTATCATTTTTTCCTTTACTGTGTTGCTATCACCTCTGTTGTTTCCATTTCTTCCTATCGTAGTTCTTGCTTTTGGTGACCAGGTGATTCTTTCATCTTTCTTCTTCCTCTTTTTGCTCCTTTCTATTATTGTATGTTTCCCTTCTCCACTATGGCCCTAAGGGAAGAAGTTAGTTCTGACCTTTTTATTTTTAATATAGATAGTGATTTATTAGGGTGGTACTGGCGGCGATTCTGTATCCCCGTCGATTACTCCCTTCATACCGTAGATCGGAGGTTTAGGACCCATACCCCCTTATTAGGGCTAAGTAAATTAGTTGTGTATTTTGACCAGTTAGAGGGGGGTTTGAAGTTTCCTCTAGATCCCTTTGTAAAAGAATTTCTGAATAGGAATAATATAGCGCCCGGTTAGCTTCATCCAAATAGTTATAGGATACTGACCGGGTTCATCCAACTGATGTATGAGGAGGGAAGGGACCCCGATCTAGATGTCTTTTGATACTTATACAGACTGACTAGGAAGAAAAGAGAGCTTATGTTCTCCCTGTCGGTTGTACCCAATCATACACTATTTATAAAGCTTCCAGATCTCCATAAGAAGTGGAGACATCATTTTTTTATTGTGGAGCATCAGTCGAACTTTTTGTACATCCGGAGGATGTGGTCGGACGAGTTTCATAAGGTGACCCGTTCAGCGAAACTTTTCGACCATGATACGGAGTTAGTTTTACAGCTACATCTCGATGGACTTGTCGAAGCTCAATTAGCGGAGGATGCATCCCGGAGGTACCTATGGAGAGTCTGTTCGAGTCGTGATCACTCCCCTGGTATGTTTGTTTTGCTTTGAGCTATTTTTCTGACTTGCTTTATTTTTCCAACTGTAGATGGCTGACTTTTTTAATTTTACGGGCAGGATTTCCTTAGTTGATGAGCTGATTGCTATGGAGGAGGTACAAGTCTCTCCTTCTCCGAAACCTGAAGCTCTTGCAGCCCCGAAAGCGGTTCCCACCGACCCCAAGGGTAAAGCGTTGGAGGAAAGTGAATGGCCGAAGCGGGTTGGTCGAAGAAAGAGGTGGCTGATTGACCCGGGGTTTGATACGGAGGGGCTGGATAAAGAGATTTATGTTTAGTGCTCGCGATGATTTAAGTGTCTGGATATGAGGGGCTGGATATTAAAGCTGATGAAGCCCCTGAGTATCTCCAACAGCCAAGTACAGGACCAGTACGCCGAGTCACTGCAGTTGCCCGGTGACATGCAGCGTTGGTCCGAGGAGGGCCCGAATGGGTTACTGGACTCCATGATTGGCCAGTCATTAGAGGTAAGCTAGCTTCTACCACTTGATGTAGTTATCGTACGTGTTTCTTGTTTGAGTTAACTTTTGGTTTTTAGCAGATGACTCAGGCCTTGCTGCTGGCTAAGGATCAATACTTTTACATGAAGAGCCAGTACAACTTAAAAGAAACAAAGGTGGGGACCATAGCAATAGATTTTGAAAAGAAGCTGGATGGTGTGAAGGCAGCTCTAAAGTACTACCAGACAAGATACGTTGAGGCCAAGTCCAATGCTGAGGTGAATCAGAAGAAAGTTTCTGAGCTGGAATATAGCCAGTCCTAGCTGATGAGGAGGATCGAGGAGCAGGATCTTTAGATCGTTAAGCTCCAAGGGAGGCTGGTGGAGCTTAAGAAATCCCAAGAAAATGATAAGAAGGCATACCAAGGCATGGTAGGGGGTTTCTCAAAGCTTATCGGGCTGAGTGTAAGAGGATCCTGCTCTCCCAAGACTCAGGATTGGATCTGGGGGCGTTAGAGTGGATAACACCAGCAGATCTTACCAAACTTGCTGCGAAGGAGGACACCCGTTGAAAGGCCAGTTCTATTCCTGCGAGGGAGTTTACAGAGGCTGTTATTGCTGCTGGATCCATAGAGCATCCAGAGACTGCTAATGGGGTTTCCCCCTCTGTTTCCTGGCTTGGGGGTCCGGGTGTACATATAGTGGAGTAGATATATATAGTTTCTTTTTCTTCTTTTTTTTTAATATAACCGATCACATATAAAGGCATTCTTATTAATGATGAGACTTTATTGAATCATATCATATGTTAAATACAATTTTACTAATAGTATTTTTTGAGAGAGTTTGAGTTCCAAAATCGTGGTAATTCTTTGCCTCCTCCTTCTCTTAGTCTGTATGCTCCCTTCATTGTGCATACTGAGATTTGGTACAGACCTTCCCATTTTGGACCTAACTTGCCAGTTCCTGAGGTGCCTTGGCCAATAACTACTCTCCTGAGTACTTAATCTCCTAACTTGAATTATTTTGTTTGATGTTGTTGACGATGGTACTGTGACACTCTTTGCCGATGTGCCTCAGCTGTGGCTACAGCCTGTTCTCTCCATTCCTCTAGTAGGTCTAGGCATATCCGGGTGTCGGCATTATTGATGGTGTGATCGAGATCTTGACTTACTCGGTAACTTGGGGACCCAACTTCAACGAGAATTATCGTGTCCATGCTATAAGTTAGCCTGAATGTGTGTCTCGCCAGTGGATGATCGGGGTGTGGTTCTGTAGGCCCAGATTACGTTGTTGAGTTCTTCGACCCAATTTCCTTTTTTCTTATCAAGCCTCTTCTTCAATCCTTGCATGAGAATTCTGTTTGTGATTTCCATTTGTTCATTTGTCTGCGGGTGAGCTACTGAGGTGAAGCACAACTTTATACCAAGGTTTGAGTAGAAACCTCTGAATTTCTTATTGTCGAACTGTTTGTCGTTGTCCGTAATTAAAGTATGGGGGATGTCGAACCTGTAAATGATCTCCTTCCAGAAGAAGTGCTGTATCCGGGCTTCTGTAATGGTTGGGACCGCTTCTACTTCTACCCATTTAGTGAAATGGTCAATGGCCACAATTAAAAACTTTTTTTACAAGGTAGAGGGAGGGAAAGGACTAAGGATGTCCATCCCCCACATGGCGAATGGCCAAGGGCTGCCGATGGGATGCAAGGGCCGAGAAGATTTGTGACTAAGTTGGGCATAGTGCTGGCATTGGGGACATACTTACATTAGCTGTTGGGCATCTTTGGACATGGTGGGGCAGTAATACCCTTGGAGTAGTGCCTTTCTAGTGAGCGAATAATGGAATTCATGCGCTCCATAAATTCCTTCATGGATTTCTCAAAGTATGTAATTTCCTTCCTCCGGGGAAACGCACTTCAACCATGGGTGTGAGAGGGATTTTTGGTAGAGCTCCTCTCGATGGATGGAATAGTGGGCTGCTTTGGTCTTGAGCTTCAGAGCCTGTAGCTTGTCTTCTAGGAGTGTTCCGTGCTCCAGATATTAGATTATGGGTCACATCCATTTTGGGACTACCTGTGTCTCCAGAACTTTGGTGTCTTCTATGTTGGGACTGGTTATCGACTTGGTGAAATTCATATCCCTAAATGCTTGACTGTTCTCGGCTGTGGATTTGGCAAGGTAGTCAGCCTCACTATTTTCTTCCCTGGGGATCTAGACGATCTTCCATTGGCCTCTGTCTCGTTCGATGTGTTGCAAAAGCCGTTTGGCCTTGTCTATGTACTTAGCAATACAGGTGTCTTTGACTTGAAACGCTCAGCTGACTTGGTTGACTACCAGTTGGGAAATCGAGTGTATGATGAGGTGTTCGGCCCTTACTTCGGTGGCCAACTTCAAACCTGTAATGAGTGCTTCGTACTTGGCTATATTGTTGGTGGTGTTATACTCGATTTAGACTGCATACTGAATGTGAACCTTGTCTGGCCCTTTGAGGATTATTCCTGTGCTAGAACCTTGATGTAATATCCTGAGTTTTTAAATACTTTTAAACTGCATCAGGATATGCAGTGTTAATAATTTTTATATATATATTGATGATTATTTTCATGAGTTTGATAATTACTAAGTTATTTTAATTATTTTAAGTTCTTTACGTAAAATTTTTTCGGGAATGTTATTTTCAGGGAAATTAACACGTAAATAATTTAATATTAATCATTTTAAATAGTTTTACGAGTTTGCATGAGTCCATGCATTATTTTAATTGTCATATTAAAATATATACATATACATGCATATATATATATATATATTTTTTATTTAGCATTTAGGGTTTATTAATTTTATTTATGTATATTATATATAGTTTAGTTTTATTTTTAATTAACATGTGTATATGTATATATATTAATTATTTTAAATCATGTGGTGTACAATTATTTGAAATATAATAATATATAATATTATAATTAAAGTTAAAGTTATATATATATATATACAAAAATTAGAAGTTCGTTAAATTTACAAAAGTTACCATTCTTCCCTCACCCATCAACCTGACACCCTCCTCCCTCACCCGCCGTCTGTCACTGCCATTCCCTCATTGTCGGTGTGCCTCCCGGCGTGCCACCATCATCCCAGCCAGTTTCACCGTCTGTGAAACTCGAACCCATCGCCGATCGACGTCATTCCCGTCACCGTTTTTAACATCGCCGGTCTCTATCTTCTCCTTAAGCTCTAGTGAGTGTGATTCCAAGCTTTGTTTCACTTAAAATGGTCTAGATTTCCCTAGGTTTCGATTTTACAATTTTGGCCATTTAGGGTTCTTGAATTTTTTAAGCTTCAATTTTATTGATTCAAATAAACTCCCTTCACAATCTTTAATCCTTGTAGCTCAATCTACCTATGTGAATTTTTATGGAATTTTTGGAATTTATTTTGATTTTTGGGAATTTTTTATTATTTTTTATTTTCTAATTTTCAAAAATTAATTAATTAAATTATAAAATTGTGATTTATGGTGTTTATAGGTGTTAAAATGAATTTTAGAAATTTATTTTTAATTTTTGTGAATTTTTATATATTTATTTAGAATTTATTAAGTTTATGTAATTTTGTAAAATTAGGTTAATTATGTGTTTAATTGAAATTAATTGGTTAATTGAGTATATTTATTGATATTATTGAATTATATGTTGATAAAATTAATTTTGAGTAATTATATTATTTTTGGTGAATTTTTGATTAATTTTAGTAAATTTATATATATAGGGGTATTTTGGTAATTTGACACTAAATTGGCTAAAGATGTAATTAAATTGGTTTTAATAGTTATTTAAGGTATAAAAATGATTTCTATAAATTATTTAGTATTTTTAACTAATTAAAACTATTTTTCGTAAATTATTTTCAAATTATATATATATTATACGATTTTCTAAATAAATGAGTTTTTATCGGTTTTTAATAAGTTTTAGGGTTAATTATGTAATTTGGATTTATAAAATGTATTTTAATTAATATTTATGAATTTATTGAGAATTACCGATTTTAATAATATTTTATTAAAATTAGGGTTTTTATGTATTTATCGATTAAATAAATATTTTTAGCGTTTGAATATTTAAGTTTGCTAGATTTTGAGTATTGAAGGGTATTTTGATATTTTTTGGTATAACTGTAATTATTCTGTGAATTGTGAACCTCAGTCGGTGAATTGTAATTTGGAGTCCAACCGAGGGATTATGGTTGTGAATATTGAATTATTTCAAAGTGTATTTCTTTGCAGGACTGGCACTACTCTTTGAGTAGAGAGATGCCCGTTTTATAGGGGAGGTTCTACTAGATTTTTGGTAGAATTCTCGTAAAACATGTTGTCCGGTCGAATTCTGATTCTAATTAAGTGTCTAGTATTCTAGATCAAGTTTTTAGGAATTTTCGCTAGATTTATTCTGATTTTCTATTGTCATTTGTTTATTTAGTTGCACCGATACCGAGGCCTAGTGTACTAGGCCCGTCAAACCCATCTCGTGGAGCGCAATAACAGTGAGTTGTTTTTTTATATATATATGTGTTTTAGGGCACATGTTTTTAAAAATGTGTGGTTTATTTTGATAAATATGCATAAATGATTTAATTAGTACTTAGGTTTATTTTTGGTATATTTTGATATATTCTAAATTATATTCATGTTTTATCAAAAATTTATACTTAAAATGTTTTTAAATATATTTCTAGTTTATTTTGCAATTTAATTGGATTTATTCGACGTATATATACACGAAATATACCTGGTTTACTTTTGGTATATTTCTAGTATATATATGGTTTATGTTGCTATTTTATTAAAATTCATGCATCATTTATTTATGAATGTATGTTTTATATTTAAAATGAAGGATATCAATAGAACGTGCTACCTAGTGGGCAGCACTAGGACCAAGTACGTATTGGTACGCCGATAGCATTTAGGCTTTATTACTAACCCATTTGTGGATTATGATTGGACTGATTTGATTTGCTGTGTGATATGATATGATTTGGGAGTGTGATTGTTGGAGCTCGGTTGACCAAGTGTCTCGGGGCTAATCACACTGACAGTCAAACTGTTGGAGCTCGGTTGACTTAATATCTCGGGGCCAGTCTACTGTCCAAATGGAACAAGTGAAATTATTTGGAATAAGTGAGCCTGTATGGCTAGAGGGTTGTCTAATACTGTTTGAGGTTGCAATTTTCTAGGGTTCTATTTGATCCTTCATAAATAATGATTTTTAAAAAATATATAAAATGATTTTGTTGCATCTGTGTGTATTTGCCTGTATATATATTTATTATGTATATTATTGATTGTGTGTATTATCATTTAGTATGAATGTATATATATATTATAACAATTCACTCAGTGAGGTCTAACTTCCCTCCGTTGACTATTTTTCAGAAGAGTCATTGTCTTCAGACCTCAGTAGCAAACCCATACGCCGGATTTCTTCTGCCTCAGCTTCACTATGTAAACTGCTTACTTTAGTTTCATTTTATAATCTAGACACTGCAGTAGTTGTAATCAGTTATGGAGTTTATGTATTATATTTATGTGAGTTATGTATTTTAGAGATCTAAATTGGAATTTGTATTAAGGATTATTTATATATATGAGATGAGTTGTTCGATTTAATTCCTTTGGTGGATTATTATTTTAATATTTATGATTTTATTTCCACTGCAGAATATATTATTTATGTTATTATTATTATTGCATATTTTATTTTATTTTAAGGCTTTCTATGGGTTCTGGATTCGAAAGAATTCCTGTTCCCTAGCACCGGTCATGACCCCTGTTTTGGGTCGTGACACTTGAGTTGAGGATGCTCCGTCAACAGAGAGCTTCCATTCCGGTACTTTGGTCAAGGCTATGTCTTTTGGAGCCATTTCTTGCACAAAATCTGCTAGTGCCTGAGCTTTCATCTGCTATCAGGGCTCATAGTCAATATCGAATTCATCGAGTAAGACTGACCATTGCACTAGCCTGCCCAAAGTCTCCAGTCTCTGTAAGATTTTCTACAATGGGAAGTGGGGTTGGACCACAATATGGTGAGCTTGGAAGTAATGTCGAAGCTTTCGAGAGTCATAGACCACGACCATGGCTAACTTGTCCAGCATGGGGTACCGAATCTCAGGTCCTCGGAGCATCTTACTGACATAATAGACAGGGCTTTATTGGCTTCCTTCTTCTCTTACTAGTACTAAAGTGATGCATTCTCAGCTAATAGAAAGGTACAAATACAAGGTCTCATCTGGTACCGACCGGCTGAGTAAGGGTGGTGAAGATAAAAATCTTTTAATGTCTTTGAATACCGCCTAGCAATCAACGGACCACTTAAACTTCCCAAAATTTTTGAGAGCTCAGAACAATGGTAGACACCACCTAGCCGAGCAAGAAATGAAATGCCCTAATGCGTTGATTCTACCATTTAACTTTTGTACCTCATGGATGTTCTTTGGTGCCTCCATGTTGAGTATGGCTTCCATTTTTTCTAGGTTGGCTTCAATGCCCCGGTGAGATATCATGAACCCTAAGAACTTGCATGTTTGGACTTCGAAGATGCATTTCTCAGGATTCAACTTGATATTGGATTTACTCAGTAGTTAGAGAACCCGATCCACGTCTGTTGGGTGCTGCTCCAGATGTTTGATCTTGATGATGATGTCGTCCATATATACTTCTACACTTGTTCCAATCTGGTCTTGAAGGACTTGGTTCATCATTCTTTGGTACGTGGCCCCAGCATTTTTCAGTCCGAAGAGCATCACCTTGTAGGAGTACAACCCTTCATGAGTGATGAAAGATGTTTTCTCCTGATCCTCTTCCTTCATCGAAATCTGGTGATAACCTTGTGCCGCGTCAACGAAACTGTATAAGCTGTGACCAATGATGGAATCGATGAGCTGATCAATTATGGGCAACGGGTAGCTATCCTTAGGGTATGCTCGGTTGAGGTTGGTGTAGTCTACACACATTCTGTACTTCCTGTTTGCTTTTTTGATGAGTACCACGTTGACTACCCATTCTAGGTGAGTAACCTCTTTAATGAACCCAACTGCTAACAACTTCGTTGTTTCTTCAGCAATGATCTTATGTCTTTCATAGGCAAAGGTTCTTTTCTTCTGTGCTATTAGTTTGGCTCCCGGTTTGATGTTTAAGTAGTGACAGGCAACCTGTGGGTCCACGCCGATGATTTCAAAGGCTTGAGAAGCAAAATCCTCTAAGTGTCTGGTAAGGACTTCCCTTATTTTGTCTCTGATGTTTTGGGTGAGGGTGTTGCCAATTTTCACGGTCTTGCCTTCCGTGATTTATAATGTCTCCGTGTCTTCCACTGGTTGTCAGCACCTTGCTTTTCAACTTCCCATGCCTCTAAAGGAAAAGCCTCCACTTGAGGCTTTATGGCCATCTGATAATACTGTCTGGCCATGTGCTGATCTCCCTGAATAGTAAGGGTCCCATTCTTGACCAGAATTTTCATGGTTAAGTGTCGGATGCTGGTGACTGCATCTACTTCATAAAGTGTCGGTTGTCCTATAATCCCATTATAGGCCAGTGGTATATCCACCACGTTGAATAGAGTCCGGACGACTTTTGTCTCCTCATCATCTTGGTTTTTAAATTCTAGGTTCAGATTGACAATCCCCATTAGTTGCACGATTCCCCCATAAAAACTCGTGATGGGGTTATGGATGGGCTTCAAGTTGGTGACGGAGCGACCCATAGCTTTGTACACATTCTAAGATAATACATTGATAGCACTCCCATTATCCACCAATAGCCTTTTAACCTGATACTTATTTATACATGGATTTATCAACAGAGCATCACAATGGGGGTGGTGTATATGCGAATCATCTTCCGAGTTGAAAACAATGTCGCTTCTCCCATGTACCAATTTTTCTCCTCTACTACGCTTTAATCTTTTTTTGGTGTTTTCTCCCCCTATGATCATGTTAATTATTCCAATCGGCTCCTTTCAGACTTTCTTTGCTTTAACTCTGTCCCGTTCTTGGCTTTTCAAGTTTTTGTTTCTCCTCAGTGTGTCTGTGAAATTATCAAGCTTTCCTTGCTACACCAGTCTTTCTATGGCATTCTTCAACTCTCTGCAGCCCTTTGTGTCATGCTCGTATTCTCGGTGGTACTCGCAGTACTGGCCTCTGTCCTGGGTGAATCTCTGGCTTGGGCTGATTCTCTTAGTTGGGGTGATCCCCACTCCATTTTGCCTAACCCATATGAAGATTTTGGATCGAGAGGTGTTCAGAGGTGTATATCTATTTGCTTCCCTATCAAATCTCTCTGTCAGATTTCTAAAATTCATTTTTGGGAAGCTTGCTTATCTCTGTTTTGGCTGTTCATCTTTGATCGATGGCCTGTCTTCTTCCCGACGCATCCTTCTGTCTTCGCCCATTTTTATCATCCGGACCGCCATCACCATTGCTTCTGCAAAGGTACTCGATTCTTTAGTCATTATTTTGTCTTTAAGCTTTCCGAGTCTGGTGCCATTTTTCAAAGCTTCTATGGCGACTTCATCAACAAGATGCTCAATCTGCATGGCTGTTTTATTGAAACGGTCAAGGTAGCTACGTAAAGATTCATCAACTTCTTGTCAGCACATTCGCAGGTCGATGTTTTTTGCTGGGGGAATATTGGTGATGAATCTGATACGAAACTGCTCCGCTAGATCCTCAAAAGAAGTGATTTAATTTTTTGGGAGCTGATGAAACAATTTTTGAGTATTCTTTATGAGCGTGCTTAGAAAGACTCTGCATATGATTCTATCATTTACATTCTGGAGTAGCATCTTTATTCGAAACATTGATATATGACTGATGGGGTCTCCCGTCCCATCGTACTGATCAAGCTGCAGGATTCTGAACTTACTAGGAATCTTCGTTTGAATTATTCTACTGACTAATGGAGTTCTACTATCCATAACCCATTCCTCTTCCTTTCTAGGTTTGGTCCGAGCTTTACACATTGCTTCTTCAACCTTCTGAGCTAATTTTGAATCATCAAGGCCATAATAGTTGAACTGCACTCCCCTTCTGGCGCTTTACCCTTCCCCATGCTCGTCCCTGAGGCCTGCCAGGGTGTTGTGTTATCATAGTTTTGAGCCGGCTCAGTGTGCCCGCTCTGTATTATAGCATTTAGTTGTTGTTACATCAAAACTATCTATACCTGAATATTTTTTATCATGGATTCCCTACTAGTTTGATTAAGGCTGATTGTTTGGTTCATAGTGTTTAATTGCTGGTGTTTTTGGTAGACTTGGAAAAGGTATTGAAGGTATTGATCGATGGTGTTGTAGCAGAGCGTAATACGAGAGGTCTGTGCCCAAGGACGGGTATCTTGGAGTGTTCTCCGAAAGTAAAGGTGTATGTCTGAATGAGGCTTCAGCATACTGTAAGGTGGGTGGAAGTATTATCGTTGGGAGAAGGTCTGAGAGGTCGGTCAAAAGGATAGGTGTGGAAGGGTTGGTGCTGGCTTCAGGAGTCTGGGCTGGTGGCGAGCTAGAAGTCATAATGAAGTTGTCTTTAGCTTAGCAAGTAAATGAATGGATTTTTTGAAGGAGTTCCTACAGACGGCGCCACTTGATAATTGATTTCCGAAACTCTTGGGCTTGGTGTCCTGTAATCCACGAATAAAAGGAAAAGTGAGAGGTGGGGAGAATCCCCACGAGCACTCCGATGCCTAAGTTAGAGAATAAAAGTAAAGAGAATGCAAGATAACTAAAATATGTGAGAATGAGATGTCCCCTTATGAGGGATTTAGGGCTCTATATATAGTAATACTCAAACCTGGATGGAGTCGGATTCCGTGTGGGATAGTGAATCATAATCTTTGTAGGAGAGTGTTCCTTTTGTGCTTAAGACTCCACTTTGGGGCAGTTCTCATTTCGGACGGATCTGTTTTCTTGTTGATCCAAATGCCCTTATTTAGGGGGTAAGGGAACCCTAATTAGGTGGGAACATTCTAGATGGTATCAGTTATGAATTTGCTTATTCTCGAAAAAAAAGGTGCATCGTGCATATATAATTTAATGTTTGTTCTATTATAAGCTGCAAAAGTTTTATAAATATATTTTTTAAAATTATTGAAAATTCATAGTTTAAAGTTAAAATCTTATTTAAACGAAAACAACTATCACGTGCTAATTAATTCAATTGTTTGTATATATATATAGGGTAGTGATAGATATCGCTACCCACGATGTTTACAGTAATGTCGCGAGCAATAACAATTACATCTTTACCCATTTATTTTTATTTTAAATTTTATTTTTTTATTTTTTTGAAATTTAAAATCTAAATTGTAGATGAATGAACTCATTGTATAAGAATTTAAATACATATAATTTGTAATTTTTTAATAATTTGATAAAAAATGAATTGAGAGGCAGTGTGATAATTATGTTACAGTTGCGATGCATTGCAGACTGCAACATAAATCTTTTCCCACATATATATATATATATATCTCGTGGGTAGTGAAGCTACAGTGCATCATTGACTCGTGACAATTACAAAAATAGCCCCTATATTATTTTTTGGAATTTCTTTTAATTATTAAAAAAAATTATAAATTACGGGTGTTTAAATCATTGCACGATAGGCTCATCTATATGCAATTAGGTTTTAAATTTTTAAAAAAATTTACTAGCTAATGGTATTTAGATATTTGTACGATGAGTTCATCCGTATACAATTTAGATTTTAGATTTTTTAAAAATAAAATTTACAAACTATGGGTATTTAAATTTTTACACAATGAATTCATCCATATACCACTTAAATTTTAGATTAAAAAAATTTAAAAACAAAATCTAAATTTTTAATAATTTATTGCAAGCTAACGACATACTGTAGCTTTACTGCTCACAACATGGATCATTATATATATACATATATAGCGTACGGACTAAGACATTAAAAAAGACAAATATCAGTCTCTTTGTGGTTACCAATCCATTGGAGCATTAATAAAATCGACACATTTTTGCTGTCGACACCATCAGCATCATCAACTTTGTCATCCACAATGCGCTGGAAATTATCTTAATCTACTCAGAGTCGCACACGTAATTCACAAAATTCCCACCTATAACAACTAACAATTTGGATTATCATAAAGCAGCCGTCACTGCACCTTCCTGGCTCCTTCCCCTGATACATTGTGAAACTTTCAAAGTTTACTGCCAGCCGGGTGCTCCCCTCTGATTTCAAAGTTCATTATGATTTTATTAATCAAAGATGTTGATGCTGATGCTGCACCTTTGACCCTGACTAGGCCATAACTATGACACTAATGAAGATTAATGTTAACACGATGTATGTCTCTAGTAAAGTCAGCAATAGTTGCAGTTGCAGAGGGCAACAACCGCCATCAATTTTCCAAGAGGCTTCTAATTTTGTTCATGTAGTCTAGAAATGTCAGCTAACTACTGCTAAATATATTCATCTATGATGTGAATTCAGTCGAAAAAATTGAAATAATTTCCCCCACTACATCAGCCTTGAAAGATTTTGGAAATTATACTGCAAATGGCTTAAAGTCAGAAAGATTTTATTCTTCATTGATACATTATTTAAACTTTATAGTCAATCCTCGAAATGTCTAAAGTTTAAACTGTGTTTATATTGTTGCTGCTCATACCTGGTATTAATAACTATATTCAGACATATATCTTTTTTGTTTTGTAAAATTCTATCATCCCAGTCTTAGTTTTGTGAAATTATTTATGAACATAGTACATGCTGGTATCATGCCAATAAAAGTAAGACTAGTGACTACCTTTATAGCTGGAGTTCTTTTAGCTATTCTGTCTGTATGTTGTTCTCCCTTCGTTTAATGAATTATCGTTGTTCAAAAAAAAAAGTAAGAAAAATGTGTAGCTTCGCCCTTTCTTATCAAACTACTCCTTTGTAAATTTATCAAATAACATTTATTTTCTTACGTAATTTTTCTGTATCTTTCACAGAAATACAATCTCGCATCATAATTTGGAAAAACAAAAAGAAGACTAATAATCATTAAGGTCAGTTCATATGAGACTGGTTTTATTTGAATGTTTTGAGTTTGTGTCATAATGCATGCAATTGTATCAAATAAATAGTTGAGAGATTTTTGTCACTTTTACACTATGTTTGGAATTGAAGAAACTGGGAAGTGATACAAAATGGGTGAGAAAAATGAAAGAAGAAAATCACTTTTTCGTATTTAGAATGAGGAAATAGAATATAGTGAGAAAAGAAAGTGGTTATAATTTTTCTTCTACCTTATCTCACCATTTTGGAGAGAAAATTCAAAAAAAAAAAAAAGAAGAAAAGTATATTATACATTTCATTTTACAATTTTATCCTTATTTACTTTAACTTTTAAGTATTATTATTTTAGTACATGAGTATAATAATAAATATATCATAGGATTATTTTTTTTAAAAAAATATTTTATCTCCCATATAAAACAAAAGTAAATTTACTTTCTTTTCTCTCTATATTATTTTTCTTTAATAAAAAAAAATAATATATTTTTTTATATTTTCCTTCTTATTGTCTTTCCTCCCTATCCAAATATAGTATTATGGTCTTGTTCAAATCAAATCAAGTGAATCATAGTACACTGGACTTGTGAATTCTAAAATTTAGAAAAAAAAAAAATTAAGCCATATTTGACCTCCTGCATTTTCATTTTTTCTTGATTTACTTATTTTGTATACATTAAATCCTTATGTAATGATGAGTGAAAATATGAATTTGACTAGCTGTTAAATAAGAGTAAGACTTATCTGATAAATAAATATATTTTAAAAAATATTTACTTTAAAAATAATAAAACCATCATAAAAAAATTAAATTGATATATACATTTTTATAAATTTGATTTATTATTTTATTAATGTAAAAATGAGAAGATGAGTAATTTACAAATATATAGAAAAATGAAAAAAAAAATAAAAAATTTATATTTTTCAATAAAATTTTTTATTAACCTTTACTCTACCCCAATTAGTTTAATAAAAATACATTTAAATGGAGTTAATTGTCAATCTTAATATTCTAAAATTTGTAAAAAAAGTTTAAAAAAGTTAATGAATTACAGGGTAACATTTAAAAAAAATTATATATATATATATAGTGTTTATCAAATATGAACAAATAAAAATAATAAAAAGCAAAAAGATATAAATAATATTTTTATAATTATCTTCTAAATGTTTAAATTGTTAGGTAATAAGTGATATTCATAGTATTTTAAATAAATAAGTAACTATATGTAGTTATTTTTTGTACTACCAAAAATATGTGTTACTTTTTTAAAATTTTTGTTAATAACTTTAGCTATAATAAAAACATGAAATGGAATATTTTTTTTATGAAAATTAATTTATAATTAGAACAAATGGGAAAAATAATTTATAATTTTAAAATGGAGAAAATGAATTAAATGTTTTTTTAAATAAAAATCAATTAAATGTTTGACGCAACCTTTCCGGTGGGTTCAAACCTCACATTCAACGCTACGAAATTTCTAACCTAAGTACCTAAATAACCCATCTAGTTTGGCAAGTCGGACAAATTGCATTTAGGAGTCTCACTGTCACTGGTTTTTTGTTTTTTTTGCACAGTCGCACTGTCACTGTTGAGCGTAACATGTAACTACTTCAAGTTTAAATTGAAGTTTTGTTCCTCCGCAGGCTACTAAACACTCAACAAAAGATGTGTTAAAAAAAAAAAAAAAACACTCAACACAAGAAAAACTTTATGATTTCAAAGCTCATTATGATTTTATTAATCTATATGTTGATTTTGATGATGCACCTTTGACCCTGACTAGGCCATAACTATGACACTAATGAAGATTAATGTTAACACGATGTATGGCCTCAAGTAAAGTCAGCAATAGTTGCAGTTGCAGAGGGCAAAAACCGCCATCAATTTTCCAAGAACAGGGGCTTTTAATGTTGTTCATGTAGTCTAGAAATGTCAGCTAAGTAGTGCTAAACATATTCATCTATCATGTGAATTCAGTCGAAAAAATTGAAATATTTTCCCCCACTACGTCAGCCTTAAAAGTTTTTAGAAATTGTATTGCAAATGGCTTGAAGTCAGAAAGATTTTATTCTTGATTGCTACATTATTTAAACTTTATAGTCGCAGAAGAGTGATAGAATAAAAATTAATAATTATTAAATTACGCACAACTACCAATCGTTAACCATCTATAACCTACAATTCACAAACTCTGGATGTAAACATAAAAAATTTTGAAAAAATTAAAAGGAATTCGTAAGTTTAAATAGAAAAATTCTAAAAAAAATCTAAACTCAATTAGGAAAAAAAGAATTCTAAAATAATTAAAATACAAAATCACCTTTTTCAAAGTTTAAATGATTGAATTTGCCCGAAAATCTAAAACTCTAAAGTTACAAATAACTATGAAACTGCAACTACCGTAAGTTTTCATATTTTTTCAGAAATGAAATTGTGACGCCTACATCATCAATCCTCAGAATGTGTAAACTGTGTTAATACTGTTGGTGCTCATATATATAATCATAACTATATTCAGGTATATATCTTTTTTGTTTTGTAAAATTCTATCATTCCAGTCTTAGTTTGTGAAATTATTTATGAACATATTACATGCTTGAGTATGAAAAATGTGTAGCTTTGCCCTTTCTCATCTTCTGCCTCTTAAGAACTTTTTCTGGGAAAAGTTGCAACAGCTGGGACCTTAGGAGTTAGGTGGGTCTATCAAACTACTTTTCTGTGGGTTTATCAAACTACTCCTTTGTAAATTTATCAAATAACATTTATTTTCTCACCTAATTTTTTCATATCTTTCATAAAATACAATCTCGCATTATAATTTGGAAAAAAAAATTATCGATGCAATCAGCTCATATGAGATCATTTTTATTTCAATAATGTTTTGAGTTTGAGTCGTAATATATATACAATTGTATCAAATAAAATGTTAGAGACTTTTAACTGATTTTGTGTTCCAATCCAAAAAAACTAAGTTAATCAGAATCCACTTAATTACTTCTAAAATTTAAGAAAAAAAAATTTAACCAATATTTGACCTCATGCACTTTTATTTTTTATTTTTTAATTTACACCCTACACGTTAATTTTAATAGATTGGTACCCTAATGTCACGATTCAAATTCGAAGGTCACAACCGGCACTAGGGAACGAGAATTCACATGAATCCAGAACCCGTAACAAGTCTAAAGCACAACTTTCATACAAACTTAACCACCAAATTTACCTCAAAATAAAACCTTTTTAAAGCTTAATGAATTACCCATAGATAAGATTGTAATAAAATATTTAAACATACAACCAAAAACACAACATCAGTTAAATTTTGCCAAAACATACTACAAGAAGGAAATATTACTACTACAATGCTAAGAAATACCAAGAAATGATAGTTTAAAATTTACATAAATCAGTTGGTGAAAAATGAGTCCGACGAAGGAGATTACTGTTGGAGGTCTGAAGAGATATGTCCTAAAAAAATAATTGAGGGGAATCAAACTTCACTGAGTGAATTATTATTATATATATACATGCAACCTAAGGGTACAAACATTCAAGCATCACAATAATAAATTTTTATATATTTATATTTATTTAGTTTATATATAAATACTGTATCTTTCTAACCACTAGGCCTACTTGAGTCCAAATAATATCTATTTTTCTAATTGGATAGTAGACCATCCTCGAAATTCTGAAAGGTCAACCAAGCTACTATAATCTTGCTACGAGCATGAATAGCCCCGAGACCCTAAATGGTCAACTGAGCTGTCGTAGCCATATCCCTCACTATATAAAAATCTCAATAAATCATTTTAACCACAAATACATATCATATTATCTCATATCAATCAAATTTCATATCCTCTCATCTAGTGTATTGGTGCGCACACAGTCATAATATAGCCCACTAGGTAGCGCGTTTTACTACTATCTTTCAAAAATATCAACATATATATAAACAACATCCAAGTCAAAAATATAATATTCACATTTATATATAATAAATAATAACACTATAATAATCAACAATAATTAAGGGTTAATGCAGCATAGCATATTCATTCCATAAAAACATCAAAATAAGGATGCAAGGTAAGGATTTCTATATGCAATGAATACATATTATAATAACTCACAAGTGGTACGCGCTCCTGAGTATTGACTTGACTAGCCCTATCTAGAGGGTCTTGCTACCGTTGTAGCTATAGAAAAAGAATATAAAAGATAACTGAGGTTAAAATTTCAACCTTATATACTCTAGATTTCTAAGGAAAATACTCAATCTAAAACATGATTCTAATTTAAACTCAATAACTAATATATACCGATGTCATTTTTTATGAGAAATTTACAAAAAAATTAGTAAAATCTCCTATATAAAACAAACATCTGTTTACCAAAAATAGAGTCATTTCTGCACAAAATAACACTTCTAATAAATTTATAACCCAAAAACTCGAGTTGGACTCCCGAACTTCAATTTTCGCCCAACCAAAATCCAATTCAATTACACAAAAAAAAAATTATGAATTCATCAAAATATACTAAAATATCATAGAATTTAATTAAGCTATAATAATTTATTTCTTTAAATAATTAAAATATAAAAAAAATCATTTCCAAACCATTAATATAATTATCATTTAACATAACCAAAAATCAATATTTAAAAACAATTAAAATTATAGAACTCCCTTTAAACGTTTATGACTAGAATTTTTTGTGAAATATAAATAAACTATTTAAACAATTCATATTTATTATAAATGCTAAAGAATTTATTTAAAATTTTAAAACAATCATTAAATCATCTTTTATATATATTTTCCGGAATTAATCCTAAACTAATAAAAGTTACAATTTACTTATGGAAATTTATTTCAGACTTTTTAATGTTTGAAATCTGTCTTTCGCATGATAAATAACCTTAAATTTGATTAAAACTAAATAAATAATAAAATATGAATTTTCTCTAAAAATACTTATTAACATAATTTCTTTCAAAAATTATATCTTAAATTCTACAAATAATTTCACAAAACTTCTTTTACAAAGTTTAATCTACACAATATATAGTATTTAATAAAAATATAAAAGTGCTCGGAACAGTGACTTGGACATTAGAATAGTAACCTAAAAATCTGAAATTTCTAGAAAATTATGAAAAAATATATTTGGAAAGCTCTCAACTCCAATTTCATTTTATATAACTGCAACAAAGCCTAATTCTAACTCAATTTGAAGGAATTGAACAAAATTGTAGAAATCAATTTAATTTAAATTGAAGTAGTTTCCAAAGTAGATCAACAAAATTGGTTAAGGGGAAACGTTACTCGGGAAGAGACGAATCCAACGAACCCATCAGCAAGGCCTGACAACGTCGGAGTCAGCGACGGCGACCTGGAATGTGTTTGGTTATTGAAAAAATTAAAAAAGAAGAGGCAAAGGAGGTTAGCCTAAGGAGAGAGAGGTTCCTGGCAACGTCTAGCGACGATCAGCAACAAGTGGTGGTGGCTAGAGTAAAGATGGTTGTGACGGGAAGGTAGGAAGGAAGAAGAAGAAGAAGGGGAAAAGAAAAAGGTTTTTAACTTATATATATATATATATATACACACACACACTTACCTATTTCTATATATACATACATATATACATTCCCTTGATTTATTAAAATACTAAAATACCCACTTAATATTTATTTAACAATAATTTCAATAATATAATATTTAAAACTCTAAAATCCATATTTAAATTTAATAAATAAAAATATGAGTCATTACAATCTTCCCTCCTTATAAAAATTCATCCTCGAATTGTAACAAACAGAAAGAAAATACAAGATTTTACTAAGGGAAAAGATAAGGATAAGCCATTTGCATCTTTGCCTTTATCTCCCACTTGTGCTCCTCCATAAGACTTTGACCATAGGAATCTGTTTATAACGCAACTGACGAACTTAATAGTCAATAATTGAATTGGTTCCTCCTCATATGTCAAATCTTCATTTACCTCTACACTTTAGGCTTGCAAAACATGCGAAGGATTCAAAATGTATTTCCTAAGCATCGAAACATGAAATATTAGATGTACTTGAGCCAAACTTGGAGGTAAAGCCAACTGATAGGTAACTATACCAACTCTCTCTAGAATCTCAAAAGCTCTAATATATTTTAGTGTTAACTTCCCCTTTTTGCCAAACCTCATAACACCCTTCATTGGTGATACCTTCAAGAATACATAATCCCTAATTTGGAATTCCACATCCTTTCGCTTCGAGTCATCATAGCTTTTCTGCCTGCTAGCTGCCGTTTCCAATCTTCTTTTGATCAAAGCAACCTTCTCAAATGCATCCTTAATAATTTTTTATTTAGTTAGCTCTCTTTCTTTAACTTCATTCCAACACAGAGTTGGATCTACATTTCCCTCCATACAAAGCTTCATAAAGGCGCCATCTCAATCCTACTATGGTAGTTGTTGTTGTAAGAAAATTCTACCAATGGAAAATGACCATCTCAACTGCCTCCAAGATCCATCATATACATTCTCAATATATTCTTTAGTATTTGAATCATTCTCTCAAACTGACCATTCGTCTGAGTATGAAAAGCAGTACTAAAATCAAGCCTAGTACCCAATGCTTCCTGTAACTTCTGCTAAAATCGTGAAGTAAACACTAAGCGTCTATCAGAAAAAATAGAAATAGGCACCCCATGAAGACACACAATGTGTTTGATGTACAATCTAGCCAATTTAGCCATTGGATAAGTAGTTTTAACTGGTAGAAAGTAAGCTAATTTTGTTAACCTGTCCACTATCACCTAAATGGAGTCATATTCATCCTTTGAATGAGGCAACCTGTCACAAAATCCATGGTGACTCTCTCCTATTTCCACTCACGAATCAGAAGAGGCTGAAGTTTTTTTGAAGATTTTTTATGCTCTGCTTTCATTTACTGACATGTCAAGCCACATATTTCTTCATTCCATCCCACCAATAAACACCTTTAATATTATGGTATTTCTTGGTAGAATTAGGATGTACACTATATACTGCATAATGAGTTTCTTCCAAGATCTCTTCTCTCAAAATGTCCACATTAGGATCACACAATTTTCCACTAATCCATAGAACACCTTCATTATAAAGATTAAAATCAGTAAACTTCCCTTCATGGACCTTCTCCATAAGCTCCACCAAATCACAATCTCAATTTTGAACTAAGCTGCCTTGATCCTATCCTTTAATATCGATCTCACTTTGAATTAGGCTATTAATCCCCCTGACTTGGTTATCTTCATCATTAGCTCTTGGTCTACTAACTTGTGCATCTCTTGAATCAAAGATTTTCTTTCTATGCTAATGTGAGCAAGACTATCCGATGACTTACCACTCAAAACATCTGCTACTATATTAGCTTTGCCTGGATGGTACAAAATGTCACAATCATAATCTTTTAAAAGTTTCAACCATCTTTTTTGTCTTAAATTCATATCTCTCTGCTGAAAGATGTACTTCAAACTCTTGTGATTAGTGTAAATTTCGCATGTCACCGTATATAGATAATGTCTCTAAATCTTGAGAGCAAAGATAACAGTGGCCATCTTTAGGTTATAAGTATGATAGTTATGTTTATGCTTCTTCAATTGTCTAAAAGTATAAGCTACCACCCTAACATTCTACATCAATACACATCTTAGGATAACTCTTAAAGCATTACAATACATAGTGAACTTGTTTACTCCATTAGGTAATGTCAACACTGGTGCTATAGTCAACTTCTCCTTTAATAATTGAAAGCTATTATCATATGCTTCTAACTACATAAACTTCACATTCTTCTAAGTTAAACGGATCATAGGGGTTGCAATCCTTGAGAAATCCTAAACAAGCCTCCGATAATACCTTGCCAAACCTAAGAAACTCCAAATCTCCATGATAGATGTCGGTCTAGGCCATTCAAATACCACCTCAACCTTCTATAGATCTACTTGAATACCATCCTTAGACACTACATACCCAAGCAAAGCCATGCTTTCAAGCTAGAAATCACATATAGAGAACTTAATATAAAGTTGATGTTCCTTTAGTGTCTGCACCACTGATCTCAAATGATACACATGCTCTTCGAATATACCAATATGTCATCAATGAATATTTCAATAAACTGATTTACAAATGGTCTGAACACCCTATTCATCATATCCATAAAATTTGCTAGTGTATTGGTTAATCCGAAAGACATCATAATAAACTCGTAATGGCTATATCTTTATATGGAATGTCATTTTTGAAATGTTGGCTTCTCTGATCCATAACTGATGATAGCTCAATCTCAAATCAATTTTAGAGAAGAACTTAGCACCCTAAAGCTAATAGAACATATCATCTATTCTCTGAAAAGGATACTTATTCTTAACAGTTATTTTGTTCAATTCTCTATAGTCAATGCACAGTCTGAGTGTTCCATCCTTCTTCTTTACAAACAAGATTAGTGCACCCTAAGGAGAAGTGTTAGGTCTAATGAAACCCTTATCCAGTAACTCTTGTGACTCCTCCTTCAACTCTTTCAACTCTATAGGAGCCATCCTATAAGGTGGCATAGAGATAGGAGTAGTGCCTAGAACCATATCAATGCAAAATTCTATCTCTCTATGAGGTAGTAAACCTGGTAATTCATCAGAAAAGATATCAAGAAACTTACAAGCTATAAAAACATCTAAAATAGATTTTTGTTCTGCTGTTGTATCCCTAACAAAGGCAAATATCCTTGACACCCTTTTTCTAGCATCTTTCTTGCCGTAATAGCAGAGATAAGATTTTGAGGTGTATAACTCTTATCACCACAGAACTTGAATTCCTCTTCACATAAAATTTTAAAAATCACCCCTTTGCTATGATAATTCATAGTGGCATAATGCTGAGATAACCAATCCATTCTTAGGATTGCATCAAAGTCCATCACATCTAACAACATCAAGTCTACTGGTAACTCTTTACCTTCTACCAACACAGGACACCCAAGAATAATAATATCAGTGTCCAATAAATCATATAGAGGTGTGGCAACTAATAAAGGAATTGCTATCCTCACAGCTTGCCAACCTAATTTTGAAGCAAAATTAAGAGATACAAAGGCATAGGTAGCATCTAGATCAATCAAAACTCTAACGTCAAGATAATATACCAGAAGTATACATGTTATGACTGCATTAGATGCCTAAGCATCTTGTTGCATGAGAGTGAAAACTCTAGCCTGTCCTCTGCCTCCCTGCTGACTGGTAGAAGTCTTTCCAAATCCTTTAGCACTGCCTCTACCTCCTCTATCTTATGTTTGTTAGGCTATAAACTGAGAGGTACCCTGATATTAGAATGGTGGTGGCTGAAACTGTACTGGAGCTATACTGGCTGTAGAAAACTGAGGAAACTGCTGTTGAAAACCTGAATGAGGGCATGAACTAGCATAATGCCCAATCTATCCACATCTAAAGCATGCTTCTTGAGCCATATAGCATGGTCCCTTATGGACTCTGCCACAAGCTTAACATGCACTAGTTATAGATCCCATACTACCATATCCTGAACTCTGACTACTACTGCTACTGGTAGCACCTAAACCAATTCTAATAGGTTTGTGGGCTCCATTACAACTATGTCTATTGCTCCTGTAGACCCTATGATGAGGTCTCTGGCCCTACTGAAAAGATCCTCTGGGTTGACTACTGGAGCCTATTTGAAATACCATATATTGAATACTTTGATATCCTCCTACTCTGGTACCTCCAATCTAATAGAATTTAGGCATAACTCTCTACCTAATGAGCCTAAGCTCAATCTCCTTGGCTAACTCAGTCACTGCCCCAAGAGGTAAGCTACAGTAGGCATCTTGGCAAATGTAAAACCTAAACTAGTGACAGCGAAGTATTGGTCCTTCATTATATCCTCAACATATTGGGATAGTCTGAGAAACTCCCTAGTATACTCCTCTACATACTTATCACATCTAAAAATATTAATCAACCGAAGTTTGTAACTTATCCTGATCAGCTCTGGGTAAAATCATCTCATAAACTACTCTCTGAACTGAGCCTAAGTAAGTGTAGTCATATATGGCTAAATCACTTGAACAAACTAGTCCAACACTAGCCCCTCAATTGACAACTCGATAATAAGTATCCTTTGATACTCATTATACGTAGTCCAAGTCGTTGACTTAATCACATAGAGAAAATCTAGTGGGTCTGAAGTCCAATTAAAAGATATCCTACTGACTTTGGCATAAAATAATATTGCCTCTTAGTCTAACATGCCTTGAACTCCCTATTGAAATAAAGGCTATATAGGTGGTATAGCTTGAGGCATAGTTGCTACACCCGAAGGCTCCTCATCCCATTGTTCTTATTGTCTACAGCAACCTACTGCCCCTCTAGGTATATCTCTACCCCTACCCTTACACCCAGCTAACTGTACATGGGGTAGAGCTTCATCCTGATATGACTCTCCATCATCGACCTCATCAACTAGTGGAGTGGTTTATGCTTTCCTCATTTTGAAAAGAACATAAACAAAATATACAATTCAAGCAACAACAGATATCCTAATAGTTACGAGGAAAACTAAAAGTAAGGAAGACTTTTCAAGGACATAGTTGAACCTAATTACTGCAATAATTTTAAAGAAAAATCAAACTCTACCAACCTAGGTCAACAATGCTAAACCTAGGCTCCGATACCAACTTTGTCATAACTTAGATCTGGGGGTCACAATCGGCACTAGGGAATGGGAATTCACACGAATCCAGAACCTGTAGTAAGCCTAAAGCATAACTTTCATACAAACTTAACCACCAAATTTACCTCAGAATTAAAACCTTTTTAAAGCTTAATGAATTATCCATAAATAAGATTGTAATAAAATATTTAAACATACAACCAAAAACACAACATCAGTTAAATTTTGCTAAAACATACTACAACAATGATATATTACTACCGTAGTGCCTAAGAAATACAAAGAAATGATAGTTTAAAATTTATATAAGTCAGTCGGTGAAGAATGAGTCTAGCGAAGAAGATTATTGTGGGAGGTCTGAAGAGATATATCCTGAAAAAATAATTAAGGGTAATCAAACCTCATTAAGTGAGTTATTATTATATATATACATATAACATAAGGGTGCAAGCACTCAAGCATCATAATAATATATATTTATATTTATTTAGTTTATACACGTATTCCATGCAAATTCTTAATCACATTTTTCATATCAACACAACTGAACATAAATGAAAAATAGATTGAGGATCAGAGCAGAACCCTAAGATTTCCCTGAACCTCAAAAATTGTATCTCATTGGCCACTAGGCCTACTTGAGTCCAAATAATATTGCTTTCTCCAATTGAGCAGTAGACTGGCCCCGAGACCCTAAAAGGTCAATCGAGCTACCGCAGTCTCGCTACCAGCATGATTGGCCCCGAGACCTTGAATGATCAACCAAGCTGTCACAGCCATACCCCTCACTATATAAAAATCTCAATAAATCATTTTAACTTTAATACATATCAATCAAATTTCATATCCTCTCATCTAGCATATTGATGCGCACACAATTCTAGTATAGCCCACTAGGTAGCATATTCTACTGCTATCATTCAAAATATCAACATATATATAAATAGCATCCAAGTCAAAAATATAATATTCATATTTATATATAATAAATAATAACATTATAATAATCAACAACAAGTAAGGGTTAATACAGCATAGCATATTCATTCCATAAAAACATCAAAATATGGATGCTAGGTAAGGATTTCTATATGCAATACATACACATAATAATAACTCATAGCTGGGATGTGCTCCTCAGTAGTGACTTGACTGGCCCTGTCCAGAAGGCCCTACTCCTAGTGTAGCTATAGGAAAAGAATATAAAAGATAACTAAAGTTAAAATCCTAACCTTATATTCTCTAGATTTCTAAGGAAATAACTCAATCTAAAATATGATTCTAATTTAAACTCAATAATTAATACATATCAATGTCATGTTTTACGAGAAATTTACCAAAAATTTGATAGAATTTCCTTTATAAAATAGACATTTCTCTACTAAAAGTATGGTCATTCCTACACAAAATAACACTTCTAATAAATTCATTACCTAAAAACTCGAGTTGGGCTCCTGAATTGCATTTTATGTCCAACCGAGATCCAATTCAATTACTGTCAGACCCAAACGGGGGAATCATGACCAGTGCTAAGAAACGGGAATTCACATGAATTTGGAACCCGTAGCAAGTTTTAAAAATAAAAACACATGCAAACATATTACAAAAATACCTCATAATTAAAACTTTAATTATTATAAAAGAAATCCTCATATTCAAATACAGAATTGTTATTTAATACAATGCAAATACTACAACAAGATACACTACTACTGCAGCGTTTACTCAAATACAAGAAAAGTAACGGTTCAATATTTACATAAATCGACCGGAGAGGAAAGAGTCTAGTGAATAGAACTAATGTGGAGGTCTGAAGTAAAAGATCTTGAAAAAATATTTGAGGGAGGTCAAACCTCACTGAGTGAATTATTATTATATATGTACATGCAACCTAAAGACATTGACACTCAAGCATCGAAATAATATATATATATATATATATATACTTATTTAACATATACATGCATTACATACAGATGCTCAAAATCCATTTCTATTATAACAATTAATGTAAAAGAATTTTGGGTGGAGGATCAGAGTAGAATCCTTAAATTTATGCAACCTCAACCACTATATTTCCTTAGCCAACAGGTTTTCCATAACTCCAAAATATCTTCTTTATCCAACTTTTGGCAGTGAACTGGCCCCGAGTAGACAAAGGGTCAACCGAGGATTCGCAATTATACTCCTTTTTCCATCATTCACCATAATCATTATATCCACATCAATAAATCAATCAATTTCATAGCCTATCATCTAACGTACTGTTGCACAACAACGCTAGTGTGACCCACTAGATAGCACGTTCTACAACTATCCTCCAAAACGTTTATCATGAATAGAATAATCAAATTTATATTAAAATATGCAGCATCCATCAATAACAATTAGTAATTGCATTTTATATATGAAAACATATATGCTCAATAATAATAATAATAAAAACATTTAATGCAATATAGCATAATTAATAATAAAATTCATAATTATTCAAAATATGGATGCTCACAATATATTATCTACATGCAATATTTACATAGAATAATAACACACAATTCAAGTGTGTTCATCTACCCTATCTTAGCTGGCCTGGTCTTGATAGGTCTAGCTTACGGAGCAATTAAAGAAAATAATAACAATAATAATATATTAGAATCGAAAGAATGACTTAATCTATAACACGACTCGATAAAAATTTAAAACTTAGGATCGACCCGATATCATGTTTTACGAGAATTCTATCAAAAATTTAGCAGAGTCTCTTTTGTAAAACGGATGTCTATCTACTAAAAGTAGAGTCGATCTTGCACGCAAACACAATTCAAATATTCAAAAAACTCAATTTTTCGAGTTAGACCCCCAAATTACATTTATCACCCAACCGAGAGAACCAATAGAATCAATAAAATAAAATAATTATAAATACTAATAATTCACCAAAACTCATAAAAATCATAAAATACCACAATTCAATTTATTTAAATAATAAACGCACCAAACATATTTATTTTCCAAAATAAATAATAAAATCCCAAATATAATTAAATAATATTAAAATAAAAATCCATTCTTCAAATATTCAAAATTAAATAGCATAAATTATAAATAATTATTTAAATTGCTCAAGCATAAAATAAAAATAGCTAAAAATTCATGAAATCTTAAAAATAATAGGTAATACTATTATTTGAATATATTTCCGGAAATTATTATTAATTAGCTAAAAATAGCAAATAATACATAATAATTATTTTAATACCATTTATTACTCAAAAATTATCCAAAACATAATAATTAATAATAATTTCAATTAAAATATAAAAATTACTAATTTATACTAATTTTTCCAAAAATCCAATTTTTATATAAACATTCAAAAATTCATAATAAATATTCGGAACATAATTTCAATAAACTTTCTTCACGAAATATGTTTAAAATAGTATGTAGAATTTAATAAAAATAAAACACATTTTCAAGTCAGGAACAGTACCCATAAACAGTAACCGAGCTCGAAATAGTGCTTAAATTGCAACTATCTCCAAAATCGAATCTAAATACATTTTTTAAAAGCTTACAACTTTAATATCAATAATCTAATGTCAATTTAACATGAATGAAACTAATTAAACTCAAAATCAACAAATGAAACTTAGAACCCTAGAATCAATTATCCAAAATTGGAGTTGAATTCGAAGTTAATTGGATGAATTACCTTAGGGGAAATGAAGCCCACAAAACCAGCTTTCGATCAACACCAACCTCGACCCTTGACATTGTCAGAAACGACACCAACAGTCTACGAAAGGTATCAGTGCCAAGAAGAAAGAAGAGAGGAGAGAAGGGAGATGTTGACGCCGGCGAGAGGAAGAGGAAGGGAAGGGTAGGTGATGGCGGTGAGTAGAGGAGAAGCGACAGCGACGGTGGCATGCTACCGGGATGCATGGGCTGGTTTGCTGCATGAGGGAGGAAGAAGGAGGGAAAGGAGAGGAAAAAAAAAAAAGAGATAGGAAAGAAAAAGAGAGAGAAAAAGAAAATAGAAAAGAAAAAAAGTTTTTATATAAAAATTAATTTTTTTTATTTTTTTTATTAAAACAATTGCATATAAAAAAATTATCACCACAATATGAAAATATATTAAAATACACTACATTAACATAATTCACAAATAATAATAATAAAAAAATATATATAACAATAAATTTAAGTATTAAATTTTAAATTAATAATAATGTCATAATATAATAAAATAAATAATAGCACTTGAATTTAATTTAATTCCACAAAATAATCATAATATAACAAATTAATAAGATAATTATTAACACTACAAATCTCAGAAATTTAATTTTATAATTTATCAAAAATTCGGGTTATGACAATTACACACAAAAAAAAATTTATAAATTCATCAAAATATACTAAAATATCATAAAATTTAATTAAGCTATAATAATTTATTTCTTTAAATAATTAAAATATAAAAGAAATCCATTTCCAAACCATTAATATAATGAATTTAACATAACCAAAAATCAATATTTAAAACCAATTAAAATTATAGAACTCCCTTTTAACGTTCATAACTAGAATTTTTTGTGAAATATAAATAAACTATTTAAACAATTCAAATATATATTATAAATACTAAAGAATTTATTTAAACTTTTAAAACAATAATTAAATCATCATTTATATATATATATATATATATATATATATATATATATATATATATATATATATATATATATATCTGGAATTACTCCTAAATGATGATTTATCAAAAATTATCAAAAATTACCAAATTTAAATTACCAATAATTAAATCATCAAATTTACCTTAATTATCAAATTTACCTTAAATTTACCTTAAGGTTATCAAAAATTACCTTAAATTATCATCATTTATATATATATATACACACTTATCTATCAAATGAAGACAGTATCTTAAAAATTTAAAAAAAAAAAAGTGAAGTAAAAAAAATTGAAAAAAAAGGTGAAAACATTAGAAAAAAATGTTGAGGAAAAAAAAAGATAAATATAGTACTATAAAAATAGAAAAATGTTTAGCAAAAAAACATTGAGAATAAATGAAGACAATAGAAATTTTTTTTTTTTTGAGATAAGTAAAAAAAATATTGAGCAAAAAGATATTGAAAAAAATAAAGACAGTATAAAGTAAAAAAAAATTAAATTAAAAAAAACTAAAACATTGAAAAAAAAATTATAAATGATGATAATTACCAATAATTAAATCATCAAATTTAAGGTTATTTATCAAAAATTACAATTTACATATGAAAATTATTTTTAGACTTTTTACTATTTAAAATCAATCTTACACATGATAAATAACCTTAAATTTGATTAAAACTAAATAAACAATAAAATATGAATTTTTTCTAAAAATACATATTAACATAATTTCTTTCAAAAATTATATTTTAAATTCTACAAATAATTTTACAAAACTTCTTTTACAAAGTTTAATCTGCACAATATATAGTATTTAATAAAAATATAAAAGTGCTCAGAACAACGATCTAATCATCGGAATAGTAACATGAAAATCCAAAATTTCTAGAAAATTATGAAAAAAATATATTTGAAAAGCTCTTTAACTCCAATTTTTATATAACTGCAACAAAGCCTAATTCTAACTCAATTTAAAGGAATTAAACAAAATTGTAGAAATCAAATTTACTCAAATCGAAGTGGTTGCCGAACTAGATTGGTAAATTTGGTTGACGAAAATTCTACCCGGGAAGAGACGAATCCAACAAACCCACTGACAAGGCCTGATGATGCCAGAGTTGGCGACGATAACCCCAAATGTGTTCAATTGCCAGAAAAATTAAGAAGGAAGAGGGAAAGGAGGTCAACCAAAGGAGAGGGAGGCTGTTGGTGATGACCGGTGGCAAGTGGTGGTGGCTGGAGCAGAGATGGCTATGACGGGAAGGAATGAAGAAGAAGAAGGAGGAGGAGGGGGAAAAAAACGTTTTTAACTCTTATATATATATATTTATATTTACCTATTTCTATATATACATGCATATATACATTTCCTTGATTAATTAAAATACTAAAATACTCACTTAAATATTTATTTAACAATAATTTCAATAATATAATATTTAAAACTCTAAAATCCATATTTAAATTTAATAATTAAAAATATGTATAATGACACTTGAAATTTATTTCTTATACATTAAATTCTTATATAACAGTGAGTGACAATGTAAATTTCACTCGTAATTAAACCAAAGTGAGAGTTACCTGATGAATAAATATATTGTTAATAATATTTTCTTTAATAATAATAAAATCACCATAAAAAATTAAATTGATATATATATATATATATATATATATATATATTCTTTTTTTAAAGACTTAATTTATTATTTTATTAGTGTTAAAAATGAGAAGATGAGTAATTTATAAATACATATAAAATGATAAAAAAATAAAAAATTTATATTTTTTCAATAAATTTTTTTATAAACCTCTACCCTACCCCAATTAAATTAACAAAAATACACTTAAATGGAGTTAATTGTTAATTTTAATATTCTAAAATTTGTGAAATAAGGTTAAAGAAGTTAATGCATTTACTCTCTTTAAACTCCAATCCAATGCACTATGAGAAGTAATGCTAATTTAAAAAAAAGTTTATATTTCTTGAACATTATATATATATATATATATATATATATATATATATATATATATATATATATATATATATATACACTTATCTATCAAATGAAGACAGTATCTTAAAAATTTTAAAAAAAAAAGTGAAGTAAAAAAAATTGAAAAAAAAGGTGAAAACATTAGAAAAAAATGTTGAGGAAAAAAAAAGATAAATATAGTACTATAAAAATAGAAAAATGTTTAGCAAAACAATATTGAGAATAAATGAAGACAATAGAAATTTTTTTTTTTTTTGAGATACGTAAAAAAATATTGAGCAAAAAGATATTGAAAAAAATAAAGACAGTATAAAGTAAAAAAAAATTAAATTAAAAAAAAACTAAAACATTGAAAAAAAAATTATAAAGTAAAAAAAAAGTTGAAAAACCTAATAAAAAGGAAAAAAACGTTGAAAAAAAAAATCTTAAAAATAAAAGTGGTGAAGAAAATGATCTATATTTGAAAAAAATTTTAAAAAGTTAATTTTAAAATTTTTTTAAATTTAACTCTATTTTTAAAATTTTTATTAATTTTTAGTATATTTATACAAAGTGACCAAATTTTAACCCAATGACAAAACCCATCCAGTTGGGCAAGTGGGACAAATTGCATTTAAGAGTCTCACTGTCACTGTTGAGCACTGTCGAGTTTAACTTTTAACTATTTCAAGTTCAAATTGAAGTTTTGTTTCTGTAGAGGCTATTAAGCACTCAAGACAAGAAAAATTTCATGATCTGTACCCACTATATTGACGTGTGAGAATAATTTTATTTTATAATAACACAATTAAAAAGTGTTAATAAATGGCATGGGAAGGTTATTTTTATTTACCTTATAATTATTATTTTTTTTTTTCGCACCCAGTATCTGTTTATTTTCTTCAAAAGAAAAAGAGACGGAAAAAATGAGAATCAAACTGTTGAAGAGTATACTCAACCTTGGGCACCGTTAATATTCTATCATCTGATACATACATTATAGAGTAGGCAATAATTTTCCACATTCCACATTTACTACGTGGTCTACTAAACGTGCTTGGTGGCCAAAGACCGCTCATGTGGATCATCAAGAAATTGAATTATAGGCGACGGCGACTTCTTAATTTTGCCAATTAGTTTAAAGGTGACAAATGTATTAAGTTTTTTTTTTTCTTTATTACGATTGTTAATTGTTTGTGTTAGTAAGAAAGAAAGAAATTAAACCTAATTTATATGGGATCCATAAATATGGGTTTTATTTTTGGGAGCAACCAAAAAATAATTTTGGTATTGTCACGGAATGAATTTATTATCTAAACTTCTAGGTGTCGAGAAATTTTTAATTGAATCCAGTTCATCATATAGGATTATGAACTTTTCACTATGAATGTGACATATAGTATAAATAGATAGTATTTATTGTATTTTTTAACTTCAAAATTTAAATATCTAAATATGATTACTTTTAACACATTTATAATTTTTTTAAATTATAATTTTTTTAAAAATCTCATATCTTATAAATTTTTTATATAAAATTATGAGTAATTTTCTAAAATAATAATTTTCTTTAGTTATAAAGATATTTTTGACTGATTAATTTTTCAAGGCATTTCAAAACGGTAATCCCATTTAATTTAAGTATCAAAGTATAATAATGAAAGTTACAGTAGGATGATAACAACATTCTTGGTAAGGTATTTTATTATTTATTTAGGAAATTGATGTGTAGTAGTAATAATGTTATGGCTGTAGTTGGTGCGTGGAACTGGATGATTAATATCTTTTTATTTTTTTGGAAAAAATAATTAAATTCATCAAATATTAAGTAGGGAAATAATAATAAAAAAAATTTCGAACCAAAAAAAATTATTATTATTAGGACCCATATAAAATGGTATTTTTATATTTGGATGAAAACAATTTATGTGGTGTTCAACTTTCAACAAGTAACAATTATCTCCAATGCTTTACTAAAATTAACGATTTGTAGTTAGAAGACAAGTGGTAGTAAAACAATGCATAATTTTATATAAAAAAAGCATAATATTTGAGATTTAAAAAAAATTTATAAGTCAAAAAAATTTATAAATATGTTAAAAATAATTATAATTAAATGTTTAATTTTTAAAATTAAAAGTACAATAAATATTATCTATTAAGTGTAAAATTTATAATTAAGAGTTTATAATACTATGAGAAGAACAAATATCTTCCAAAAATTTCTCAAGTTTAAGGGTGAGGCACCAACTAATAGCAATGCCACAACATTGAGCGCCATAATTGCCTTGACAAAGCTAGTAACAGCACGCGGAGTGAGCTTGACCCTACCCGCGATAGAGGCCAGAAGCAAAAACAAGGAATCAGTAATAAACAGAAACAAGCCCCATCTCTTCCATATCTTTATCCATGGAAACTGCTTTCTGTTGCAGTAATTTGTTGAAAATGAATTCTAGGCAGAGTCCAAGCTGTTGGCTTGGCATGTCTTGATCACAACCTACTTAAGGATGTTATTCTTTAGCCGTTTCAGAATCTTTTACCTTCTCCCACACTAAGTTCCAAGCCTAGAGGATGAGGGTTCTCTATTGTACATTCGTTGCATTACCCTTGTGAGTCTGGATATTGGCCTCTTCAGATAACTGAGGAATGGTGTTTCTGGTACACGCACGAATTTAACAACCCAACCATTCATCCACGATCTCGATGCAATTTAAACACAGGCCAACCATTGATACCAATTCAACTTCTCTTTACCTGCAAAATTCTTTAGAAATTCCACCATTATAATCTGAAGGATTATGGTTATGCCCACAATACCAAGAAACAGATGGTTTTTGTGGAGGCCTTCGAACAGATTCTTCTTCTCTAACTTCCTTGCATTAAATTCGTTGAAGACTTGGCAAAGCACAAAAGTGTTGAACATTATTGTATAATTCACCTCTGGACTTACATTAAATGTAGACTCACCTCGGAATTGTAAAGTCAGGACAACTGATATCTGTAAAGAGCTTGAGCTGGGACGTTTCTCCACATTATGAGAGGCTCAGTCGTACCTACAGGTAGTGTCTGCATTAGCTCATTAGTGGGCCGTTCTGTAGCAAATGCCAGAGCTCCGAGAGTGTCCATTATCATGTTTACCCATTGTTAGGATATAACCAAGCCGAGCTGCTCGGAGTTCGATTCATTAAAAGCTCGTTCGAATTCGTTTATTAAGTTAAACGAGTTAAGCTCAAATATAATTTTAAAGTTCGCAAGCTAAATAAGTCTAGTTTGAGCATTTTGAAACTCGACTCGTGAATAAATTCGTTAACAGACTCGTAAAGTAAACTCATGATAGATTCACATACTGACTCATAAAATAATTTTGTGAATAGGATCGTAAACAAACTCATTAAGTAAGTTCGTGAACAAGCTTATTTACTATCTTATAAATTTAAATATTATTATTAAGCAGTCGTATTAAATAAGTATAATTTAAAAAAAAATTAAGTAATTTTAGTTTTTATTTATTTTTATATTATTTTATTTTTATCACCTTAATATGAGAATGTGTTTTATATCTAATATGATTATTAATAAAGAGTATATACTTTAAAAAGAAAAACTATAGAACGCATCGTAATATAAATTAAGTATGAATATTAAATAAATAAAATATTAAATAAACTACATAATCCTAACATTTAAAAATGGTTTAGTATTATTGTATAATATTAATGTAGTATTAAATAGATATAACATTAATTAAAATTGTTATTAAACAAATATAAAATTGTTATTATAAATTATATTTTAATTTGAAGTATCTCATCACAAAAATATATAATTTTAATGTCATAATTAGATAAATTGTCCATAACTATAAAATTATATAATTTTGATTTAATTTAAATTAATTATAATTTAATTTAAATTATCTCATCACAAAAATATATAATTTAATTTCATACATATATAATTTATCAACAACTATAAAATTATATAGGTTTGTTCAAAATTATATAGTTTTGATTTATCATAATTCAATAAAAATTCCTCTTAACATATCTCATAAATAAATAATTTTTCTATAACCATAAAATTATATAATTTTCTCAAAACTATGTAGTTTTGATTTAATCTAATTCATTAAACATCACTTTTCACTTTAACCTATTTCATTTATTCTCATTCACTTAACCTAATCTTAATATTATAAACAATTTAGTATTGTTATTGAAAAAAAATAAAATTGTTATTATAGTTTATAATTTAATTTGAATTATCTCATCACAAAAATGATTGGATGTCTAATCCGTTACAAATTTTCAAGGCCAAATATATTTTTTTTAAAGCCTAGAATTATTTTGTAACAGATTAGACATTCATTACAAATTTGGACGGATTAAGTGAATATAATGTTATTTTGGAGCTTAAATATTTATTATTTCATATTGACATAAAAATTATAATAAAATTTCATATTGATATTGTATGTATTAACAATAATACATAACTTTCAATGTAAATTACTGTAATATTAAATAAATATAGTTTATAATAAAAAATGTAATAAAATTATATATATGATAAAACTATATAATTTTATGATGTAAATGAATATTAACATTAGTATCAAGTTAATATAATTTTTTTTTTGAAGGGATTAAGTGAATGTAATGTTAAATATGAAATAATATAGTAGTAGTAAAAATTATATAATATCAATTTAGTATTAATAAATAAAATTTAAACAATTAAAAATGATAAAATATATATTAATAATAAAATTAAAAATTTTATATGAATTAACATTAAATAAATACAATTGAATTTATTAATATAGCTCAAAATTATGTAGTTTTTTCCAAAACCACATAGTTTTAAGTGTTTTGGTACACAATATATAAACATATCTCCTAACCAACTAACCCTCAACAAAGCCACCGCCCAGGCAGTTGCCAGTATTTCCAAAGCCACCGCCCAGGCAGTTGTCAGATCTTCATCTCCAGTCGTTGCCTGCTATCATCTCCGGACAACAACTTTCCGCCATCAAACCGCCAACGCGACCTATTGCTAGTGCCCAACAACTCACCTCCACCAAGCTGCACACAACTATTCGAACAACAAATTGTCTCCTTTTTCGTCTCTTTCAGCACTTTCTCTTTGTCCCTTTGGTTTTTTATTTTTATTTTTTTATGCTCAAAATATTTTGTGTTTGCTCTAATTATGTATGCTTTAGATTTTGTGTTCCTTCAGTTCTACGCTTTTTTATTTTGTTATGTGCTTTTTGATTTTTTTTCCTTAATGGTCTATTTCTTTTGGTTCAAAGGATCATGAGAGGAAAATGCACACAAAGATTATGGAATTGTACCATGTACTGATGAGAGATTTGATATGAACAAATCTAAAATTTTTTTATCATAATATATGCCTCTTCAGTTTTTATGTGCTAGGTCAATTATAGGGTTATTTACCAAATTATGCTACAAATTCAAACAAATTCTCATTTTATGGTTAATGTAAAAATAATTCTAGTTTTATGGTACTTTTTTTTATTTGAAAAAATATTAATGCCATTAGTAATGGTGGTAAAGCTACATGATAGATTTGACCAAGGTCTAAATGCCACTACGAATGGTGGTACTGAACTGTTCTTGCAGCTTTGACACATACAGTCTGGCGCAGTGGCGATATGTGTTCGCTCATTTCCAAGACCAGAATGCAGTACACATACCACCATTGTCAATGGCAATATGCTACTATTATTGCACTTTCCCATGCATGCATGGCAGAGGCGTGTCTGTGTCGTCTCTTTGAGACAGAGATTCTCCCATACTGTCATTGTCAGTGGCGATATAGGTGAAAAAAATTTGCTTTAAAGCATTCCAGGATCTGAAGAACTCACTCATTTCTCCTCTCTCAAACCTCTACCTTTGCTTTCTTTCCTCTCCATAGCTTTCCTTCGTTTGCTGTGTTTGAGCAAATTTTTTTTTTGTTATTTATCTTCTCATTTCTAAAAATCCTCAAGTTTTTAGTTCAAAAAAAAAGGTAATTTGTAATTGATATTTTATTATATTTATGTAATTTATTTTTTGTATTACATGAAAAGAATATAAATTTTTTTGCTTGAATATATGAAATTTTGTTTAACAAATTTGTAAAAATATATTAGAGAGTTCATTAAAAAAATTAAGTCACTTATTTAGTGTTGCAAAATTTATAAATTTTTACAGATTTTTATTTGGTTAAAAAATTATGTTTAATATATTAGAAAGTTTGTTAAAAACATTAAGTTATTTAGGGTTGTAAAAGTTTATATTTTTGTACAGAATTTTGTTGAATTTTTTACATAATTTTTTTTTTATATAATTAGTCAATATTTTATAATTATTAGCTTATATGGTTTTTTTTTATTAGGTGTGATTGAGGAGTTGAAAATTTATATATACAAAAGGTATGTATTTTTATTAATTAATATGTTGTTGCATGGAAAAAAAATGTTATAATTTAGTTTATATAATTGTTGTTATGAATATTGTTAGATATAATTGTTGTTATGAATATAGTTATATATAATTGTTGTTAATTTTTTTTTGTTGATTTTTTATTTATTGATTAATTTAAATAAATTTTTTTATATTTTACTTTATATAATTGTTGTTATGAATATAGTTAGAATAATTTATATCATTTTATTTATATAAGTTTTGGTTATGTAGTAAAAAAAATTATATTTTCATAGCATGTTGTTAATATTCTTATATGTAGTTTTATTTTGTTCTCTTTTATAAAAAAATATGTTTTTTGTTAATTAATTATATTGTAAGTTAAATAGGACTACATATTTAGTTAATATTTTTATATATTGTCTTATATATGTTGGATTTACTTAAAATACAAAAATTATTTTATATTTAATTTAATAATTATTTTATACATATTAATGTGTAGGTAATTAGTAAGAAAATTATGTTATTAGTTATAAATTTTTGAAATTTACTAAAAATATGTAATTAGTTATTCATAAAAATAAATGTATTTAGATAGTTAGTACAAATATGTAATTTTTTTATTTAATTATATAATATGTAAATTTTATATCATCTCTACATATATAAGTGTTGTTATGTAGGTAATCAAATTTATATTCTTATAGCATGTAGTCTAAAAAAAAATTACTTATAAAAAATTATTTTAGTGAAAAAATTTTTTACATTATAAATTTAGATAATGTCTTATATATTAGTTGCATTTTATGTTGTGTATACATGCTTTTAATATGTTGATTATTTATAACACGTCTTATTTATATCATGAGAAGTGATGTAGTTAAAAAATTGTCTTTATAATGACATGGTTGTGACACATTTATTGTAAGAAAAAGTAATTAGTTAATTGTTAAAGTTAGTATTTAGTAAAAATGTAATTTGTTGTGAAACATTTTAGTAAGAAAATTGTATAATTTTCTTGGCTTGTATTAGTTTTTTAATATAAATTGTGAGAAAAACAGAATGATTAGATACTTAGTGTTGCAAAAATAATGTAATTTGTATGGGTTTAAAATTTGTATGTAAAATTTTATCTAATATCTTTGTTATTATTTCCTTAATGTGTTTAAGGAAAACGTCGTAGGTTGAGTGAATGCAATGAATCAGTGACTATAGACAGTTACGCAGAAACAAACCTCGTCGTTTCGGGGCTCACATAATAACTACTCCTAATGTTTCTAGAACTCGAGAACAACAAGAAAGAATTATACAATTAATAAATGAACTCGACGCATATAAAATGAAGTCTGAGCATACTTTATGCGAACATATCCGAATAGTGAACCACAAGATTGAATAACTTATTTGTAGAGGCAAAAGGATGACTGAAATAAATAAGTGGTTTGCATTAAACCGTACATTGCCTTATGTATATAGTGACCGTTTTACAAAAATCTAGAATGAAAGTAATATGACTTTGTCCTACGATGATTGTGTATATTTTTTGTTAGAGGACAATGTTTGACACAAGTTAAATAGGACTTACAAACTTGCTAATAGTCCAAACATTTGTCTTGCAAAAGGTCCTGGGCATAATTTTTCTTGGTTAAAAAAAATGACAGCCAGTATTATGGATAGAGAAAAAATTGAAGAGTCAATGCCGAGGGCAATTAGGTTTAGGTGATATATATAGTAATGTCATAATGTAAGGATGTTTTGTGCATATTATATTTAATGTTAATAAAATTATCTTTCTTTATTTAATGTATGATCAAATGAAATATATACATCAATATCATATGGATACTTGTTTAAGCAATATTTTATTGCATTTTGATACATATAATTGGACAATAACAATTATATTGTCGGTAAAAAAAATTATCTCTTTTATTAATAATTATTTAGTTTAAAATTATATTGTTGGTAATAAAAATGCATATTTTATTATTTGTTAATGTTGTAAACACTTTTTTATGTATTTATTTATGGAATATCTCTTATTTATGTTCTTATATATTATTTTATTTTATTTTGTAGACGGTGACGTCAAGGACATAACTTATCAAGCTATATAGGTATGTTAAAGTAAATTATATTTGCTGAACATATTCATAATTGGAAAAAATTTACTATTGTTTTGTATAAATCAATAATAGGTAAAATATTAATAGAAATTAAAATATTTGTTGTTTGATATTTAATTATGAAGATATGCTATTTTTTTTTGTGATATAATTATGATATATTCAAATTTAATATCATGTTTTATTTATATTCCATATCAATTTCATTTGTTATGATAATTTTTATTTCATTCCATATATTGAAAAATTTAGTGACTTAGTTAGATGAATATATATATATATATATATATATATATATATATATATATATATATATATATATATATATATATACTGTTGTTTGAAAATTGATAATTTAAAAAAATATTTACTTATTTGTTTAGCTATAAAAAATTATATTCATTACATATAATCAAAAACTTATTCTGATCATTATTTATATTAGACCAAAATGTCAAATGCAAGAGCAGTTATAATATATTGGGATGGTTAAATTATTGAAACTGAGTGCAGACCAAACGTGCTTAATGCATCTTCGAAAATGGTCAATTTTAGTGATGATTTTGATCTTTCAGGGTTACATACTATAGTTACAAATGCATTGGGAATAAGTGATGCTACGAATATTAAGAGAAATTTATTTAGACATCTAATTATGAAATTTGGTCAAAATATGGTGTTTGTTTTTTCATAAATAGTTTATGATTTAGATGTCAAGAATATGTTTGAAATGGTTAGGCAATTCATGGGGTGGCTAACCATTGAACTATATATTGAATTGAGTGGCAGTAGAGGTGAAATTGTATCATGTGTCGAGGCTAGTTCATTAGGATATAATCATAATGAAGTTGAATTTGAGGAGGAAGAAGATGAATGTTTTATTGAGAAGGAGGAGGATGAAGTTGAAGTCAACGATGAAGATGTTGATGTGGATTATGAGGAGAATAATGAGGAGCATTATTTTGATGAATATGATGATCATGATGATTGTAATGTGGATAGTGGTCTTGAAGTTTATAATGATAATTCTTTGGTCGCATTAGTTGATAGTTTAAATAGAGAAATTCCTTTACAAGTTGATCGTGTCAATCTCAAAGATATGTATGTAAATAGAAATCCCTTTAATGTAGGTGATATATTTTGGGATCCCTCAAAAGAACTGGCGCAAGGTATATTGTTCTAATCTCAAGATGCAGTTAAAATAACTTGCAAATCATATTCTGTGAAAGTTAGGTGACAATTCTGAAGTTTTGAAACTAGGTTTAATACTATAACCTTAGTTTGCAAGTTAGGCTATGAATGGAGACTAAGAGCCAGGAAGTTGAAGAAGAGTGGGTTTTGGCAAATAATAAGGTATAATGGTCCCCACAGTTGTACTGCACCTAGACATAATCAAGATAATAGGAATTTTGACTCCAATCTAATAGTTGCATATGTACAAGCAATGCTACAAGAGCAGCCAAATGTTAAGGTGAAAGCATTGCTTGCTAGGTTAAAGGAACAGTTTGGTATCACCCCAAGCTATAAAAAGGTCTGGAAAGGAAAACAAAAGGCAATTGTAAATTTATGGGGGGATTGGGACGAGTCATACAAACCACTTTGTCAGTTCATGCATGTTGCTATCACACTTAATCCTAGTTCTTATTGGCATCACAAAGGGGAGGCACATTTTATAAATCACGTTTTTGTACCCAGTGTTCAACAATTCAAACATATGTTTTATGCATTCAAGCCATGTATTGATGGCTTCAAACATTACAAACCTATTATATATGTGGATGGCACCTTTCTATATGGTAAATATAGAAGTTTACTATTGACTGCTGACACAGTTAATGGGAAAAATGCTATAGTACCATTAGTGTTTGCATTAATTGAAAATGAGTCTAAAGACAACTGGGACTACTTTCTACAAAGGTTGTGATTTTGTTTTTGTGATAGGAGAGATGATATTTATATCATTTCAAATCAACATATTGGAATCAAGCATGTGATGAGGCAAGAACTATGGTCTGCTAATGCACATCAATACTGTTTGCGTCATATGCTTAGCAATTACAACACCAAGTTTAAAAATGGTGCCATTAAGAATTTAATTGATAAAGGAGGCAGATAGTTCTAGGAAAGAAAGATCAAGAGATGGATGGACAAAGTTGAGCTCTTACATCCGGATTAAAAAAATGGATTGATAAAATACCGAAGGAGAAATGGACTTTATCATATGATGGTGGTCATCGTTATGGTGTGATGACTATAAACTATGCTGAATCGATTAACGCCATGTTAAAGACAACTAGATTGATGCCTGTGACTACATTGATGCAATAAATTTTTCTTAAATTGGTTGATATATTCGATCAACATCAAACTGAATACACGAAATTATTGAATGATAGCTTTTTATGGACACCAAAATGTATGGAAATACTAAAGCATCGAATTGATAAGGTAAACGGGCATGTCATGCAAAGATATGATCAAGATAATATAATTTTTAAAATTACGAATAGTTTTAACAATGCCTAAAGAAAAAGGGGTCATAAACAAGTTGTCGATATAAAACAACAAATTTGCACATGTGATAAGTTCCAACAAAGAAAAATTCCCTATTCTCATGTCATTGCCAGTTGATTGACATATGGGCTTGATTATAAAGAATTTATTACTCCATTCCACTTTGTCAATGAAAATTTAAAATGTTGGGCAACTAGTTTCGTTCCATTGAGTAATCCTGATTATTGGCCTAAGACATATGAATTGCCATTCATTCTAAATCCCTCATGGAGAAAGAAAAAAAGAAGACCAAGATCAACGTGCATTAGCAATGAAATGGACGAACGCAATTCTAATACTGCAATAAACTTTTGCATGAAATATGGTTTAAATGGGCCATAACGCTAGGAATTATGGACAAAATTAATATATAATGTCTTGTATTATTTTTAATGTATATTTCTTTACTTATTTACTTTTTATGGTCCTTTTAATACTTCTACCATGTTGTAAAAAAATATTTCATAAATTTGATGTTTAGCAAGAATGAATAAAAGTGATAAAAAAAATTAAACTCGTCATCTTATTCAAATAGAGCATAAGGTAAAATGAAAATGATAATTGTTGATTAATACGAAGACTATAATGGCATAACTTGGTATGGAACTAAAAGGGCATTCGAAAATCATCCAACTTATTCAAGTTTTGAACGAGGATCTGCAAACCATATATTTGTTAGGTATCATACAATAAATATTTCTAATTTTGAACAGTCATGTAATGTTATAGTTAGAGCATATCCAAAATGGGGTTATTTATGGGAAATAAGATGTGAATTGGAAGCTTATTGTGGGTACCATGAGTTACTAACACCAAAAGTAATTTCAACAACGCTACCAAGACACAACAGCAAAGAAGTAGATATTGTACTTAAGAAATTATAGAAGGAGATTGTTGTGATGGATATGCTTTTGGAGAAATATCATTTACACAATGACACATTAAGACAACATTCTTCGGAGGAACCAAAAACAATAATATAGTGATATTGATACTGAATTTATAAAATAACTTATGTCGTGTTTACCAAAATGTTATTAAACAAAAATAATATGAGATATTGTTTATTAAATAAATTGCATGTTTGGTAAATAGTTTGAAATGTATATATATGAATATATTTTGTAGGTACAATGTCTAGAGTATATTCTCTAGGAGATATTTTTAAGGCCACAAGACGTCATTGAGCTTTAGATGATGAGTTTTCATATCCAATGGACCCAGGGCAATATAATTATCATGTTGTGATGATGAAAATGATTGAAGAATGGCAATATCAGCAATGACAATCTGAAGCACTTTGTGAGGAAGCCATTAAACTTAATATACGTGTACTTAAAGCACGAGCAATTCGAATGAGATGATGTAATATGGATGAAATAAAAAATGCATTATATCATATTAAAGAGGAGAATAATCGTATCAAAATACATTTGAATAGAGAATTCTTTAAATGTCGTACGTGAGAGTTACTAAAAGCTGGAGATGTAGGACAAGCTAGATTGTATAATTCAATAATGCACTCAATTGAATGTTCATCTAATATTGAAATATCAGATTCAATATCAAATGAAGAAATATAATATAAACAATAACATTAATAAATTATTCTTCATCAGACATTTCATAGTTAGAAATGTATGTAGGATTATTAAGAATATTGTTAACCTCTATCTCAGAAAGTGTCTTGCCCATTGCAGTAGCTTGATTGTTAGCTAGCTTTAACAGATAATATCTTGATGTTCTTATTAACATCCAATTTTTCTCTTCTCTAAATCTTCTAACAATAACTTCATATTCTGATCGGTTTTTTGTTGCATCGACAAAGACAAACGCCTGACAGAAGGTGCTCCCAATTCATGTAGTTGCTCAACTACAAGCTCAGCTTCAGTAACTAGAAATGCCCATTCGTGTTGTAGTCCTGCATAATATTCTTTTAGATCTGACACTTTCAAATTGCGATACCCATCATTTAATTCTAGTAGTAGCCATATTCTACCTCTACCACCATATGAAGAACCCCCGGCCATCTAAAAATAATCAATTACAGCTATGTGAATGTGGTAGGAATTACTGTATGTTTTGATACTACTAAAATACAAATGAATGACAGCAAATAAAGTTAATCACATTTATGACCATATGTGATCCATATTCTAACGTTTGACACGCGTGTTGTCAAATCAAAAGTATTTATGTCCTCACCTGACAAGGGGGTCCCATATTTGTTTATGTGTATTTGTATCATATGTGATTACATTATTAGTGGTTATAGTTGACACTCATGTTTTCCATTCAATATACGTTATAATTCCATGACATGTGGTAGATTAATTATTTCTGTCATTTTGAATTGAATGTTCATTGGGTTGTGGTTGTATTATTAATTATCAAATTAATTCATATAGTTGTCAATATCAACTAATTTATGTAAATGAATAGAAAAGGATGAATATATATATATATATATATATATATATACACATTGCACAAGAGCTTGTATTAATAGTTAAACATTATGATGTGATATAATTTCTCATTTATTTTCTTAGATATGGAGCAAAATTTCGTGCCACGTGATTACATACAGCCTGGGCCTTACGATGCATCATTACTATACCTATAAAATGAGCATAAATCATATGCTATATGGAATGGCAGGTAATTATCAATATTTAATGTAAGCATTGTCAATATCTTCAATATTAATTAGAATTATTAGGAATAATGCATATATAAACCAAATTTGTTTATTTGTATTTTCAAGAATGTGAAATGGATTAGACTATTAGCGAAAGTTAAATGGATTATATTGTTATCAAAATAGAGTGTCATTATTAATTATTAAAATTATATATTCAAGTGGAAGAACCCTTCCTAAGATGTCAATGGATGGCTCAGACTAATGATTTATATGCAAACTTGACTCCTGAAATAGAGGGTTTATTAAAAGACACGGGCTTTCTTGGAGTTACATGCCTTCGCTAGTGTCATTATGATTGACACTTAATTTCTACACTTATGGAGCATTGGAGACCATAGACACATACTTTCCATCTATCAAATGAAGAGTGCACAATCACACTCCAGGATGTTGGTATTTTGACAGGACTACCAATTGATAGGTGTCCTATTATTGGACGAGTTCAATGTGATTACCTAAATTTATGTCAATCACTTCTAGGGATTTCACCTGAACCAAGAGGACATTCACTATTCTTTAGTTCGAAGTTCTTGGTTTACCCATCACTTCTCAGAATTGCCTTAACAAGTTAACCAGACGACATTGCACAAGTATACACGTGCCTACATATTGCAGCTTTGTTCATCGGTATTGTTCCCTAAATAGGATACTGGCAAAGTTAGCTTGCTTTTCTTGCAATACTTGGATAATATTGACATAATAGGCCAATACAGTTGGGGCTTTACATGTTTGGTTACCTTATATAGGGAGTTGTGTCGTGCGTCAAGGCTTTCGGCAATGTCACAGATGGTCAACCCACTCTTTCTCCTTCAACTTTGGGCTTAGGAGTGATTTCTTTTTCTTGCCCCTATGCTGCGTGACCGATCGATTCCTTCACATGCACCTTTGGGTCATAGGTATAACATTTATTTTATTATAAATTTAAGTTATATTTTTAAATTTTATTGATAATTTTATTTTACAATCGAATATTTATATTAGATGGAGCCAACCATATAGGATTATAGCTACTCCCACACATATCATCATCGACAACCGATTGAGACTAGATAATGTGTGTTAGGATGAGGTAAAACATCAAAAAATTTATCTGTAATTATTTAACATTTATATATATATATATATATATATATATATATATATATATATATTGTAATTCCATATATATAATGTCATAATTACGTTTATTTATAGATTAATTAGGAGCCATACACCGAGGATGTTATTAAACAGCTACCCGCTTATTGTTTATAAGAGCGTGACATATGGAAATCAATAGTACCCCTCATATGCATCCATATTGTAGAATGGCATTACCCTAATAGGGTACTGCAGTAATTTGGATGTGTACAACTCATTCCTCATCCTCCATTCCACTTTGATATGTTGCATCATAATAATTTACGGGATTATGACACAGATCGGGCTGAAAGACATGCCCAATGGATTGAGCTTTGGGGTCATCGTTCTCATATTATTGCCACTACGAAACCTTCAAATGGATCTATACATTATCATTCACAGTATTTAGAGTAGTACCATTCTGTGACACGTCAATGGATCTCACCCGATAGTGCTCGCTTGTGAGTAGCTAAACGTACTTAAATTTATTTTGTCATGTTAAATCTTTTAGTAAAATTATTTGTACATTTTTTTATAAAGTTATTTCATTACAATGCATAAGCGGATGCATTGGAGCATATTGTGTTGACTAGAGATTTGCAACAAGCTAATCAAATGGCCAACAATTGTGAAATTATAATTAATTAGCATAAATGATGAGTTACCGATGATATGCCATGCCCCAATCCTGCACAATAACTTGCATTGCTCCCATAACAGTTAAGTAATGTTAGGCCTATTGATGAGGTCACACTAAGACGTCATTAACATCGTGCATGACGAAGAGTGACCGTTCCACCACCCCCACCTGCTAGTGCTGCATGTATTCTTGTTCCTCGGCTACACTCTGTTCATTCTGAGTTCCACACAGTACCTTCCACCTAAGTTGTGACCACCACCTCATCGACATCATTTTCAGAAGTTGGTCCTTCAGGCACTTCATTCATTCCTCCTTCTTATTTTTCTTTTACTTATCCATCTGGTCATTTCTTTCAAGCTTCAGCTCTCACTCCTCTGACCCAATTACCTTTTTCTTCTCCATCCATTCACTCTTCATCGCACCATACTCCATATTTCTCGATCCCATCACAATTCATAAACTTCCATCTCACTCAACTTCCATTTACTTCTGTTTTGAATTTATCACAAATGGCTCTGACTATGTAAACTCCTCCTCATTTTTCATCATTTCCTTCTTCGGCCTAAAATTTTCTATTCGTATTTACCACCCCTCCACCTCTGGAAGTGCCTACTCCATCACATCACACACCTTCGGCTGATCTAAATATGTACATGCCTCGTGACACTAATGGTGATGATGATTATGATGATGATGATAATGGTGATGATTCTGATATTGGTGGATCTCAATTCATGGACATGAGCTCTGCACGTGTTCATCACCATCGGAATATGGGATTATGCTTTAAAGTTCACAGGCATAAACCCTGTGACACCTAATTTTTTTCTTAGTACAAATATGAAAAATAACACTTTTTCATTTGTTGCTTTCTAGCTTTAAGGTTTATTTGTTCTTTTCCAGCTTTAAGGTTTATTTGTTCTAATAGTAACTATTACATATTAATCATTGTTATTTTCTTTTAACCATTTACCTCTCTTTTATTACCAACAACACATATATTATAAATTTTTATTATTATGAATTAACATCAACAACACATATAGTATAAATAAAATTTTAAAACTAAACAAACAAATTTTTTTTGCTAAATTGAGAAATATATTTTCATATTGCCTAAATAATTTATTCTTCAATAATTAAATACTACTTTTATATTTACTAAAACATATACCTACAAATTTATCAACTATTAAATATCCATACATATATTACTAACAAAATATAACAATTTTTTATTTAATAAGCTACATATTAAATCATTTCATTTTTAAAATAAAATATAGCCAATTTTACCAAATTTCAACATATTCAATCATTTTATTTTTAAACAACATATCTTTTTATATTACAAGTCACCTCTTCACCATGAACTTTTAATTAATTCGTTTTAATAAATTAATTACTAATAAAAAATTATTTGTTTAATTGCACTTCCTTCAATATTATGCACTCTTGTTATTATTCACAAATAAATAATAATAACTTTTATTATTAGTTCAAATTACCTATTTTATATTTAACATTTCACTTAAAAATTTTATTTCACAATAATTAAAAAAATAATTTATTAATAATTATAATTTTTATTTTTATTTAACATATACATAAAAATAACCTAGAAAATTTATTTAATATATACTTAAAATATAACCTAACTAATTTATTTAACATATACTTAAAAAATAACCTGAATAATTTATTAATAATTATGTAATAGTTGTTGTTTTTAACAATCATTACATAATTAACAGTGACTACCTAATTATTAAAAATAACATAATCATAACCAAATAATTACTTATATAATTACTATAATCATTTACCAATAATGATACTTATTGGTACAAGGGGAAGACGTGAAAAAAAACATATTCTTCACTCATACTGCCATTGCTGAAGGCAGTATGACCTACAAAAAAAAAAAATCTCTCCCCTTCATCTCAGCCAAAAGTACCATAAAATAGAAATTTTTTTCATACTTTACCATAAAAAGAGGAAAATAAATTGAAATTGCCATAAAATAAGAATTTGTTTGAATTTGTAGCATAATTTGGTAAATAACCCGTCAATTTTGTGTGTTGCCTCATTATAGGTTTTTGCTTTTGAGACTTTAATGTGCTTTTGCTTGTATTGAAGGTTAATGGAGTCTGCTCTTTATTGAGAATATTTCTTTTTTTGGTTTATTTAGGGTGGGGTTTCTACATTTCTTTGTTTTATTCATTATCCTCTCTCTTTCTCATTCTCTTCTTTGTCAAAAAAAAAAAAAGAACAACAAATATTAGGAAAGAAAAGAAACATATCTTTAAGAAATTCCTCATAAAATTTGAACCAAGGTACTTGCTCTAGAAGATTTTCTTCCAGAGAGGATTTGTTTGCCAAGGTGCTGTTATTCCATTTTCATGCATGCAAATCTTTAAAACGTAATTGGAAAGATTGATTGTTGAAACAACTTGGAAACATGTAAAATGTGATATTCTGTGTTTGCTTTGGTTGATCTTGGCATATGTTAAATGTTTTTAGGTTTTTCAAACAGTTTTTAGTTTTCATTGGCATGCATCAAGCAGCTCTCTCTCTTTTCCGTATAATAGCAAACTATAAGTCTTATGTTTATTTTTATTTTTATTTTTATTTTTTTGGTATTTTAGCTGCTGATTTTTTTTTTTTTTGGATATTTGTTGCCCTTCTTTTAGGATCAAGAGGACATCAAAAAGGTTAAAATAACTCTCACTTGAAGTTGATTATATAAAGGTCTTATTTTTGTGTTTATGTGATCTTTAATTTTGTTTATGTGATCTTTAGTTTTGAATATAAAGTTGAATTCTGAAAAAAAATATGCAAGTTGAGTTTTTTATTTGTTTGATCCTAACCAAGTGATCTTCATATTTGGTGGTAACAACCTTTCCCTTTATCTCCTCTATATGATTTTTTTTACCATGTCCTTTATAATTATTTTTTTTCTACAATCATACCAATATTTATATAAAATAGATAAGTATAGTCAATCTTTGTGATTATGATGACTTAAGAAAGTTTATTATATATGTTTATTTCTTTATCTTTATTTTTTTCCCATTTTTGGACATACGTGATGCACAAACTCAACAATTTTTCCCTATAAATGAATGGTGGATATTTTGAACTCTTTAACTTAAATCAAGCTAAATTGAACTTTTATTGTCTTATTTTTTTTGGAATTTATTTGTATGTTTGCTATTTTGAATGAACGTTTTTCTTAAATGTGTTTGGTTGTATATTGAATTTGTAGAATTTCAATTATTTTGTAAGATTTTTTTTTTTTTTTTTTGAATTTGATTTGTTATCTATTCACGAGCTCATAAATGAACATCAACCGAGCTCTCTAAATGAGCTATCTTATGATCTTTTTCTGAGCTTGCTCGTAAGAGAGCTCGAGCTTTGCAAAATCGAGCGAGCTTGAGTTATAAATGAACGAGTTTGAACCGAGCTCGAGCTCAAATTTGAAAAACCAAACCGAGCTTGAGCTCAATTTTTCTAACCCGAGCCTAGCCAATACTCGGCTCGGTTACACCCCTACCCACAGTAATTGGACTGCAGTTACGGGAACCTCACCAGCAGAAACTGCTGCAATAAAGTCGATAACAAGTGCTGCAACATTGACAGTTAGTTGAAACTGGATGAATTTCTGGATGTTGTTATAGACGCATCGTCCCCACCTTAAAACAGTGGCAACAGAAGTAAAACCATCATCCAAAATGACAATATCCGAGCTCTCTTTATCAACCTCAGTGCCTTGAATGCCATTGACAGTCCCATATCAGCTTCTTTTAGTGCAGGTGCATCATTTGTGCCGTCTCCTGTTACTGTAACTACATGACCTTTCTTCTTCAAGCATTTGCGCGACGAACTAGCCATCACTCAAATCTTGTCATCCCTCTCCATTCTCTCCTTATCTGTGTAGTTTCGAAATTCTACACCTTCTACCACTGCTCCACTGTCTACTTCGTGATTGAGCGCTAATATTCCACATTCTGTAGCAATTGCTTTTGCTGTGAAAACATTGTCCCAGTTATCATTTTGATGCTGACTCCTGCAGATTTGCAAATTTCCACAGCTTTCTTTGCTCCTGGTCGACATGGATCCTTGAGACCAACGCAATGGCTAGCAAGGTCAAACCATCTTCTTGTAGCCTTGGACGTGTATTTTCATCATTTTCATTCTTCATTTCTTCCTCTGTAATCTTTTTAAGAGCAAAATCTATGCATCGTAAGCTACTAGCTGCCATAACTTGGATTATTCTCCCAATTTTACTTCGTTCATCTTCATCCATTGACTTTGTGCTCCCATCGCTCTCATAGTAATCTGAGCATAATACTAATATCATTTCAGCTGCTCCTTTCCAGTGTACATGCAAGGTGTTATCAGCCAATTTCCTTAATGAAACCCCACTTCGTTCCTTCTTTGAATTAAAAGTTTCAACATGGAGAACTGTATAATTTGACTTTATTCTTTCCATGTCCATCCTCAGCTCAGAAACGGCCCATGAGAGAATTGCCTTCTCAGTTGGACTCCCTGAAATTTCTGGTGTGAATCCTGATGCTGGTTTGTAGATGCTGCCTGTTGTGATTAAACCAACTCCTAGGTGAAACAATTCAAGAATAGTTGGAGCAATTCCTTTGTAAGAAGCTTCTTCGATCGATTCTTGGCCAAGCATGAACTTAGTCACTTGCATCTGATTTAATGTTAGAGTGCCTGTTTTGTCAGTACAAATAACTGTGGCTGATCCCGTTGTTTCACATGCCGAAAGTTTTCTGACCATTGCCTGATGAGCCATCATCCTCTTCATAGAGTAAGCCAGCGTTAGTTTGACCGCCAATGGCAAACCTTCTGGAATTGCTACAACCACTGCAGTCACCGCGGCAGCTACAATTCGTATAACAGAATTTATTATATCATCTGTGGATGTTTTGCTGCCTTGGTACTCTGTAACTCCGTTTTCATCTCTTGTATTTTTGGTGAAATAGCGAACCAACATGACAACAAGAACTAGGAAAGCAACTGAAAGGCCAACTTTCCCCATAGAAGAGGTCAGTTTGTCAAGCCGAGCTTGTAATGGTGTTCGTTCATTGGAGTCACGAGTTATTGAGCTCATCATTTCTCCCAACATAGTGTTCATTCCAACGGATGTCACTTGCATTCTGCCATATCCATCTGCAACTTTTGAACCAGAAATCAAGAAGGGATTCGTGGTGGAATTGACTTCAACATGATCACTCTCTCCGGTCATGCTTGACTCATCCACTTCTAAACGATGCACATCCACGAACAAGCCATCAGTTTGAATTTGGTCTCCAATTTTTAAAGGGACAGTATCTCCAATAACAATATCAAATATGGATATTTGTTGTGGACGTCCATTTCTGAAGACATCAATTTTTATATCACAAAATACAAAAGACCCTGGAGGCGGCTTATTGTAAGTGTTGGAACCGAATATGTCGCGACGCATGCTGACATCATGGTCATCATCACCGTTGATTCCATGTTGTAAGTTTGTCCCAAGAGCAGCGGCAACACCTTCAACTTCTTCAAAATGACGAAGGGATACAGAGTCCTTCTCTTTTACCATCTCGGCAAGTTTCTTTTTATCAACATTTACAACCAACCCCACTTAGGTTGGTTTTAAAGAAAAATCAACGTCCCCCGCCTTTTACAAATGTAAACCAATTTTTCTGAAGGCTAAAGTAAAGCAAATCACCTGTAACTACCCCCTTTTTTCTTTAGAAAAAAATTGGGAAGGAAAACTTTAAGCAATTGATTTTTTTTTTTTTTCTTTTTGAACAATAAGGAGATTACAACTGATTTTTTACTTTCTTTACAAGAGATGGGTGTAATTTCATGACACTGAAAAGAGAAATAGTTTAATGTTCAAAATGACGGCATGGTGTCATCATTTATTTTTAGAAATAACCAATATTTTGCCCTTACACTTTTTTTTTTTTAAATTTTAGCCATGCACTTTTATTTACATGAATTTAGTCCATGCATTTTTATTTTTTTACACATTGACTTCTCGTACTTTTATTTTTCTGCACCTTAAATTCTTCTGTTATGTCTTTAAAATTTTAACAAATTAATCCTTAATATTCTTAAATATTTTTTTTATTTTTTTACTTTCACTAAATATTTTAGTTAATTATTAACATTTATATATTTAGTTAATAAATTTATAATTTAACTAATTTAAATTTCTAATTGAATGTTTTATTATTAACATAACTATTTCTAAATTATTTTTCTTTTTATTAACTATAATCTAATACTAATATATATTATACTTCTTTATATAGTTTACCATTAATCTAATTTTAAGCAATAAATTATTAAAAAATGCACCTATTTTTACTCTAAAAATTTTAAATATACTCAAGTTTTATTTTTTTTTAAATAATAACTTGGAAAAATTTTCTTAAAAATTATATCAATACATTTTTTTATTTCTTAAAGATTTATTACCAACCAATTTTTAAGGTATAAATTTTTTTTTTTGTTTTTTTATTTTTTTACTTTCAATAAATATTTTAGTTAATTATTAACATTAAATATTTAGTTAATAAATTTATAATTGAACTAATTTAAACTTCTAATTGAACTTTTTATTATTAAAATAAATATTTCTAAATTATTTGTCTTTTTATTAACAATAATCTAATATTAATATATATTATACATTTTTACATAGTTTACCACTAATTTAATTTTAAGCAATAAATTTTTTAAGTCTTTATAGTTTTATTTTTAAATACATTAAGTCTTTTTTTTATTCATACTTATTTGTTTAATATAAAACAGTATTAAATGATAATCACTCTTATGAAAATTAAATCTAAATAATATAATTAATAGGAATTTAATTAGTCTTTAAAATTTTTATTTGATTTTTATAAATATTATTCAAGCAAAAATTACAAGAGATTTTATTTTAACTAATTTTAAGTAAAAATAAATGATAAAAAAATTGTATATGTGCCGATTTTTAACAAATAAAAAAATTTTATACCTTAAAAATTTTTTGGTAATAAATCTTTAAGTATAAAAAAATTTATTGATATAATTTTTAAGAAAATTTTTCCAAGTTATTATTTAAAAAAAAAAAAGATAAAGCTTGAGTGTATTTAAAATTTTTAGCGTGAAAATAGGTGCATCCTTTAATAATTTATTGCTTAAAAATAAATTAATAGTAAACTTTGTAAAGAAGTATAATATATATTAGTATTAGATTATAGTTAATAAAAAGACAAATAATTTAGAAATATTTATGTTAATAGTAAAACATTCAATTAGAAGTTTAATTTAGTTAAATTATAAATTTATTAACTAAATATATAAATGTTAATAATTAACTAAAATATTTATTGAAAGTAAAAAAAAATAAAAAAAATATTTAGGAATATTAATGATTAATTTGTTAAAATATTAAGATATATAGATTTATTAAAAATTATAAAAATTATAGGGATTAAATAAGATATTTTATTCTAGATGTTTAACTTGATTGCTACCAATTTTAAGGGAAGGACTTAATATGTAAAAAAATAAAAATGTAAGAACTAAATCTATGTAAATAAAAGTGTAGGGGTAAAAGTAAAAAAAAATAAAAGTGGAGGGAGGGGGATATGGGTTATTCCTTATTTTTATCTATAATAGTGCGTTGAATAGGTAATTATGTAGGTTGTTAAAAAACAAAAAACAAAAAGAGTAGGTAACTATGTAAGAAAAATTTAAATTTTTAACTCATGTTATCTAATAAAAGTAATAATTTTAACTCTTTACTTATGTAAAAAGAAAAGGTAAAAATTTTTATTTTACTAATATATGTCATATATACTATTTATATTCATATAAATATATAAAATCTAAAACTTTTTAAAATTTTTATTTTTAATTATTTGGTATATTCCTTTTATATACATATAAATATATATTGTTGAAATTTTGTTCTTACTTAGTTTTTCCCATATAATAGTTTTAAAAATTTACATTAGTATTATCAGTGAAAAAGTAATCAAGTAGTAACTTCTCTCCAAATGTATCTTAATGTGCAAAGTTCAATTCTACTATCGTCGATTTAAAAGGAGATGACTGCTCCCTGTTGTCTAACTCATTGATGCTTAGGAAAAATTATATTAATGAAGCATTAACATTTATATTTTTATGAAAATACTTTACATGAACTTTTTATTTTTCACATAAAATTATAAAATTTTCATCATATATGTGACATGTTATATATTAAATTACAATATTTCAATTTAAATTAAAAATAACTAGAATTAAATTTCATTAAATACCATATAAATTAATTGTTAATTATAATAGATATATAAATGGTTCACTACAAAAATCTGCTGATTTAGCAATAGAATTTAGCGACGGACTATATCCGTTGCAAAATAGTGATGAATTAGTGACGAAATTGTAACCTTAGCGATGGAATGTATTTAAAAAAGTAAATTGATTAAATTTAGAGACAAAAAATCAAATCTATTGGTAAATTAGCAACGAAAATGGAAATACATCGCAAAAGTAGCAATGGAAAATAAATTTGTTGCTAAAATAGCAATGGAATTGTTAATCCGTCACTAAAGTTGTGACAAATTTCATTTCCGTCGCTAAATTAGAGACGGATTTTTTTTTGTCACTAAAATTGTGAAAAATTTACATTTCGTCACTAAAATAACTGCGAAATTGTATTTTCGTAGCTAAATGATGAATTTAAAATTTTATTTTCATTTAATTCAAAATTTAATAATGTTTAAAAATAGGGAAAAGAGTCAAATTGGACTCTCAACTTTGGACCAAATCCCACATTGGCCACTCATATTTTTTTTCCCCAAATGGACCCTAATCTATGAGTTTTAGCTTACCATGGAACCTCTGTCAACTGCACTATTATAAAAAACTGACGTGGCTTCCAGTCCCATTAAAAGTTGATGACATGGCTTGTAGGACCCACCCAAACTTACTATTATTCTCCAGCTGGGCTAGAGCCATTTAATACTATTAGTTGACTAGAAAATGCTAAAAAGAAGTAGGATATTTACCGCCTAAAAGCTCAAACATGTCATTAATGTAAAAGAGAGACATATTTTAACATCTGAGAGAAAAACAATGCAAGCTTCTTTTACCTCTGAGAAAGTAACGATTTTGTACATCTCATAAACCCTATAAGATATTTGGTTAGTAGAGAGCGGGAGCCACTAATGTGTGAGAAAGACATTGCCATTTGAAGAAGGATTTTGGTGCTGCTGTACTCTGCTGGTGGAAGACACATACAAAAAGGTATGTGTATTATAATTTTTGTTAAAAAGGCTTACAGATTGATGTTAATGAAGGATTATTTTGTTTAAAAAAACTATTAGTGTTGTAATTGAAGGGATTAGTATGTCGTAATTGAATAATAGGGTTTATTAGGACTAATAAAATTTTAGGATTTTTTTATTTGAAGTAGTACATGAGTTTGTGTTGGGATTCCATTTCTTTAATATAATGTGGTTGTTATGTAACTACATTAAATTGGTAGTTGCTTTAATATAATTAATTTTTAATATATTGGTATTAAAAAATGATTTACATGCAGTATGGCTACTATTGATACTGTGGATTTGATATTTCATCATGGTGGTAAATGGCTATTCAGTCCTAAGTTGTCTTATGTTGATGGAGAAGCTGAAAAAATAGATAATTTTGATATAGACTTCTTGAGTTTGCCTTATATGCTGAAGTTGTTTAATATCAATCTTGGTTATCCTAAAGTTAACAAGTTATATACATTAACACCTAGGAAGGCACTGCATGATGGGTTATATCTATTAGTAGATGATGACAGTATTAGGAAAGTACCTGAATACAATCGATCAAACTTAGGGCTGCGAGAGATTCATATATATGGACATCATAAAGTGGATGTTCCCATATTTAACGCAGACGTGCAGTTGATTAAGGGTGACAATTGTGATAACAATGAACTTGGCACACAATATAGCAATGTGCAAGCAAGTGGACAAGATGCAAGCTGTGTTGGGAGTAAATCTGCCAATAAAAATTTCAATGGTTGGTATAAAATAGTTTTTAATAATAAAAGTGAGCCTGACCTGACTGAAGTTTTGGGTGAGAGAAATGTGCAAGCTGAGGTGGAAATGGATGTTGAGCGTTATAACCAGCCTGCACCAACAATGCAAAATGAAACAGATAATGCAAATAACCAGCCTGTTGAGGTTGCTACTGTTGTTGAGGTTAATTTCGAAGGGGATGTTAATGGATGTAATGTTGAAGAGTGTGAACAAAAAGAGGGTGAAAAGCAACAGGGTGAAGTTAGTAAAGAGGATGATGATGATTCTGATGATGAAGACTATGAAGAGGGTGCAACTGAAGATAATGAAGATTATGAGGATGAGGTGGAGCATATAGATGACGATGAGCTAGAAGTGGTAATGCAAAGCAAAAAGAAGGTTAGGTATGACATAGACAATGACAATCCACATTTTATCCTTAACATGACTTTTCAGCAATGACACTAAGGTTAAAGCAGCCCACGTAAAGTATAGTGTGGCAAAAGGGAAGGATCTCAAACTGAAACCAAATGAGCAATGGAGGATTAAAGCACACTACAAATATAAAGTTTTTCAATTTATTATTAAAATTTTTCTTCTTTATTATCAATTCAATTTTGGTATTTACTAACACCTTCAATTATGAAGGTAAGGTTGTCCTTTTGTTATACACATATCGAAGGATGGAAAGAATGGGGTATTGAGTGTTAAAACCATTCAGCCGGAGTATAAGTGTTATAGAATCTTCAATAACTAAAGGGCAAGTGCTTCTTTTTTAGCTAGTCACTTTAAGGATTAGATTTATAAAAATCCAAAAACCAAGGTCAAAGAAATGGTTGAGCAAGCAAAGGTAGGAATGTGGCTTAAGGTTTCTCAATCAAAATGCAAGAAGGCAAAGAGAATGGTGATGAATGAATTAGATAGGAGTTACGTAGCTGAATTTGGACTACTTAAAGCTTATGTTGATCAGGTTAAAAGAACCAATCCAGGAAGCTCTTGTGAGATTGATCTTTGCCAAGACAAATTGAAAGAAGGAAAACATGTTTTTAGACGCATGTTCATTTATTTTGATGCCTTGAAAAAGGGGTGGAGGGCAGGTTGTTGACCTATAATTGGATTATATGGAAGTTTTCTAAAGGGTAAAGTGAAAGGGCAAGTTTTTGTGGCTGTAGGTAAGGATGGCAATAATCAAATTTTTCCTATTACATGGACTGTGACATATAAGGAAAATAAAGTTAATTAGAATTGGTTCATGCAATGGATTGTAAAAGAGTTTGACATTAAAGATGAAGGCAAATCACTAACTATTATTTCAAATATGCAAAAGGTGTGTTAAATCAGTTTTATTTTAATACATTGGTTATATAAAATTTTTAGGTGTTGTCTAACCCATTGAATTTTGTGTAGGGATTGTTGCAAACTATTATAGAAGTGCTTCTAGAAGTTGAGCATAGATGGTGTGTCCGCCATATATATGCAAACTGGTCTAAGAAATGGACAGGTGAAGAGCTGAAAAAAAAGTTTTAGAATATGTGCATGGAACACATATCCAAAAGAATTTGAAGACAAGATGAACAAGCCAGAGGCTAGAAGCAAGCATTTAGCAGTGTCTTTGGGGGGGAATAGAGCGACCATTAGGCCAAAGTGCCTGGCTATCAAAGATTAATGTTCAGGCTGAAAATTGCAAGGGACGCCTTGCTTAATTAAAAAATATTTTCATGTGCTCGAGATGCACCATCTTTTTTTTTTTTTTGAAAAGATACACCATCTGGTGAAAGCTTAATTCACCCCCTAAGCAAAAGGCTATGAAGCAAAAACAGATTTGTCGACAACAGGTTTGACAACAAAAACAGCTTCCTGCTCTTCGATTGCTCGCAAGGAGAATCTACAAGTTGTGGCTTCGCAGCTCTATATTCATTTGCTACAAAGAACCAACACTCCCAATATGATATAACCATTAAACAGATCACGAATCAGGAACACAATACTGTATTATTCGGTGCTTGAAACCTGCACAACACTCCATCATAGAGGCTGTACGTATCATTCACTCTTTATGTACACTACAGAACAAACTGCTGAGTTCTAACAAATAAGTGTAAAAGGAAAAATAAAGCTCATACGTACAAGCGAGTAGAACACAATCACCAATCCATTCTTTATTTAACATCCTCTTTCTCCTATTCATTTTCGTTGTGCGTAAATATGGAATCAACGTACTCTTCTATGTCCCAATGGAAAGAACCAAAAGCCACTGCCTCTAAAACTAAACTCTTCAGCTTGAAAAAGAAGTCAAAATCACCTCATCATCCTCAAGCAAACCAGTTTTGTCATTCCCCAAAAGCGCAAAACTATGCTTCTCAATCAAACTCGGCCTCATTAGATTTCAGTTTTGCACATCTCTGCAATGTCTCCACATCAAAACCCATCACATAGCACCTCAGTTTTTCATGCTTCCAGTCCTGCTTACTTGACACTTGCCTACTGAACCAGATTGCACATTGCTTATGCGACCAAATACAAGATTTGTTTTTGTTAGTCCCTGAGATAATGACTCAGGATACTGACGAGCAGTCCTACAGCTAAATGAACATCATTGGTAAGGCACAGCTAGACACCTTTCCAGATAATGCCTCAAGGAGTAAGACTTCAGGAGGTAATCATATAAAATGGAAGCAGCATACACTCAGCCAAGGGGGAGTAGCTCGATCTGATTGGTTGCCCAACTGTCTGTGACACTAGGATTCACTATTAAGCCTATTACTGTACAGACATGTTCTTCTATAATCTCCAAAACATCAAAGCTATGGATGGACTCCAGCTCCCAGTCCTTTGAAGGCCCTATCTCTAGTCTGTCATTAGAAATGCATCTAGAGAGCTTTGGAACCAAAGGGACTCTAATCTCAGAGAATTTGGAAAATAGTACAGAACATCTTCAACAGCAATTTGACACTCATGCTCTTTCAGTTGAGCAATTCTCCTGGCATTCGGAAATAACACTGAATTAGTTTTTCCTTTTTTTAAAAAAAAAAAAAAAGTGATTCATGACAAAACATCCACGTAAAGAAACTTCATCCTACCAAGTAACTGTGGAGTAGTTCATTTGTCCTATGTTTATGGTAGCAGAAATGCCACGCATGAAGCACCAGCCAACACATTGGCTAGTAATAATACAAATTCCATAACTGTTATATTAGCATTTGGCGCAACCAAAACAAAACACAAATGAAACAAAGCCACGGAAATAAGAAACAACACGGTACCTGACTTAACTGAATCCACAGCTAAGAATACTTAAAGATGAATGCACCATATGAGTTCTCATTAGATTGACAATGCGAGTATTATATTTATGCTACATGTAGCCTAGTTAATCTTACAATGACCTTCATTGGTATTATGATCTCTAATCAAAAGTTTCACGATTCCAACTAAATGCATATATCGCAAGCCAATGCTAAGAAGCATGCTGGCTCTATTCTATCAGCTTAAGAATGCAACATACCTCTCCAGCCATAATGCAATTAATCTGCACACTACCTTTGCTTAAAGAACCATTCATATCTGGAATCAGAAGCCAGTAGCTCACTAGCTTTTTTATTAGTAATTTCATATTTACATTTGTTGAATCCAATTAAGCTAACCCACTTGCTGCGGCTGCTGCTTCTCTCCGGCATTGAAACCAAACCCACTAATTTCCCAGCCAACTTCTCTTTCCCAACGGCAATTCTCGCATCCCTGAACGGCCTAAAACACTTATCCTTAGCAAAATCTATGCACTTCTCTTTAGCTGCAACCAAACACCCCTGCATCTCACGCTCCTCGCAAATTTCTCTTTCTTTCAGGTCCGGCAATTTCCCTCCGATCAAATTACGCCACCATGGTGGCTTACATTTCTCCGATGCGGCTATTGCGCACCCTATCCTGGCCCCTCCTTCGCACTGCGAGACGATCTTTGACTTGCTGAGTTTGTATGCGGTAGCCCATGATTGGGGGTTTCTGAAAGCGAGAACGTACGGGCCGGATGATAGGTCGTCGGATGCGGCGGCAGGTATGGGCCCCCGGATGAGAGGGATTGGGTATTCGAAGCTGATTGTGGTCGAGGATGATGAGTATTCGTCGAGATTTTTAGGTATTGAAGAATCCATTTGTAGGGTTTTTACTGGAAATTGCAAGAGGAGGTGGTGGAGGCGGAGGAAGAAGACTACTGAAGCAGAGAACAGTGGATCGTGGATATGCCGAACGACAAGACGTATAGTAGCCGACGGAAGGATATGGGCAAGGACTGTGATTTCCTTTTTAGCCCACAAGCCATCGTCGTTTTAATGAGCCCCACACTCCAGTTGTCCTCTCTAGGGTGTTCGCAGGCGTTCATTGAGCGGATCGAATCGGATCAGGGGCAAAGAAGGAAAAACTTAACAGTTTTGGATATGAAATAATCAGATACCAGACCGAAACCATTTCAAGGATAACCTGACAGGTCGGCTGATGAGCGAATTTAAATATGAAGCAGATATGCCGAACGGTTTTCGGATTTGAACTTTGAGCTTATTGAGCCCATATATATATTTATATGTTCAGGGCTGAAACCTACAAAGGTCCAAAATATATTAGAAAAAGTAAAAAAAGAAAAAAACCTTATGATTTAACCCTAATAAATTAGTACTTTGTGTTTCATTCTGTAAGCAAATAACGGCAAATCAATTGATGCCATTAAAGAAGTTGAAGTGACATGAGGTATTTTTGTCTTTTCACTGTCCATTTTTTCTGACGTGACTAGGGAACATAAAAAAAAAAAAAAAAAAACTTAACAACATCCAACACCGCCTCAAGTACAACTACCGCACTCAACACCATCATCAACATCAGCATCGCCCAATTACCACCATAAACCATTACAACCAACTGAAACCATCATAACCCAAAAAAAAAAAAAGAGTTCTCTGTGTTAGAAACATAAGACAATGAAGGAAGAAAAAAAGGTTCTTATTGGTTAAAGAACACGAAAAAAATATTTTTCAGCACTGCACAATTTCAAAAATCCATCAATTTGAATTGAATGAAACAATCCCTATAACAAAACTTTTTCAATTGTGGGCAATAAGTTTCTCATCCAACAAGGATTGCTTTCATCAAAACGAAAATGCAACACGCCTAATAAATGCAATAGTGGTCCAATAAGCTTGTCTACAAAATCATGAAATCCATTTGTTCAAGCTGGGTGAACATTCAAAAACTTGGCAAATGGCTCAAGCACCAAACAATAAAACTACAAGGGAAAATATCCAGCATTTCCACCCCCAAGGTTTTCATCTTACATTTGAAGCATAAGCTCAAAAATAACATGGAAAGTTGAAATCCATAACTCCAAATTCTTATTTGACAAACCACAGCGAGATGAGAACACTAAAGAAATATAGTTCAAGGCAACACTATACAATTCAAACCCATCATAACAAAAAAACCAAATATTTATAATTTGAAGATGTCTTCATAAATAAGGACAATGCATTTCTTGAAAGACAGCAGAAAGCATGCAAAAGGTTCCTTGAAAGACTTAATGAAACTTGAAATCTTAAAGATTATTCCAAATAGAATTTTCTTTTCTTTTCGAATAGCCTGCATCTACCATGACTATTTTTTTAATTTTTTTCTCCTCATTCTTCATTAAGCGGTGGTTGCTTAAGAATCAATTTGCATTTTATTTGAATTTCAATTTCAATTTTCACCATTACCAATATGCCTGATGATGAATGTGGTATGCAACAGTTATTTTTATTATTAATATTTTGTGTTGGTGTCATATGGCTAGACAAGAGCTTCAACTTGTCGTTGCTACCTCTCTACTACTATTTGGAAGTGTACATAATGTTTTAATTAATAGCATTATAGCATGACTTCAAACTCTTCAAATGATCAATTTTGTCAATTGACTTCTATGCTTGAAAGGACTATAAGTAATCATTTGTGTACACTTTCTCGTTATTATTGTAGAGAGTGAGGAGCTTTGTTAATTTTTTTTGTTTAAGACACTATCACCACCACAACACCCAAGATAACCACAACTCCAACATGACTTTGTCAATTTTTTTTGCTCATAAATAATCCTAGTTAACATCCCTTTGCCATCACCTTTGCCCGCCTCCATCAATAACAACACCAAACACCACCACTACTACTATCAAGAATTTCCCCACCACCAAGGGCACCATCCAAGATCACCATCACTGTTACCAAAGTCATTCTAGTGCCATCCAAACACTTCTATCATCATCAATAACATTATTGCCCAACATTGTCACCATTAACCCATGAAAAAACCTCAAATAAAAAAAATTAAAAAGAAACTAAATTTACCATTGGATTGACAACAATGGAGGTAGGTGAATGCAGTGCTGGTAGTGGGTGGAGGCAGTGTTGGTGGAGGTGGGCGGAGGCAGCATTGGTGGAGGTGGGTGAAGGCAGCGTTGGTGGAGGTAAGTGAACACAATGCTGCTGGTGGGTGGAAGTAGCACAAATGAAGATGGAGTTAGAGACATACAGTGATCGGTAAAGGAGGTTGTGGGTGTGGGTGATGAAGGATCCTTATAAAAAAAAAAGATGATGATGAATTGCACAGTAATGAGGCTATTTTCTTTCTTTTTTTTCTCCAAAGAAAACATTAAAAAGATGAAAATACCCTATACCACGTCAGCTTTATTAACGGCATCAGCTAATTTACCATTATTTACTAATAGAATAAAATATAAGGTATTGGTTTATTAGGGTTAAAACCACAAGATAGAAGCTGAATAGGGTTCAAACCAGAGGGTTTTTTTTTTTGTACTTTTCTTAAATATATTTGTATTGAGCCCAATTTACATTTTTCGATTACAATTATTAGGCTTAATACATGAAATGTTATAAAAAAAATAAATATTAATAGCATTTACATTTGATTTTTTTTTCAATTACAAAATCAAATGAAACTATAATTAAATAACAAAAAATCAGTCATTTGTACTTCAATGTTATTCAAAACTCATCAGTAAAAACATAAGAGGTTTTGCATATCGAAAGCAAAAACATCTTACAAAATCCTGCCAAAAGAAAACATGAAAAAATTAACTTGGCTGATACTCAGATTTAAAAAGAAATGCAATGAACAAAATATTAAAAATAACTTGGTTGATACTCAATTTTGTTTTGTAATTCATATAAGAAACTTGGTCACAATTTTTTGCTGTAATAAATGACCCCTAAAAAATTACAACACAAGTTAACTTATAAAAAAAAACTGATGGATGCATTCATCATTGCATCAGCCAAAAATACAAATATGCAGGTGCTAATGCAAGCAAAACAGGCAGCAAACATTCAAAATATTAACCAAAAGCAATAAATTAGACAAGCAAGCAAGGAATGCATATGTCAGAATTCAGAAGCAGCTCATAAGTTCCAAAAATGCAACAACATGTTTTAGCTACATTAATATGCCACTCAAGATTATATACCCCTACCCCTCATTCTTCGATTCATAGTGAAGATAGCAACATCAAAGCCTGAAATAAGAATTAAAATACATCAGATAAATAAAGAATATAAGAATTAGAGATTAAATGAATTTATCGCCAATATGTGTATATAGGACTCAAGGGTCTACCTCTGCCACGACCTCTGCGTCTAACTGGCGACTCAGGAGGTAAAACTTCATCCTGGAAGGACTCATCATCCTCGGCCTCAACGACCAGTGGAGCGACACGCGCTCGCCTCCTCATTCAGAAAAAATAGACAATGGAGGATAACGCAGAAAACTAAATCAAGGAATACTCATCAAGAACATACTCGAACCTAATTCACTGTAGTAGTTTCCAAGAAAACACAACACTGAAAACTAGGGCTATAACTCACACAACTAAAGCCCTGGCACAGAACTCGACTCTGATACCAATTTGTCACAACCTAAAACAGGGGCCATGATCGGTGTTAGGGAATGGGAATTCTTTCGAATCCAGAACCCGTAGCAAGTCTTAAAAATAAAATAAAATAAAAGCATGCAATAATAATAAAAATAAATAAAGTATTTTGCAGCGGAAATTAAAATCTTATAAGTGATAATATAACTCATTAATTGATTTAAACTCATATCATATATATATAATCTTTCAATATAACTACTCGTTTCAATTCTTTAAAATACAAATCTCAAACATATATAAAATTTAACATCCCACAACTTAACTACAACTACTGCAGTGTCTAGAATATAAAATAAAATCAAGTGAGCAGTTTACACAGTAAAGTCGGGGCAGAAGAAATCCGGCGTAAGGGTCTACTACTGAGGTCTGAAAAACGAAGACTCTCCTGAAAAATAATCAACGAATGGGAGTCAGACCTCACTAAGTGAATTGTTATGATATATATACATGCATAGCTAAATGACAAATGCACACATTCAATAGTATATATAATAAGTATATATACAGGCTACTACACACGGATGCAGCAAAATATAACTCTGAAAATAATAACCGTTTATAAAGGATCAAATAGAACTCTAGATGATCGCAACCTCAAATAGTGTTAAACAACACTCTAGTCATACAGGCTCACTTATTCCAAATAAATTCATTTGTTCTATTTGGACAATAGACTGGCCCCGAGACACTAAGTCAACCGAGCTTTAGCAGTCTGACTGTCAATATGATTGGCCCCGAGACACTTGGTCAACTGAGCTCCAACAATCACACTCTCAAATCACATCACACATCACTCAAATCAATCCAATCATAATTCGTAAATAGGTTAGTAATTTAACCTAAATTCTATCGTCGTACCTGTACGTATTCGGTCCTAGTGCTGCCTACTAGGTAGCACGTTATATTAATATCCTTCATTTAAAATAAATCCATACATTCATAAAATAAATGATGCATGACATTAATTAAAATAACAATATAAACCATATATATACTAGAAATATACCAAAAATAAACCAAGTATATTTCAAGTATATATATGTCAAATAAATTCAATTTAATTATAAATTAAACCAGAAATAAACTATATATATACTTAAAAACATTTTAAGTATAATTCAATAATAAAACATGCATTTAATTTAAAATATACCAAAAATATACCTAAGCAATTATTAAACCATTTATGCATATTTCATAAAATTTAAACATACATTTCTAAAAACATGCAATCCTAAAATACGTATATATAAAATAACAACTCACAGTTTTGCACTCCACGAGACAGATCTGACGGGCCTGATCCATTAGGCCTCGATCTTGGCACAACTAAATAAACAAACGATAACATGAAATCAGAATAAATCTAAAGTAATTCTAGAGACTCAATCTAGAATACTGGACACAAATTAGGAATAGGGATTTGACTGAATGTCATGTTTTACGAGAATCCTATCAAAAATTCGACAGAACCTCCCCTGTAAAATGGATATCTCTCTACTTATAAAGTAGAGTCGGTCCTGCAAGAAAACACACTTTGAGTATAAACAGTCACACAACCTCTCAGTTGGACTCCCAAACTACAATTCTACCAACTGAGATTCACAATTCATGAGACATGCAAAACATACATGAAAAATCCAATAATGCAAAAAATACCCCTTTATAAATCAAAATATAGCAAATTAGATATTTAAAACACTGAAAATAATTATTTCACCAATAATTACATAAAACCCTAATTTTAATAAAATATTGTTAAAAATCCATAATTCTCGATGAATTCACAAATATTAACTGAAATTCATTTTATAAATCCAAATTATATAATTAGCCCTAAAACATGTTAAAAATCATTAAAAACTCATTTATTTACAAAAATAGTATATTATATATAATTTAAAAACAATTTTTGAAAAATAGTTTTAATCAGTTACAAATGCTAAATAATTTGTAAAAATCATTTTTATGCCTCAAATAATTATTAAAACCAATTTAACTTAATTTTTAACCAATTTAGCACCAAATTACCAAAATACCCCTAATTATATATAAATTCACGGAATAAACAACAATTATACAAAAATTCACTAAAAATAATATAATTACTCAAAAATTAATTTATCCACATATAATTCAATAAAATCAATAATTAAACTCAATTAACGCATTAATTTTAACAAAATTCTCAATTAACCTAATTTTCTAAAAATCACCTAAACTAAATAAATTCATATTAATTATAAAAAAATCAAAAAAATTACAAATAAATTTCTAAAATTAATTTTAACATCTATAAACACCATAAATCACAATTTCACAATTTATTTAATTAATTTACAAAAATTAGAAAATATTAATAAAATAATAAAAAATTCACAAAAATCAAAATAATTCCCAAAAATTCCAAAAAAATTCCAGGATGAAGATTGAGCTACTAGGATCAATATTTGTGAAGGAAGTAAGCTTGAATCATTAGAATAAAAGTTCAAAAAAATCAAGAACACAAAGTGGCCGAAAATGAAAAATGAGAACCAAGGGAAATCTAGACCAAATCACATGAAAATAAGTTTGAAAATGAACTCACCAGAGCTCAAGGAGAAGATAGAGACTGGTGGGGTTCAAGATGGTGGCCGGAATCACAGTGATTGGAGCTAGCTCGAGTTTCGGCTTCTCGGGAGGAAACCGGCCAAAACTCGCAGAAAATGAAGACTACAGGCGGCAGAGGAAGCTTAGGAAGGTGGTGGACGTCCAGGAGGCACTCTGATGGCAAGGGGAAAGCTTGACAGTGGCGGAAATGGAGGGTGAAGGCGTTGGGTTTATTTGGAGAAGACAATGGCAGTTTTGTAAATAAAGCAATCTTTTACATTTGTATATATATATATATATATAACTTTAACTTATATTATTATAATATATTAATATTATATTGAAAATAATCTACACCACATATAAAAATATCAACCCAATATTTATATACATATACACATATATATAATACATATTAATTTAATAAAAATAAATAATATATACTTAATTAAAATAAACCCTAAAATATTAAATATGAGTATATATACATGTATATGTATATATATTAATACAATAATTAAGATCATGCATGGACTCGTGCAAATATGTAAAACCGACTAACATAATAATAACTATTTATTTAGGTTTTAATTTTCTCAAAAATAAAATTCTCGAAAAAATTTTACGTATGAAATTTAAAATAATTAAAAAATAACTTTAATAAATAACAAATTAATTAAATAATCAAATATTTTTATCAAAATTATTAACATTGCATATCTTGATGCAATTTAAAACTATTTAAATCTCGGGATATTACACTCACTAACCTCTTTCAACCCACCTAGCATAAACAAGTTCAATATGTGAACAATGCACCTCATGTGCAGATATTTACTTCTAACTACACTAAGACCCCAACCTAAGACCTTCTTTTTTAAATACCCCATGGTTGTATCATTAAATGAGGCATTATTTACTGTTACACTGAATATATTTCTCAGCCCCCACTCAAGCAAATAAATGCAAAGCTTGTGCAATAGACTCACCTTTATGAGATAAGATAGACACAAATGAGATAATTTTTTTACATAGCTTCCACTAGTCATTTATAAAGTGAGCAGTTATGCACATGTAATTGATTCATTGAATAGATGTCCATGCATTTATGGTAATGCTTACCCTTTGACAATGATTTCTTAAGAAATTCTTTAAAGACTGCCTCTCATGCATGTATACGTCAAAGTAGTTCCTAGTTAAAGTAGTTCTAGATGGTAATTTGTACCTAGGACATGCATGAAACAATAATTTCTTAAACTCCTCCTTTTGCACAAATTTAAAAGGCAACTCATCTATAATTATCATATGTGAAATAGACTTTCTAATTGCCTTTTGATCAAATTTCCAAGTTTTAATAGATCCTAGGGTTTCATTATTGATAACTAATTTTTGGGACTCCTGGGCTAAACATCCTGTAAAAAACTGAACAAAGGGCAAGGTGAGAGGTGGGGGGAATCCCCACAAACACTCTGATGCCTAAGCTAGGGAATAGAAGGCGGGCGGAGGAAAGATAGCTTGAATATGTGTGAATGAGATGTCCCCTTATGAGGGGTATATGGTGTTATATATAATGATACTCAAACCTGGGAGGAATAGGAATCCTTGTGGGAGAGTCTTCCTTCTTCGATTAGGATTCCTCTTTGAGGTAGTTCCTTGGACGGATCTGTCTTCTCCTTTGTCCATGTGTTCCTATTTAGGGGGGTGGAAGACCCTTAATTAGGTGGGAACATTCTAGATGGTATCAACAGTCCCCCCCCCCAAAGTATGTGGATATTTATGTCCATTGCGTTCAAGTAGGATGCAGATACCTTTATGTAGGTTATAAGATGCAAGTGAGTTGAGGTGGCCAGCCTTAGTCACAATAAGCAGAGCTTGGTGCCAAGTATATTGGTTGATTGTCATCGAATCATAATCTGTGGAACTGGGGTACCTAATGAGTGAGTATGATCAACGCAATAGATTAACCCATTCATTTTGGAACAAGACAGAACCAATTGTTACTAGATTTGTAGATGCTCAGCACAAAGGCGCGAGGCTTACATACTTGGAACCTCAGTACTACAGAAGCAACCTGAGGGTACCAGCTTCAGTTACTGGACTTTTATGTGAGCGACTTAGATGCTCGACACAGGGGCACGAGGCTTACATGCTTAGAACCTCAGTACTATGGAAGCGACCTGAGGGTGCCACCTTCAGTCACTGGACTTTTATGTGAGCAACTTAGATGCTCAGCACAAGGGCACGAGGCTTACATGCTCGGAACCTCAGTACTACGAAAGCAACCTGAGGGTGCCAGCTTCAGTCACTGGACTTTTATGTGAGCGACTTAGATGCTCGGCACAAGGGCGCGAGGCTTACGTGCTCGGAACCTTAATACTACGGAAGTAACCTGAGGGTGCCAACTTCAGTCACTGGACTTTTATTTGAGTGACTTAGATGCTTGGCACAGGGGGGCGAGGCTTACATGCTCGGAACCTCAGTACTATGGAAGCGACCTGAGGGTGCCAGCTTCAATCACTGGACTGTGTACAGAATGGGCTAAGAGCGATGCTTGAAACGTCTCCCGATTCGCTTGATGGAGCGACCCACTAAAAAATGTGAGTGGGCCAACACGGGATGATTTTGTTTTAAGTCTTGAGATCACGTGATTGATGCATCATTTCATGTGTCAATAAGCAAAATGCTCGTACAGCCGTCATCGCGACTCTTTGCCTAATGGGGTTTTTTTATTCCCAATAGGCCCTTGGTGGTCTAGGGAGGAGCGCAATAATAATGAGGGTAGTTAATGGCGTGCTTCCAGGTCCTTCTATGTCTATATAAATACTGCTGCGTTTGCTAACTGGCACATTTTGCTTTCTTCACTCTTTCATTCTGTTTTTACTATGTTTCTACTGCATTCACCATTTTTATTCCTTCCTACCATAACTCTCACTTGAGGTTGCCAGGTGATTCTTTCATCATTTCTTCTTCCTCTTTTTTGCCCCTTTTTTATCATTTGGTTTTCGTTCCCTTCTTTGCTATGGCTCCTCGGGAAGATATTAGCTCTGACCTCTTTGTGTCCAACATAGATAGTGAATTGCTAAGGTGGTATCGATGGCGGTTTTGCATCCCCTCCGATTATGCCCTCCACACTATAGATAAAAGGTTTAGGGCCCATACCCCTATATTGGGGCTAAGTAGATTAGTGGTGTACTTCGACCAGTTAGAGGAGGGTCTGAAATTTCCCTTGGATCCCTTTGTCAAGGACTTCCTTAATAGAAATAACATTGCACCCGGTCAGCTTCATCCGAATGGTTATCAAATACTGACTGGGTTCATCCAGCTGATGCATGAGGAGGGTAGGGTTCCCGATCTAGACGTCCTCCGGTATTTGTATAGGCTGAATAGGAAGAAGGGAGAGCTGATGTTCTCCCTTTCGACCGTACCCAACCATTCCCTTTTTGTTAAACTTTCGGATCTTCACAAGAAGTGGAGATACCATTTTTTTATTGTGGAGCATCAATCGGACTTCCTGAATGTCCAAAGGATGTGGTCGAACGAGTGTCATAAAGTGACCCGTCTAGCGAAACTTTTTAATCCAGATACGAAATTAGTTTTGTGGCTACATCTAGACGGACTCACTGAAGCTCGATCTGCAGAGGATGCATCCCGGAGGTATCTATGGAGAGTCTGTCCAAGTCGTGACCATTTCCCTGGTATGATTTTTTATTTTGTCTAACTAGTCTTATCTTTCCATCTGTAGATGGCTGAATTTTTTGATTTTATGATCGGGATTTCCCTAGTAGATGAGCCAACTGCAGTGGAGGAGTGCTGGGATTATCCTTCCCCTGAAGCTGAGGCTCTAGCTACTCTGGAGGCCATTCCTGTTGATCCTAAGGGCAAAGCAACAGCGGAAAGTGAGCGGCTGGAGCGGGTCGGATGATGAAAAAGGTGGCTGATTAAAGCATGAGTCAGATACAGAGGGGCTGGATGAAGAGATTTACGTCCAACGTCCCCGATTATCTGGTTGTCCAGATATGCGGGGCTGGATATTGAAAAAGATGAAGCCCCCGAGCATCTCCAACAGTCAAGTACGGGACTAGTACGTCGAGTCACTACGGTTACCCAGAGACATGCAGCATTGGTCGGACGAGGGACCGGACGGATTGCTCGATTCCATGATCAGCCAGTCAATGGAGGTAATAGAGTTTCTGGTACTTGATATAACTATTTGTAGTGGGATTTTAGCTGAGTTGTTTGGTTATTTTTAGCAGATAACTCAGGCCTTACTGCTGGCGAAGGATCAGTACTTCTACTGAAAGAGCTAGTACAGCTTAAAGGAAACTGAGGTGGGGACGATCGCTATAGATTTTGAAAAAAAATTGGATAGTGCCAAAGCAGCTCTGGAGCACTGCCAGACAAGATACGCGGAGGCTAAATCTGACGCAGAGGTGAATCAAAAGAAGGTTTCCAAACTGGAACATAGCCAGGCCCAGCTGACAAGGAGGATCGAGGAGCAGGATCTTCAGATTGCCGATCTTCAAGAGAGGCTGGCTGAGCTTGAGAAATCTCATGCCAATGATAAGAAGACATATCAAAGCATGGTGGGGGGGGGGGGTTTCTCAAGGCTTACCGGGCTGAATGCAAAAGGATCTTGCTCTCTCAAGACTCAGGATTGGATCTGGGGGCCTTAGATCGGATAACCCCAGCCGATCTGGCAAGGCTTGCTGTAGAGGATGACGCCCATCGAAAGGCGAGTTCCTTTTCTATGAGGGAGTCTGAAGAGGCCGCTACTACAGCTGGGTCTGGCGAGCATCCAGAGGCTGCCAATGATGCTTCCCCCTCAGTTTTTGGGATAGGGGGTCCGGGGTGTGGAGATACTATAGTAGATATGTATAGGTTTATGTATGTTTTTTTTAATAACCAATCATGTGTAAAGACATTCTTTATCAATAAAGATATTTTTTATTGAATCAAATTATGTGCTTGAGTACAAGATCACTGATAATATTTTCTGAAGGAGTCTAAGTTCTAGAACCTCGGTAGTTCTTTGCCTCCTCTTTCTTTTATTTTATACGCCCCCTTTATTGTGCATTCTGAGATCTGATACGGACCTTCCCAATTAGGGCCTAACTTGCCAGTACCTAAGGTGCCCTTGCCAATATCTGCTCTTCTGAGTACCCAGTCACTCGTCCTGAAATTCTTTATTGGTTTACGCAGATGGTGGTATCGAGTTATCCTTTATCGATGTGCCTCTACCATTGCTGCCGCTTATTCTCTTCGTTCCTCTAGTATGTCAAGGCATATTTTTGCGTTGACGTTATTGATGGTGTGGTCAAGGTCTTGGCTTACCCGGTAACTTGGGGACCCAACCTCTACTGGGATTACTGCATCCATACCATAAGTTAATCTAAACGACGTTTCACCAGTGGATGATCGGGGTGTGGTTCTGTAGGCCCAGATTACATTATTCAGCTCTTCGACCCAGTTCCCTTTCTTATCGTCGAGTCTTTTCTTCAACCCTTGCATGAGGATTTTGTTGGTGACCTCAGTTTGTCCGTTCGTCTACGGGTGAGCTAATAAGGTGAAGCACAGTTTTATGCCAAGGTCTGAGCAGAAACTTCTGAATTTATGGTTGTCGAACTGTTTGCCATTGTTTGTAATTAAAGTGTGGGGGATGCCGAATCTACAAATGATTTCCTTCCAGAAAAAGTGTTGTATCTGGGCTTCTGTGATGGTTGGGACTGCTTCTACTTTTACCCATTTCGTGAAATGGTCAATGGCCACGATTAAGAACTTTTTTTACGAGGTAGATAGAGGAAAAGGACCCAGGATGTCCATCCCCCATATGGCGAAAGGCCATGGGCTGTCGATGGGATGCGGAGGCTGAGAAGGTTTGTGGCTAAGTCGGGCATAGTGCTGGCACTGGTGACATGATTGTGTTAGCCGCTGGGCATCCTTAGACATGGTGGGCCAGTAGTACCCCTGGAGCAGGGCCTTTCTAGTGAGCGAATAGTGGGACTCATGTGCACCACAGATTCCTTCATGGATTTCCCATAGTACGTAATTTCCCTCCTCTGGGTAAACGCACTTTGACCAAGGGTACGAGAGAGATTTTTGGTAGAGCTCCCCTCGGTGGATGGAATAGTGAGTTACTCTGGCCTTGAGCTTTCGAGCTTATAGCTTGTCTTCTGGAAGTGTTTCATGCTTAAGATATTGGATGATGGGCTGTATCCATTCTGAGACTACTTATGTTCTGAAAACTTCAATATCCTCTGTGCTGGGATTGGTGAGTGATTCGATGAAATCCATATCCCTAAATGCTTGACTGTTCTCGACTGCGAATTTAGCAAGGTAATCGGCCTCATTGTTGTCTTCTCTGGGAATCTGGACAATATTCCATTGGCCTCCATCTTGCTCGATGTGTTGCAAAAGTCGCCTGGCTTTATCTACGTACTTAGCGATGCAGGCATCTTTGACTTGAAATGCTCCACTGACTTGGTTGACTACTAGTTAGGAATCCGAGTGTATAATGAGGTGTTCGGCCCTGACTTCCACGGCTAGTTTCAACCCTGTAATGAGTGCTTCATATTCAGCTGCATTGTTGGTGGCATTATACTCTATGTGGACTGCGTACTGGATATGAACTTTATGCAGTCCCCTGAGGATTATTCCCACGCCGCAACCATAAGCTGAGGATGCTCTGTCAACATAGATATTCCATTCTGGTATCTTGGTCAAGGTTACCTCTTTTGGAGCCATTTCTTGTACAAAATTCGCTAAGGCCTGGGCTTTCATCTGCTATCGAGGCTTGTAATCAATATCGAACTCACCGAGTAAGATCGACCATTGCACTAGCCTACTTCAGGGTCTCTGTAATATTTTGTGCAGTGGAAAACGAGACCGGACTATGATATGGTGAGCTTGGAAGTAGTGCCGAAGCTTTCGAGAAGCATGAACCACAGCTAAGGCTAATTTGTCCAGCATGGGGTATTGGACTTCAGGTCCTCGGAGCATCTTGCTAACATAGTAGATAGGGCTTTGCTGGCTTCCCTCTTCCCTTACCAGTACTGAAGCGATGCATTCTCGGCCAACAGAGAGGTATAAGTATAAGGTCTTGTCCGGTATTGGACGACTGATTAATGGTGGGGAAGATAAGAATCTTTTAATTTCTTCAAATGCTGCTTGGCAATCAGCGGACCACTGGAACTTGCCGGAACTTTTGAGAGCTCGGAACAATGGTAGACATCGCCTAGCTGAGCAAGAAATAAAATGCCCCAGTGCGGTTATTCTTCCGTTTAGCTTTTATATATCATGGATGCTCTTTGGTGTTGCCATGTTAAGTATGGCTTCCATTTTTTCTGGGTTGGCTTTAATGCCTCAGTGAGAAATCATGAACCCCAGGAACTTGCCAGCCTGGACTCCAAAGATGCATTTATCAGGATTCAACTTGATCCTGGATTGGCTTAGTAACTGGAGGACTTGATCCACGTCTGCTGGGTGGTGCTCAAAGTGCTTGCTTTTAATGATGATTTCATCCACATATACCTCCACGCTGGTCCCAATTTGGCTTTGAAGGACTTGGTTCATCATTCTTTGGTATGTGGCTCTGACATTTTTTAGTCCAAAGGGCATCACCTTATAGCAGTACAGCCGTTCGTGTGTGATGAAGGACGTTTTCTCCTGGTCTTCTTTCTTCATGGGGATCTAGTGATAACCTTGGGCAGCATCTATGAAGCTGTATAAGCCATGGCCAGCGGTGGAATCGACGAGCTGATCAATCGTTGGTAACGGGTAGCTGTCTTTAGGGCATGCTTGGTTGAGGTCGGTGTAGTCTACACACATTTTGTACTTCCCGTTTGCTTTTTTGATGAGTACTACATTAGCTACGCAGTCTAGGTGAGTAACCTCTTTAATGAATCCGACTGCTAAAAGCTTCATTGTTTCCTCAGCAATGATCTTTTATCTTTCATAGGTGAAAGTTCTTTTCTTCTGTGCTACTGGTTTGGCCCCTGGTTTGATGTTTAGGCAGTGACAGGCAATCTGCGGGTCCACGCCAATGACCTCGAAAGCTTGAGAAGCAAAATCTTCTGAGTATCTAATAAGGACGTCCCTTAATGTGTCTTTGATGTCTTGATTAAGGGCATTATCAATTTTCACAGATTTTCCTCCCCTTATTTGCAATGCCTCCATGTCTTCCACCGATTGTGGATCAACGCCTTGCTTCTCAACTTCCCATGCTTCCAAATGAAAAGCTTCTGCCAGAGATTTCATGGTCATTTGATAGCATTGTCTGGCCATTTGCTGATCTCCCCTGATAGTAAGGGTCCCCGTTTTGATCGAGATTTTCATGGTTAATTATCGGATGTTGGTGACTGCATCTACTTCATAAAGTACTTATAGGCTAGTGGTATGTCTACCACGTTGAATGGAGTCTGGACAATTTTTGTTTCCTCATCCTCTTGGTTTTCGAATTCTAGATCTAGATTGACAATCCCCATCGGTTGCACCATTCCTCTATAAAAACTAGTGATGGGGTTCTGGATGGCCATTAAGTTGGTGATGGAGCCGCCCATAGCTTTGTACGCATTCCAAGATAAAACATTGATATCACTCACATTATCGACCAATAGCCTTTTGACCCGATACTTATTTATGCATGTGGTTATCACTAGGGCATCACTGTGAGGGTGATGAATATGCGAATTTTCTTCCAAGTTAAAAATGTTGTCACTTTTACCGGGTATCATTTTTCCTCCTCTACTGCGTTTTAATCGTTTCCCGGTGTTTTCTCCTCCAACAATCATGTTGATCGTTCCGATCGGTTCTTTCCTAGCTTTCTTTGCCTCAGCTTTGTCATGATCATGGTTTTTCGTGTTTCCGCGTCTCCTCGGTGTGTCAGTGAAATTTTCAAGCTTTCCTCGCTGCACTAGTTTTTCTATGGCACTCTTCAGTTCTCTGCAGCCTTCTGTGTTATGGTCGTACTCTATGTGGTACTCGCAGTACTGGCTTCTATCACGAGTAAATCTTCAGCTTGGGCTAATTCTTTTGGTCGGTGTAATTTCCACTCCATTCTGCTTGACCCACATGAGGATCCTTGATCGAGAAGTGTTTAGGGGTGTATATCTATCTGCTTCCCTATCAAATCTATCTGTCGGAGCTCTAAAATTCATTTTTAGGAATCTTACTCATCTCTGCTTTGGCCGTTCATCTCTAGTCGGTGGCCTATCTTCTTCCCGACGCATCCTCTTGTCTTCGTCCATCTTTATCATCCGAACTGCTATCGCCATTGCCTCGGCAAAGGTACTCGATTCTTTAGTCATTAATTTATCTTTTAGCTTTCTGAGTCTAGTGCCATTTTTCAAAGCTTCTATAGCGACTTCATCAACGAGGTGCTCAATCTGCATAGCTTTTTTATTGAGACGGTCTAGGTAATTTCGTAGAGATTCATCAGCTTCCTGTCGGCACATCAGGAGGTCGTTGATGTTTTTTGTAGGAGGTATATTGATGATGAATCTGATACAGAACTACTCGGCTAGGTCTTCAAAAGGAGTGACAGAATTCTCTGGGAGTCGATGAAACCATTTTTAGGCACTCTTTATGAGTGTACTTGGGAAGACTCTGCACATGATTCCATTGTTCACATTCTGGAGCAGCATCTTTGTTCGGAAAGCAGATATATGACTAATAGGGTCTCCTATCCCATCGTATTATTTCATGAATTGTGAACCTCGATCGGTAAAATTGTAGTTTGGAAATTCGACCAAGGGGTTGTGTGGCTGTATATGTTTGAAGTGTGTTTCTTTGCGTGATCGGTTCTACTCTTTGAGTAGAGAGATGTTCGTTTTACAGGGAAGGTTCTGTTGAATTTTTAGTAGAATTCTCATAAAACGTGATATCCGGTCAAATTCCTATTCCTATTCCGTGTCTAATGTTTTAGATCAAGTCTTTAGGAATTTTGATAGATTTATTCTAATTCTATATTATCGTTTGTTTGTTCATTTACATTGAGACTGAGGCCTAGTGGACTAGGCCCGTCGGATCCATCCCGTGGAGCGCAATAATAGTGAGTTGTTATTCATATACTTGTATTAGGATTGCATGTTTTAGAAATGTATTATTTATTTTGTAAATTATGCATAAATGGTTTAATTATTGCCTAGATTTATTTTTGGTATATTATTAGTATATTATTGGTATATTTTAAATTATATGCATGTTTTATTAATGAATTATACCTAAAATGTTTTTAAGCATATTTCTGGTTTATTTTATAATTAAATTGAATTTATTCGACATGTATATACTCGAAATATACTTAGTTTTTTTTTATATATTTCTAGTATATATATGGTTTATATTGTTATTTTATTTAATATCATGCATCATTTGTTTTATGAATGTATGTTTTATATAATAACGAAGGATATCAATAGATCGTGCTACCTAGTGGGCAGCACTAGAACCGAGTACGTACTGGTATAACGATAGCATTTAGGCTATATTAGTAACCCATTTGTAGATATTGATTGGATTGATTTGATTTAATGTGTGATGTGATTTAAGAGTGTGATTGCTAGAGCTCGGTTGACTAGGGGTCTCAGGGCCAATCACACTGACAGTCAGACTACTGGAGTTCGGTTGACCAAGTGTCTCGGGGCCAGTCTATTATCCAAATGGAACAAGTGAATTTATTTGGAATAAGTGAGCCTGTATGGCTAGAGTGTTGTCTAACACTATTTGAGGTTACGATTTTTCTAAAGTTCTATTTGATCCTTGATATACGGATGTTATTTTTAATATTTATATAAAACGATTTTGCTACATCTGTGTGACTTTGCCTGTATATATATTTATCATATAAATTATTGAATGTGTGCATTATCATTTAGTTGTGCATGAATATATATTATAACAATTCACTCAATGAGGTCTGACTCCCCTCCGTTGATTATTTTTCAGGAGAGTCTTCATCTTCAGACCTCAGTAGCAGACCCTTGCGTCGAATTTCTTCTGCCCCAACTTTACTATATAATCTGCTTACTTGACTTTATTTTATAATCTAGACACTATAGTAGTTGTAGTCAGTTGTGAGATTTATGTTTTATATTTGTATAAGATTAGTATTTTAAAGATTTGTATTAAAAGATTATTATTATATGAGATGAGTTGTTTATTTAAATCTATTGGTGGATTATTACTTTATTTTATTTATGAGATCTATTTCCACTACGAGTTATTTTATTTATATTATTATTATTGCATGTTTTTATTTTTATTTATTTTAAGGCTTGTTACGAGTTCTGGATTCGAAAGAATTCCCATTCCCTAGCACTGGTCATGACCCCTGTTTTGGGTTATGACAAAGTTGGTATCAGAGTGAAGTTTTGTGTCAGGGCCTTAGTTGTGTGAGTTGTGACCCTAGTTTTCAGTGTTGTGTTTTCTTTTGAAACTACTGCAATGAATTAGGTTCGAGTATGTCTTGATACGTATTCCTTGATTTTGCTTTATGTGTTATCCTTCATTGTCTATTTTGTCTGAACTCTTCTGTTGTCTTTTCAGAATGAGGAGGCGGGCGCATGTCGCTCCACCAGTCATTGAGGCGAGGATGATGAGTCCTTTCAGGATGAGGTTTTACCTCCTGAGTCGCCAATTAGACGCAGAGGTCATGGCAGAGGTAGACCTCAAGGAATGGCAGGTCGTCGTAGTCAGAGAGAGATACAGGATAAGGAGCCTGTAGAGCTTGAGTATGAGGATGTTCTTGTACCTCCAGTTGTTCTGCCTGTTCAACCTGCCTATCAGCAGGGTATGTCTGACCCTGAGGCAGCTCTGTTCTATGCCAGAGTTGGCAGGATCGCTTTTGATGGGACTTCTGATCCTCTAGATTTTCTACATGCGATCGAGACTAGGATTTGGACTGCTCACCCTAAGTACTAGTGGATCATGATCGTTGAGCTTTCTGTTGAGGGACCAGCCCTAGACTGGTTCATTCAGATGATCCAGCCTTACATGATGACGATGACTTGGGCTCAGTTCAGAGAGTAATTCATGAGGAGATTTTTCCCAGAGCCACTTCGTATGAGTTATCGTCTTCGGTTGACTAGTATTTCTCACGATGACAGATCTGTTGAGGATTACACCCGAGAGTTCCTCCAGTTGGGTAGATATGCAGAAGATCTTATACGAGACCAGTATTTTATAGTCACCACCTGTGTCATTGGATTAGATTTTGCATTTGTTGGTATGCCTACAGCGAGCCTTACTCTGAAGTCGGTGATTGAGTTGGCCAAGGAGATTGAGCTGAGGCCGGTCAGGCAGGGAGCTATGCCTGATTATTACCAGCTGGGTGTTCAGTCAAGTGGATTCTAGACTACTCCGTACTCAAGTTTCCAGATTGGATCGAGTAGTCAGCAGAGAGGTCCAGCTCAGCAGAGTCAGAGACAGCAGCAGTGGGTACATCGGAGTAGTAGACATGGCCGTGGGGATCAATATAGACCGTTCAGACTCAGGTCAGGTGCTTTGAGTAGCAGCAATGGTCATAGCTCTAGATCAGTTGCCAGTGTTTGCCAGACCTACGGTAAAGTCCATTAGGGACCATGTTATATGACACCACTGACGTGCTTCAGATGCAGGCAAACAGGACATTATGCCAAATCGTGTCCTTATTCTGGGTATCAACAACTGTAGATTCCATGATTTCCACAGCAATCGATTGCTAGTGCTGCACCCGTTCCTTTTCAGTTACCTCCAACCCAGCATCAGAGTTCTACTCAGTTTGTTCCCCAACAAGGTCATGGTAGAGGTGCCAAAGGTATTGGCTAGGCTTCTACCAGCCAGTGGGGAGGTCGAGGATAGGCCAAAGTCTTCCATCTCACTCAGCAGGATGCTCAGGCATCTAATGCAGTTGTGGCAGGTATTATTTCTGTCTGTTACCTGGATGCATAGGTTCTGTTTAATTTGGGTGCCACACATTCTTTCAATTCTCCTATTTTTGCTTCTAAGTCTTATTGGAAAGCTTTGAGGATGGCTTTTCCTTTGTTTGTCGCCACTCCTCTAAGTGATTCTTTGGATACTGATGTTGTTCTTTCTAGTTGTCCAGTTCTCGTGGGAGATAGAGAATTATCTGCTGACTTGATTCTGTTGGATGTGATGGAGTTTGATGTTATTCTGGGTATGGATTGGTTATCTCAGCACTATGTTGTGGTGAATTGTCAGAGTAAAGAGGTGACTTTCAAAATTCTTATTGAAGAAGAATTTAAGTTTGTGGGTGATAGGAGTTCAGCACTTCAAAATCTCATTTCTGCTATTACGGCTAGGAAGTTGTTGAGGAAAGGTTGTCAAGGACATTTTGCATTGGTTAGGGATACTTCAGTGGAGAAGTTGTCACTCATAGATGTTCCTGTTGCTTGTGAGTTTCCTGATCTTTTTCCTAAGGAGTTGCCAGGTTTACCACCTCACAGAGAGATTGAGTTTTGTATTGATGTGGTTCAAGATACTACTCTTATATCTATTCCAACCTATAAAATGGCTCCTGTAGAGTTAAAAGAATTGAAGGAGCAGTAGCAAGAGTTATTGGATAAAGGTTTTATTAGACCCAGTGTTTCTCCTTGGGGTGCACCAGTCTTATTTGTGAAGAAAAATGATGGTTTCCTGAGACTGTGCATTGACTACAGAGAGCTGAATAAGGTGACAGTGAAGAACAAGTATCCTTTTCCGAGGATAGATGACTTATTTGATTAGCTACAGAGTGCACAGTTCTAATATTGATTTGAGCTCGGGTTATCAATCTTTTCTAAGATTGATCTGAGCTCGGGTTATCATCAGTTGCAGATCAATGAAGCCAATGTTTCTAAACGACATTTCGCACTCGATATGGCCATTATGAGTTTCTGGTGATGTCTTTTGGCTTAACTAATGCACCAGTAGCTTTTATGGACCTAATGAACAGGGTATTCAGACCATATATGGATCAATTTGTGATAGTCTTCATCGATGATATACTGGTGTATTCGAGAAGTATAGAGGAGCATGTATATCACTTGAGGACTGTACTGTAGACACTGAGAGAACATCAACTTTATGCTAAATTCTCGAAGTGTGATTTCTGGATGGAGAGTGTTTCTTTTATTGGACACGTAGTGTCTAAAGAAGGTATCCAGGTTGATCCATAGAAGATTGAGGCAGTGTCTGAGTAGCTTAGACTGACTTTTATTACTGAGATTCAGAGTTTTTTGGGTTTAGCCAGGTATTATAGGAGGTTTGTACATGATTTTTCCAAAATTACAGCCCCTATGACTCGCTTGACTCAGAAGAATGTAAGATTTGAGTGGTCAAAAGCTTGTGAGAATAGTTTCCAATTGTTGAAGGAGAAGTTAACCACAACTTCAGTGCTAGCTTTGCCTAATGGTGTGGACAAGTTCACAGTTTATTATGATGCCTCTAGAGTTGACCTTGGTTGTGTATTGATGTAGAATGGTAGGGTGATAGCCTATGCTTCGAGGCAGTTAAAGAAGCATGAGCAAGACTATCCTACACATGACCTTGAGATGGCTGTAGTAATATTTGCTCTCAAGATCTGGAGATATTATCTGTACGGGGTGACTTGTGAGATTTTTACTAATCATAAGAGCCTTAAGTATATTTTTCAGTAGAGAGATATGAATCTGAGGCAGAGGAGATAGTTGGAACTGTTGAAAGATTATGACTGTGAGATTTTATATCATCCGGGCAAGGCTAATGTAGTAGCAGATGCCTTGAATAGGAAGTCCTTAGGCAGTCTTGCTCATATCAGTGTGGAGAGAAGACTGTTGATCTAGGAGTTGCATCTATTAGTGTATCAAGGTCTGATGATGAAGCTTAGTAGGTCAGGTGGATTACTAGCTCAGTTTAAGGTATGATCTGTACTGAGAGATAGGATTAAGGTAGCTCAGAGCTGAGATGCTATTCTAGAAGAGCTTACAAAGAATGTCCGAGCGGGGAAGTTCATTGATTTCACACTCGATGATGATGGTGTATTATGGATCAGTGGTAGATTGTGTGTTCCTGATGTGGATAATTAGAGAGAAGAGATCCTAAAGGAAACACATTATATAGCTCATAGTGTACATCCGGGTGTCACTACGATGTACCATATTATTAGAGATTTATACTGGTGGGACGGACTGAAGAAGATGTCGCTGATTATGTTGCTAAGTACTTGACGTGTCAACAAGTGAAAGCTGAACATCATAAGCCTTCGGGGAAGCTTCAGCCTCTTCCTATTCCTGAATGGGAGTGGGAAAGGATAGCTATGGATTTTATGGTTGGTTTACCTCGTTCTAAGGATGGATACGATTCCATCTGGGTGATTATAGACAGGTTGACTAAGTCTGCACATTTCTTGCCTATGAAAGCCACCTATTCTGTAGCTAGATTGGCGAAGCTGTATGTGAAGCATATTGCATGCCTTCATGGAGTACCTGTGTCCATTGTGTCAGACAGAGGTTCAATATTTACCTCTCATTTTTGGCAGAAGTTGCAAGAAGCGATGGGCACTAGGTTGGACTTCAGTACTGCTTTTCATCGTCAGACAAATGGTCAGTCTGAGAGGACGATCCAGACATTGGAAGATATGTTGAGGATGTGTGTTTTGCATCTAGGAGGTAGCTGGGATGATCATTTGCCACTCATAGAGTTTGCATATAATAACAGTTATCATAGTAGTATTAGAATGGCACCATATGAGGCTTTATATGGAAGGAAGTGTAGATCCCCTCTGAGTTAGGATGAGATTGGTGAGAGAGCTTTGAATGGACCTGAGATGGTTCAGGATGCTGTAGAGTAAGTCATCATGATTAAGCATAGATTAGGGATCGCAGTTAGTAGGAAGAAGTGCTATGCAGATCCTAGGCGCAGAGATGTAGAGTTTCAGGTTGGAGACTTTGTTTTCCTGAAGGTGTTTCCGATGAAGGGTGTTATGAGATTTGACAGAAAGGGTAAGTTAGCACCGAGATATATCGGATCGTTCAAGATTCTGGAGAGAGTTGGCACTGTTGTATATCGGTTGGCTTTGCCCTCGAGTATGTCTCAAGTGCATCCGGTGTTTCATATCTTGAGGCTGAGGAAGTATGTCTCAGACCCTTCATATGTGTTGCAGCTTGACAGCGTAGAAGTGAATGAATATCTAACATTTGTGGAAGAACTTGTGGCGATCATTGATTATCAAGTTCGACAGTTGCGGTTGAAGCAGATTCTGATGGTAAAGGTTCTATGGCGTAGCAACAGAGTAGAGGAGCATACATAGGAGACTAAAGTTGAGATGCGAGCTTCTTACTCGTATCTCTTCCCTTCTTGACTGTATCTATTCTTTTTCTGGAATTCGGGGACGAATTCTTACAAGGGAAGAAGACTATAATATCCCGAGTTTTTAAATAATTTTAAACTGCATCGGAATATGCAGTGTTAATAATTTTCATATATATTTATGATTATTTAATGAGTTTGTTATTTATTAAGTTATTTTTTAATTATTTTTATTATTTTTAGTCCTTTACGTAAAATTTTTTCGGAAATTTTATCTTCGGAGAAATTAAAATGTAAATAAATAAATATTAATTAATTTAAGCGATTTTATGAAGTTGCATGAGTCCACACATAATTTTAAAGTGTCGAATAAAATATATACGCGTATATGCATTTAAATTAAATTAGGGTTTATTTTAATTAAATTAAATTATATTATATAGTTTTGATATTAATTAAGTGTGTATATATGTATATGTGTGTATATATATTATTAAAATAAGTGTGTGATGGATAATTATTGTGTATAAAATAATATAAGAGGTAAGATATATATATACATATATACATATAATATATAAACCAAAATAAAAGTTTGAAATAATTACAATAGTGCCATTGTCCCCTACCTCCTTCTCCCGATCGCCCCCTTCACCATTTCCGTCGCCTGCAAGTTTGTTCCTTCATTATCACTGTGCCCTCCAGCGTGCCACCTTCCCTTCCAGCCATTCTCGACGTCTCAAGCTTCCTTTTCCGATGAGTTTGGTTGAATTTTCATAAAAAGGTCGAAAGTTGCTCCTAACTCCGATCAAGCATTTTTCGGCCACCATTTCAAGCCCCACTGGTCTCTATCTCTTCCTTGAGCTCCAGTGAGTGCATTTCCAAGCTTTGTTTCACTTGAAATGGTCTAGATTTCCCTAAGTTTTGAATTTTCATTTTCATCCTACTAGGGTTTTTGAATTTTTTTTATCTTCGATTTGGTTGATTCATGAAAACTTCCTTCACAAACATTGATCCTTGTAGCTTAATCTACCTCTATGAATTTTTGTAGAATATTTGGGAATTATTTTGATTTTTGTGAATTTTTTATTATTTTATTAATATTTTATAATTTTTGTAAATTAATTAATTAAATTATGAAATTGTGATTTATGGTGTTTATAGGTGTTAAAATAAATTTTAGAAATTTATTTGTAATTTTTGTGATTTTTATATAATTATTATGAATTTATTTAGTTTATGTCATTTTTGAAAAATTAGGTTAATTATGTGTTTTATTGAAATTAATTGGTTAATTGAGTATAAAAATTGATATTATTGAATTATATGTTGAGAAATTAATTTTTGAGTAATTATATTATTTTTGGTGAATTTTTGAGTAATTATAGTGAATTTATATATAGTAGGGGTATTTTGGTAATTTGGCACTAAATTGGCTAGAAATATAATTAATTTGGTTTTAATAGTTATTTGAGGTATAAAAATGATTTCTACAAATTATTTAGTATTTTTAACTAATTAAAACTATTTTTCATAAATTATTTTTAAATTATATATAATATACTATTTTTCTAAATAAATGGGTTTTTATCGATTTTTAATATGTTTTAGGGTTCATCAAGTAATTTGGATTTATAAAATGTATTTTGGTTAATATTTATGAATTTATTGAGAATTATCAATTTTTAATAATATTTTATTTAAATTAGGGTTTTATTGTAATTATCGGATAAATATTTATTTTCAGTGTTTTAAATACCTAGTTTGCTATATTTTGAGTATTAAAGGGTATTTTTGGCATTTTAAATGAGTTCTATATTATTTCGTGAATTGTGAACCTCGATCGGTAAAATTGTAGTTTGGAAGTCCGACCGAGGGGTTGTGTGACTGTATATGTTTGAAGTGTGTTTCTTTGCATGACCGTTTCTACTCTTTGAGTAGAGAGATGTTCATTTTACAAGGAAGGTTCTGTTGGATTTTTGGTAGAATTCTCGTAAAACGTGATATCCGGTCAAATTCCTATTCCTATTATGTGTCTAATGTTTTAGATCGAGTCTTTAGGAATTTTGATAGATTTATTCTAATTCCATATTATCGTTTGTTTGTTCATTTGCACTGAGACCGAGGCCTAGTGGACCAGGCCCGTCGGACCCATCTCGTAGAGCGCAATAACAGTGAGTTGTTATTCTATATATACTTGTATTAGGATTGCATGTTTTAGAAATGTATGATTTATTTTGTAAATTATGCATAAATGGTTTAATTATTGCCTAGATTTATTTTTGGTATATTATTAGTATATTATTGGTATATTTTAAATTATATGCATGTTTTATTAATGAATTATACCTAAAATGTTTTTAAGTATATTTCTGGTTTATTTTATAATTAAATTGAATTTATTCGACATGTATATACTCGAAATATACCTAGTTTATTTTTGGTATATTTCTAGTATATATATGGTTTATGTTGTTATTTTATTTAATATTATGCATCATTTGTTTTATGAATGTATGTTTTATATAATAACGAAGGATATCAATAGAACGTGCTACCTAGTGGGCAACACTAGGACTGAGTACGTACCGGTACGACAATAGCATTTAGGCTATATTACTAACCCATTTGTGGATATTGATCGAATTGATTTGATTTGATGTGTGATGTGATTTAAGAGTGTGATTGCTAGAGCTGGGTTGACCAAGGATCTCAGGGTTAATCGCATTGACAGTCAGACTGCTGGAGCTTGATTGACGAAGTGTCTCGAGGTCAGTCTATTGTCTAAATGGAACAAGTGAATTTATTTGGAATAAGTGAGTCTGTATGGCTAGAGTGTTGTCTAACAGTATTTGAGGTTGCGATTTTTCTAAAGTTCTATTTGATCCTTGATATACGGATGTTATTTTTAATATTTATATAAAATGATTTTGCTACATCTGTGTGACTTTGCCTGTATATATATTTATTATATAAATTATTCAATGTGTGCATTGTCATTTAGTTGTGCATGTATATATATTATAACAATTCACTCAGTGAGGTCTACCTCCCCTCCGTTGACTATTTTTCAGAAGAGTTTTCGTCTTCAAACCTCAGTAATAGACCTTTATGCCGGATTTCTTCTGCCCCGACTTTACTATGTAATCTGCTTATTTGACTTTATTTTATAATCTAGACATTACAGTAGTTGTAGTCAATTGTGAGATTTATGTTTTATATTTGTATGAGATCTGTATTTTACAGATTTGTATTAAAAGATTATTATTATATGAGATTAGTTGTTTATTTAAATCTATTAGCGGATTATTACTTTATTTTATTTATTAGATCTATTTCCGCTGCGAGTGATTTTATTTATATTATTATTATTGCATGTTTTTATTTTTATTTATTTTAAGGCCTGTTACGGGTTTCGGATTCGAAAGAATTCCCGTTCCCTAACGTCAGTCATGGCCCCTGTTTTGGGTCGTGACAACCACGAACAACATTATCCATCTGGGTCAAACCATGCAAATATGAATTAGAAATCGAGCAAACACCATATTGTAAACATATTAAATTTTGAGAGTAAACACACAAAAAATGAAGAACAGATTCATAGAGACCAACATATATATATATATATATATATATATATTATCAATTATTGAGAGACATCAATAGAATAGATCAGAATTTTTAAAATTAGATTTTTAACAAAATCACATAAAATAAAGCACAAATTCACATATTTTATAAATATAATGACAAACATATATCATAAAGTGTATAAAAATTACAAAATAATATATTGTAGACAAATCATTGAATACATAATCACATAGTATATAAAAGTTTAAAAATATATATATTTTTAGCAAATCATAGTGTATAAAATAAAATAAGTACAAAATAAATTATAAACTTCAACACATGCTCACAGAATCACATAGTGTATAAAAGTTTAAAAATATATTTTTTTAGCAGATCGACAAATAAAATTAACAAAAAATAAAATTTTCTCTAGATTTTAAAATAAAATCAATAAAAATATAATTTTAAGCCACATCTTAAAAATATTTATAAAAAAAAGTGTTTTCATGCCTCTGTTTTGTTTTTTATCAAGACTCAGGTGTCGATTTGTATCGGGGATTGATTATATCACTGAGATCTCAAAAGATAGCTTCCACCATTCACATATCAAAGAAATTATTTAAAGCTTCCACCTTTCGAGATCAATTGAGATATGATTTAAAACAAAAAAAAAATAATTCAAGTTATAAAAGGATCTCAAATATATATGATTCAAAATAACAAATCACATAGATCACTCAACTTATGCAAATAAAAAGCAAAAAAAAAAAAATGAGAGAGAACACAGATCATGGCTATATTGATCTCAAATCATTAGCAAAATGACTATACAGAACATGAAATCAACGATATATTGATCTCAAGCACAGATCTATAAAAATGAAGAAGAGGAGAACACAAAACATATGTAAAGGATAGAGCAACAGGAGTTATAGCGAGATGTGACGAAGATTACTTGAATATATGAAAAGAAGGTGAGATGAGAGGTCAGAGAGGTTGATTGAGGCAAAAAGGGACTAGGGTTAGATGAAGAGGGAGATTGGAGAGGTTGAAGATAATGACTGAAGGTAGCTAGCTAGGGTTAGGGATTTTAAGAGAAAACAAAAAGACTAGGGTTACTAAAAACGGAGGGTGGCTGTAAAATGGGGCTTCAATAGAATACGAAGTATTTATATTTAAAGTTAAAAAACCCCTAATGTAAAACAATGTCGTTTTACTTTCAGAAGTTCGGGCGGTTTGGTTATTTGAACCATTGCCCCAAACTGCCAACCAAACCCACCATTTCTTCACTTCTTCTCACTGAATCGCCTTCTTACCCATTTTGGAGACCGAACCACTTCTTTAGTTCAAGTCAATCTAGTTCGGCAATCTCAATCAGTTCGATTTTTGAACACCCCTAGTCCTCTCCGGACTTTGATTATGTTTCTTTTCTTTTCTTTTATTATTTATAGTATATTGAGATGATTTTATGTGTGCTCAGCGAATGAATATGTTTTTAAAAATAAAATAATAATCGTTGATTATCTTGATTTTAACTAAGAAATTAATTGTTTAGAAAAAAGACATAGTTGCAATTATATAAATAAAAATTAAATATATTTAAATTCATTTTAAAAATAATTATAAAAATAATTTATGATCATTTTTAATTTAAATGCTTGTATCGAAAGTCATACTAAAAAGATAGATTATTAAAATGCTCTTGATATAATTGATTTATAATTTAGAGGAATTAATGCATCTTTTCAAGTATAAATTTGTTATGATAAGTTTTGTTTATTACTGATTATTGCTATTGGTGCTATGAAAATACAATTCACCAGTAAGCTATCTCTTTTTTTCTAATCATGTCCTATATATATATTCTATTTGAACCTTAATATTTGAAAATTTGATTATATTGTACACTTTTTTTATAGAATTGTTATAATTAAATATTAAAAATTAAAGAAAAATTTAACTTAATATTAATTAATAAAAATTAATTTGAATAACAATTAAAATTTATGAAATTACTTTTAAAATATACATTTATGAAGTTTTACAAATTTTTAAGTTTATAAAAACCATTTTTTATTTTTTTGAAAATAAAAAAAGTTAAAAATATTTTTTATAGATGTAAAATTTTTTAAAAATTAAAAAATTTTACAATAAAATCATAAAAATTTAATAAAAAAATAAAACTTTCTATACACTTAATAAATTTTTTTATAAATTTAATTTTTTTAAAAAAAATTACTATGTATATAGAAAATTTTAAATTATTTTTTCTTAGATGTATATTGTTTAATTCTAATTTTTTTATTTTTAAAAATGTTTAGACCTTCAAACAAAAAATAACCTTTTAAATTTTTAAAAGATATAAAAATATATTTCTAGAAACTTTAAAAATTTTGAAACTTCATAAATATTAACTTTTATCAATTTGTATTGTTATTTGAGTTAATTTGTATTAATTAACGTTAAAGTTAATTTTTTTCATTTTTAAAATTTAATCATAATAACACTTTAACAAAAGTCTAATATAATTCAAATTTCAAAGATTAAGGTTGAGATGGAACCAAAACAACATTAAAATCAAATACAACTCACATGGTAAAGGTGAGGGTGAATTTATACCTTATCCGTATAATGTTAAAAAAAAAAAAAAAAAAGAACTGATGATTGTTGATTAGTGGATTGCTTATTCTCTATGCTTTTGTCTTTTCAGAGAAGGGCAAAAATAGTAATCCCGCCATTAGGTAAGTGCACCTCACTATACCTACCGCTAATCAACCACTAATCAAATTGTTGATTTGACAGCATGACCCTGAATCATTATCCTGGTTTTCTCGCAATAATCTTAGTAGCAGAGATCTCACTGGTCCAGTTTCTCTCATATTCAATGTTGTATTCATGGGCTTTTCTGTTTGCTTCCTAGGAATTTCTGTTTGTGGTCAGCAGAATAAGCAAATATTCCAATATTAATTGTTGACAATAATATTTCCACAATTTAGAAAGTAGAGTTGAATGACATGATTATCAAGTTAGAAAAGAAGAAAATACAGTAAATCATCAACATATTCCGTTGAATTTTTGTTATGTCTACAAGATAGATAGGCACAATTTAATCTTCAATTCAAGCTGCTGAATCTACTAAGAAGATAAATTTCTCCTAATATTGTAATTTTCAAATCCAGACTTGACTCAAAAATTGAAATGGTTAATTTGTAAATTGAGATTTGAATCCAACCGTAACATTCATTTTATATTAACAATATTAATTAAAAATAATATATATTTTAGATAAAAAGTATATTTCATATAAAGTACTGCTTAATTTTAATATATATTACATAATAATACTCATTATTAAAATTTTATAACAATATAATTTATAGTGATCATCATTTATATTTTTTCTTAAAAAAATGTCAAATATAAAAGCTAATACTATAAATATACTAATAGTTACTTTATCCCGTAAAATTCAATTGAAAATTGAAATAAATAGTTTATGTGAAAAAAATAAATCATTAAAAGGAAGAATAAAAACCCAAATTATTATTGCTAATTTTCCAAATTAAAAGAACAAGAGAAAAAGAAGGATTACAATAAAATTTATGAAGTTAATTTCATTTGTCAGCATTGTTAAGTTCAATAAATAAAATTGAAAAAGAAAAAACAAGTTAGATTTGTATTTTTTTTTAATTTCAACTTTTAAGTGTTTTTAATTAAAAGATCATGATTTTTTCTATCTTTTAATTGTATAGTTTTTTAAATAAATTTTATTTTATTCAATATATTAGAATTATCAACAATTGTAAATTTATATCGATTCTTAAAATTTAACATCGATTTTCATATTTTTTCAATTTATTTATAAATTAACATAGAATTTGGGATGAGTCCATTCAAATCATGCAATTCAAATGATAAATCGTAAAACTCTAACAATAATTGCCTAGCACTTTTTTTTTTCAAAATACAAGAGGGATAATATTTATCATGGCATGAGAAAATAAAACATTTAATACATATGTAAAAAATTGAAGCTTTAACTCAATATTCTAAATTGTACAAGAGATTTATCCACTAAATCTAAATTGATTTTTGCATAAAAAATTTAAAAGTTCATTACTACAATACATATTAAAAATTATTATTCACTTTTATTCAATAATTAGACTTCTAATACATATCTATGTAAAATATTTGATACATGTGTCATGAATTTGATAATTTTACATAATAAACTTATACCGGATGAAAATTTCCGAAATGATTAATTGAGGGTCAATTTTTTTTTTCAAATAAATTTTTTAAATCAATCAGTATATTTATTGATTGAAATTAAAAAAATTTCATATAATTTCATAGTTTACTAAATCTAATTTATTAAACTTCATTATATCCAAAACTCTATTACAATGTATCATTTAAGATTGACATTTTTTGCCTGTTGTAGATTATTCATCAATAACATGCAGCATCGTCATATAAGACGGAAAAAAAGAAAGACGAAAAATACAATCATTCCTAGCTGATAAGGGTACAATCAAGAAAACTACGATGCGATTGTATACGTAATGTTTTATTTCGAATACAGTCAGAAAGCCATCATCATCCTTGCAAACTCATCGTAACTAACTAGACCATCACCATCCAAATCAGCCTCTCTTATCATCTGCTCTGCCTCCTCTTCTGTTAGTCTCTCTCCCAGATTTATCATCACTTCCCTCAGCTGCAAAATCCCAAACACATGCATTAACTAACTAACACAATGTTTCAAGAACAAACTTCGCATAACTTTAATTGTTCAGAGACTTTTATGATCATAAGGGTTCTATTAGGATTTGTCAGAGGTCTAATGAATATTAGATATTGGTAATTCATACTAAAAAAAAAATTTTAAATCAAGTTTTAAGTATGTAATTACCTCACTAGCTGATATAAATCCATCTTGATCTCTATCAAATACCTTGAAAGCTTCTTTAAGTTCTTCAACAACATTTTCCTACAAGAATCACATATGCATATGAAAAAACCTCATATTTAATATATTAAAACCGTGTTTGATTCAGATAAATTTTACTAAATTTTATAGAATTTATTTGCAAATTGAAGTAAATATGTTTGGTTTAAATAAAAATCTTTTAAAATTTATTTTCAATTTTAACTTCTTAATTCTGTGAAATTACTTAATACTAAATTTATTTTTATTGATAAAATGTGTTTGATTCAAAATAAATTTAAAATTTATTAAGAAATAAAATAAATTATTTAATAGAATTGAACCAAACATAAAAGAAAAAGAGCAAAAGAATTGAATTGCTTTCACGAGCTAAAAGAAAACTTTTCATTTACCTTCATTTTTCTTCCCATAAGGTTCAAGAACTCTTGAAAATCTATAGTCCCATTGCCATCGACGTCAACCTCACTTATCATTTGTCGAACTTCTTCTTTCGTAGGCTGTCCATCCAATGACTGGATAATCATGGCTAATTCTTCCATTGTAATGAAACCTACATATATGTTTGTCATGCAATGTCCATAAGCATATTGTATGCTCGTTACACACTGCATCAATTTCCAAAAATAAAAGGGCAAATAAACATAAAGAAGAAGATCAAGAACCTACCATCCGAGTTCTTGTCAATCAAGGAAAAAGCCTCGCGAAACTCAGCAATCTGATCTTCAGTAAGTGCATCTGCCATTCTTCAATATATCTTTCGTGACGACTGTTGTTATTGCTGCAGCTGCTGATATATGGGAATTACCCAGATGAGAAAAACAGAATTTTTTTATGTGTGGAATGGAGTGGAAGCTTAGGTCTAAACGTACAAATGAAGGTCTGATATAAACAAAAGAAAATGAAAGCAGAGGCTCGTGTACTTTGAAGTAGTCTTAACGCGCTTGAGCATAAAATTCTGTTCAAAGATGGAAAATTTCTAGAAGTGGGTCCTTAAATATTTAATAATATCAATGCTTGAACTTGGACGAAATCGACCTTTGCCTAGGGCTCTGAATACTGACTCTTTAAAGTCAATCTCTCCATGACTAGCCATACATCACATAACTTTAATTGCTCGTTTCTGGGAGAACACAAAGTGGGCTTGTCTTTTGCATGACCTGTCATAAAATTTGATCCGATTGGCAACGGAAACGAAAATATAAAATAAAATAAAAATTGCAATGAAGTATTTGATTTATTAAATAATTAAAATTAAAATCCATATTATTTATATAAAGAGAAAGGATAAGAATTAATAGAAGGAGAATCAAAATTAAAGTATTTTATAATTATTTTTATATTAAAATTATGATTATCTATTATAAAATTTATGTTTATTAATTATTAATATTTCTTATAATTTTTAAAAATAATTCTAAAAATTATTTACTATTTTAATAAATATTTTTTGTTAAAATATTTTACATTATTATTTATTAAAATATTTTATTAATTATTTTTATATTTTATTTTATAAATTTTAATAATATTTAGTTATATTATTAAATATTTAATTAATTTATAATTAATTTCATTTAAAGCTCATGAGAATTTCAAAAAGAAAGTATATTTTCATTTTCAGTATAAATTTTAGCTAACTAAAAAATCAAAATCAAAATTATTCATTCTGAAAATTGAACCTTAATTCTAACATTTTTTAATTTTTGTTTGAAGGTATTGTAATGTTCAAGATACACAATCTTTTATATATATATATATATACATATATATATATTGAGTGTGATAGGCTTCATTACATATAAAAAATGTCAACTTTTTTTTTTTAACTTATATGTACTTTTTCCCCTTTAGTAATGAACATAACATGTGACTGAAATAACAATTCAACTAAATAAAAAAAGAGATAAACAAATTTGTCCAATTAATAAACAAGATATTCTATTAAAAATTTTTATATTTCAAGTTAATGAGGAGAAAATAAGTTATTAATTTTTTTTTTTCAAATAATCTTATTGTAGGAGGCAATTTTGGTTGCGCGCCCAAGTATTAACGATCATGGTACTGTGTAAGCTCGGAACTCACTAGAAAATATATAATGGGCTTGAGGCCCAAAACGGAGATGTAGTCGCCACCCGGATGAAAATCGAAACACACTGTATAGCAACTGGATCACACGGAGGTTCCCAAAAGCCATCATCAAATATTGAGTTCAAAAACTGGGTATGGACTTTTGGAATGCTCACCCAATCTTGCGGTTAACCTTTGTGTGTGTTTTGTATTTTATTACCTTTGATTATTAATTTATTCCCTTTATTAACATGCAAATCGCAATTGGTTTCCAATTTTATATTTTATTTCAAATTTGCATATTAATCCAATTTTAAACTTAAATCCCTAGCATTCAATCACAAATAAATAAATAAAAAATAAATAAAATAATTTACAACCATTCATTCCAAATAAAACGGGAGAGAGATTAAGGATTACAACTTTTGGTGTAAATAAATATAAAAATGCTAAAAATAAACCATATATAAATCAACAATAAATCACAAACAAACTAATTAATTATACAAATTAATACTCTAAAAATGATAAATAAAGCAAACATATAGTGATTAAAAATCACCAAACAATTCCTACAACACATACAAGTTAATTTTATACATTAACAACAATAATATTTACAAATCATCAACACATAATATTCACAAAAATAAATGAATATAAACTCATTAAATGATCCACTAAATAACACAAAAAAGGAAAATAACATAGAAACAATATTGATCAACGTAGGAATCATGCATAATTTCAAGAAATATAACAAATTAAACACGAAAATCATGCCAAACATGCAAAATACAAACGAAAAATTATGGCATAAAAAGGCAGAGTTCTATCAAAAAGGCGTTGCCTCCTGACCAAGAGGCGATGCCTCCATCACCTCATCGTGAAGGGGCGATGCCTTTATAAAGAGATGTCGCCTCTATGAAGAGACGTCACCTCTTCAGCAGAGGCAGGAACACTCTATATTTCTTAAATCCCAAGAAACGCGCAAATCAAGCATGTAAATGAGAAACAGATGCTAATATACAAGTATCAATAATAAATATTCAATATTTCATGCAACCATGCTTCTATATAACTTCAAATAAGTAATTTAGCTCAAGAAAACACATAAAATAACAACAAATTAAAGCTTTTAATGAAAATAAAAACTTAAAGCTTAAAATAAAGAGATTCACTAACTTGGACGTGCTTAATGCTCCTAACTGAGCCCTTAGAGCTTGGTTGATAGAGGAGTGGCCTTGAATGCAAGGAGGTCCCCTCTTCTTCTCAAGAATCAAGTCCCTTAATCTTCAAAGTCTCCTCCCTTCTCCTTCCTTTCTTTATTTTCTTTTTTTCTTTCTCTTTCTCTGTGTTTTTTTTTCTTTTAGGCATTTCTCCCTAACAATTAGCCCACCTCTTTATTTTGCCTCCCACATTCCTTTTTAAAGCTCCTCCTATTTTTTTCTTTTTCAAATTCCCAAAAAAACCCATTCTCACCCTCTCCCACTGCCTTTTTTCATTCCCCTAGGCTCTTTCCTGCTTTTTTCTTTTTTCCTTTACATCTAAAAATGACCAATCCTCAATAGGTGGGCTTCCAACTACTGTTGTTAATGGCATTTAATGTTGCAGAGAGTGGGTGTGATGAGGCGGCACCTCTTTGATGAGGCATCGCCTTATTAATACCTGGGGTGAAGAGGCGACGCCTCACTGATGCTTAGGGTAAAGAGGCGATGCCTCTTCGTTAAGGTGATCGTCTCTTCACTTGGGACAGGTCAAAGCCCGTGGATTAAGAGGCGATGGGCTTGGGCTTAGGCTTGGGCTTGGACATGGTTTTTGTGGGCTTGGCTTAGTGTTTGGGCTTTCAGAGTCAATTTTAGAAAAGACTCGAGCTCCCCTTGTATTCAAAACTTGAACTTGATCATCATTAGGCTTTCGTGCATGCTGATCAAACTGATAGTGTCCACAATTTGCCCCCTTAGTTTTTTTAAAAATTAATTTTTTTTTAAAATAATTTTTTAAAAAGCAACATGCACATCAAATAGAGAGTAAGAACGACATACCTGACTTACGAGCTTCACTCGGGCCATTAGTCTTAGGAATTCAAACCCAAGAGGTCGAGCTTCTTTTCCAAAATGTGACCGTGTTCCTCAGGTTTTCCTGGTGATCAGTCACTCATTATAATTTAGCGTGAATCTTGAGCACTCAGTAAAGATAGAAAGGAAACATAGCCATGATCCTCGGGTTAAGTTAACTCGATCAGCTACTCATTATAAATTTGACATAATTCCTAAGTTTTTCTGGCTCGAGAAGTCATTCAGTAGAAGAGATGAAGCGTAATTGTGTTCCTCGAATTTTTTCGATCCGATCAGTTACTCATTATAGTTTAGCGTGAATCTTGAACATGGCTCATTCTTCACTCAATAAAAAAAGATGAAATGTAATCGTGTTCCTCGGGTTTTTCTGGCCTAATCAGTTACTCATTATAGTTTAGTGTAAAATTCGGTTTTCCTGGCTCAAGAATTACTCAGCAAAAGAAGAATGCACTTCGAGGATTCAAACCTGATAAGACACCTCTTGAAATGTGCACTTCAGGGATTCAAACCTGATTAGATGCTTGTTCTTTCACGCACTTTGAGGATTCAAACCCGATCAAACATTTGTTCTTTTACGCACTTCGAGGATTCAAACTCGACCAGACGCTTATTCTTTTGTGTACTTCAGGGATTCAAACCCCACCAGACGCTTATTCTTCCATACACTTCGGGGATTTGAAACCCAACCAAATGCTTATTCCTTCTGATGCTTTAATCAAATCATTCTTATCCAAAGATCAATTTTGGGGTACACCCGAGCAGTGATGCAAAAATTCTCATTTTTTATGGGCCCTAGGCTATTGGTGTTTTATTTCATTAAGTGGGCCTCACCCTCTTCTCCTTATCTTCATTTCTCTTAATTTTCCTCTCATCCTAACCATATAAATTCTCACTTTTCTTCTCCAAGGGTCACTTTCACCTTTTCAATTTCTCTCTCTTGTCTTTTTTCCTCCCTTTCCTCTTTCTCTCTTATTCTTTGTATTCTCTAACATGGACATCACACGAACCCCAGATTTGCCCATGTTAAACCTAGTGACACCTACAGTGCACCCTTCTTAGAGTTTCGAGCTCAGTATCGAAGACGAGATCCCCCTATTTGCAGACATATGATCCCATATCTGTGGCTCGACCACCGAAGAGGTTTGTACCAATTTCTTTAATTTTTCCTATAAATATTATTAAATAGTATCGATTTATTATTCATATACATATATTTATGAATTTAACTGAAAGAAATTGAATTTTTTTATCAAAAATTAAAATTTCAAATCATCCTGTCAAATTGCCAACACGAAGAGGCGTTACCTCTTCGATCAGGCAATCGTTTCTTTGTGAAGAGGCATTCGCCTTTTTAAGTTAGCCTGCTCTCAAAAAGGCGAATTGCCTCGCCTCTATGTAAAGAGGCGTCACCTCATCATTAAGGCGATCACCTCTTCGATAGAGGTGTCACCTCAGTGACAGGATCCAGTAAAAATTTTAAATTAATATTACGTAAAATGATGATTTTATTCCCTTAGCTTGATGCCCACACCCTCAAGGTGCTGGAAACTTTAGCGGTGCATGGATCTGGTATGATGAGCTTCCTGAGGCCATACAAACTCAGATTCATGACATCGAGTTCTCCAATTTTATCCTGGCACTCCCAGCACAGCAAGGGCGTACAGATTACCAGCCCTTGCATGCCTTAATGGAGAGGTGGTTTAACACCATCCATACTTTTCATCTTCCTTTTTGGGAGTTCACCCTGGATCTAGTGGCCTTCGCTGTAGTTATTGGCATTGCTTGTGCTAGAGATTTTGTTCCCTTCAATGCTAGCCTTCATCAGTTATCTCCCGATTGTCTCGCTTTTATTAAACGTGTGCTTGGGATGGTACTAGACATGAAGGGGAACCACAAAGTAAAGCCCGAGTCGATCAGGAGCTTCTACACCAATACTAGAGTTTAGGTGGCCACTACACCCTTATAGATTGATCAGGTGGTGTGCGCTTTTCTTATTTATCTACTGGGTACTACTCTCTTCGTAGATACAACCAGCTTTGTGGACTTGAGCTTCCTGATGCCTCTGACAGACCTAGACTTGGTGGCAACCTATAATTGGGGTAGTTGTGCCTTAGCTTATCTTTACAAGAGCATGGATGAGCTAGTGCACGGAGCTAAACGACTCTACAATTTTTAGCACGCCATACTAGTATTTTATTTTCTCTTTTCTCTTTTCATATTCCATTCTAACTGTCGCTATTTGGTCTTACTAAAATTCCTTATTTCTTTCACAGGACTGGGCTTTAGAGTTGGAGTTGATAGTAGGGATCACTAGAGTCATTGACACTCCCTTCCCTGCGATGGCGAGGTAGGGTCCTAACCAGGCTTAGAAGAGGCCTGTGGCTTACGTTCATATCCACTGTGAGTGGTTGAACACACTCACTTATGATGAGGTATGCACCTATAAATATAATTGAGATTAGCAATAAACTCATTAATCGAATTCATTTACTTACTTGTTTATTCTTACAGCTATGCCCGGACTTGTAGGGCCCTCAGGTTGAGCAGACGCAAGCCATAGTTCGCTCCATCCCTTTGTCCAGAAAGAGGGTTCTTCTTAAAAGCCTTAATTGTAGAGTTTGATTCCTCAGGGAGAGGATACATCAGTGGCGGTCAGTGCTCGAGTGAGGTGTCCACCTTTTGCTCCGCCTTGGCATATCTTCTAGGTGCACGAGTTAGAGGGAGATAAGCTCGATCATGCCCTGCATGGAGAGGATACTACAGACTATTATGAGAGAAGGAAGTCTCGCTATATGGACTTTACACGAGCTCATCTTTTGCAGCGAGTGCCCCTTCCTGAGCCTACACTCTAAGTAAGCATGCAATGTTTTATTTTATTTTATATTTACTTACAAATGTTGTTCTCTAACTTATTTTTCATCTTTCAAGTAGCTACTAGGGCACCTGCTCCTCGCCTTAGGCCCTCTGCAAAGAGGCCTCATCAGTGCTTATACATCATTCCTAGTAGTGAGGGTTCTTGTTCTAAGGTGCCATCCTCGACAAGCCCTCCAGCTCTCGATCCCAAGTAGTGGCCGACAGACTCACTGCCACTCCTGATCGACTGACTCATTATTGGATGCCTTCTGGTGAGCCCTCTCGTCAATTTTTGATGCTAAATATGACTCTAGAGCCAGCATTCTTCCCAAAGGCTACTACCCATGTAAGTTTCCTTCTCTGGCAACTGTGTTCTCAAGTCTTATAACACATGGTTAATTCTAATATTATCAATGGAACAGATACCTAAAGATCAAGGAGAGTACATGTACTGAGTGGTTGAGGCCCATAGGGACTTCCTGATGCAGGTGATGCAATAGTGGAAGGTACATACAGAATATGCTCTATTTTTTATATATATACGTGCTTTCATGATTTTTTACCTTTTATTGTGCTTCAATAAGATCAAGATGAGGCAGCCAATCTAGGATCACTGCCTTGGAGCACCAGCTCGCTGCTCTTCAGATCGAGGGGAATTAGAAGGAGTCTGAGGATAGCAGCGAGGATGATAAGACCGATCCCACTAATGCTTCTATGGACAAGCTAGCTGATGAGGAGGCCGACGAGTTTGATAGGGATAAGTAGAGAGGATCCTCTGTAGATTTTTGTTAGAATAGAGGCATTCTTATCTAGAAACATTAGAGGCTTTACATTGTTGCCCTCTATATGTCTGAATTGATTTTTATTTGATTGACCTTTTTTTTATGCCTTTATATTTTACATTAATAATTTTTAGAGGAATTTTAAATGAATCAAGGCCTTTTTATCTATGAAAAACCCTACTCTGATTCTTCATATTCAACTTAGAAAATTCCTAGGAATGCAAAGATCTACCATACCTATCATGGAGGCATCACCTCTTTGAAGGGGCGTCGCCTCTATGTGAAGAGGCGACATATGATTCGCCTCTTCTCATAGAGGTGTTGCCTGATCGTAAAGGCAAACGCCTCTACATGCCTGCTCTACAGCTATATAAAAAAAACCCCTAAATCTTTTCCAAAATCTCTAATCTCTTCATCTTGCTGCTTCCCCCTATTCTTCTTTTCCAAACAACATTTTGACCCCCAATCATGACTGAGAGAAGCTTGAAATAGCTACAAAAAATTTTGAAAAGTCTAGATAGCGGGTCATGGGCTATAATAGAGCCATTTCACCTATCCGCCTTCCAATTTTGGCATGCTAGGAAGATCAACTTCTCATTTCTCCGTGTTCTTGCTTAGTTTAGGGATCCTCAGAAATATATTTTTCGGTTCAACACAGTGGAGATCTGCCCCTTGCCAGAGGCATTTGAAGCTATCCTGGGCTCTCATATAGATTCTGGTCGATATATTATTATTCCTCTAGTCATAACCTCAGATTTGCAACCATCTAATACCAAATGGAAAGATCGCTCAATATGTCCCCTTAATCTTCTCTTCGTCACATTTTTGGCAATAAAATCCCGTTTAGCCCTTTTGTAGAGACGATAATGGTTGTAGATAACAGTAAGGTTCCCTGGCCTTGAATGATGGCACTCTGCCTATTTGCTCAGTTCTTGTTGGTCTCCCCTTCTAGTAATTGTGACCTGAAGATCTCGTATGTTCTGGACCAAGTGGAGAGTGGACTGAACTCTTTCCCCCTCATTCTGGGTAAAACTATTATCAGACTTAATAAATTTTTTGAGACTAAGAGATTCTCTGGGAGTCCATTTCTACTGGAGGTGAGTCTCTTCTTTCTTTTACCATTTCCTACTTTTCATCATTTTTATCCATTTGTTAATTCTATAGGCTTGGTTGTAAGAGAAACTGAGATTGCTTGAATCACCTAAAGACATTGCTCACTATAAGGCCAAACACTATCGCACTAGGAGACTTCATCCTGTCCCAAAGGATATCCACAGTTCGTTATCTACATTTTATGATACTCTGATTCAGTGAATGTGCCCATGGTGGAGACTACAGCATGTGACCCTCAAGTCCTATACCTACTGTGTTCCCTTAACCAACCTCTATTTTGCCACCTTCTACAATTCAGCTTGGCTTTGCAGACAAATATGGATAGAAACAATGGATTGTGGAGCTTGTACATGAGTTTGAATCGGGGCCTCTTTCTCAGAATTTTCTGGACAACCTAATTACCACTTGGCCTTTGAGGATCATCCAGAGGCTTATTGACTACAATAGAGATCAGTCTACCAATGACTAGTATAAGGCGTGGGTTCAACTACAATAAGTAGAAATGATGAATTTATAAGAAATAGAAGGACAATGACATTATAGGCATCAAATGGCTAGGGGAGTCACAAGAGAAGTAGATGATATTATATCAGTTTATAAAACTTAGTCTTTTTATATACTTTCTTTGTCAAATAAGATTTCCTTTTGAGTTAGAAATATGTGTAATAAGCATTTAATGTAATGTTTACAATAATAAAGGCAATCCATTCCATTTAATTTAAGCATAATGTGACTATACAATTTTGCTTCTTACATATCTCCTGTCGTTAATTGGCTTGCCTTTATAAGTTTTTCAATTAACTATTTTTTCTTTTCTTTCTCTCTCCTTTTGCATGTCCTTTACTTTTGCCTGGATCACCTTTTCAGGTTTTCAATCCAGTAAGACTTTTTACTTTTTCCTTTTTCTGTCTCTAACTTTTTCCTAGGTAGCCTTTTTTAAAGTTTTCTCCCTAGCGAGACTTTACAGAAAGTATTTATTGAGCTTGTCCATATTGATGGGCTCTCTAAATTCATTTCGCTCCAAGTCAAAAAAAATAGTGGCCCTTTTTGAAAATAACTTCTTCACTTGATAGGGACTTTCCCAGTTCGGCTTGAACTTCCCCGTGGATTAGTCATAATTGACCTAATAAGCTTTAAGACCAAGTCACCCTTTTTTATCTTGCCTGACTTAATTTTCTTGTTATAAGCCCGGGTTATCCTTTTCTGGTACAACTGAGAGTGATACATAGCCTTCAATCTCTTTTCATCTAACAAAGTTAGTTGTGTCAATCGACTTTCTAACCACTGTTACTCAGGGATTTTAGACTCTAAGAGAGCCTTTAGTGACTGAATTTTGACCTCAACTGCCAAAATAGCTTTATATCCATATACTAGAGAATACGGAGTAGCTCCTGTTGATGTTCTAGTAGTGGTTATGTATCCCCATAATGCAAAATGTAGATAACTTGCCCAATCTTTATAATTTTCCAGTGTCTTGGCCAATATTCTTTTCAGATTCTTGTTTGTTGCTTCTACAGCTCCGTTTGCCTGTGGTCTATAAGGGGATGATCTATGATACTCAATCTTATATTATTCTAACAGAGTGGTCGTTTCTGCCCTAAACTAAATTCCATTATCAATGATGACCTGATGAGGTAACCCATATCGATAAATTATGTTCTTCTCTATGAACCTAGCTATTTGTTTTGCCCCTATAGTGGTGAGTGATTCTGCTTCTACCCATTTAGAGAAATAGTCAATCGCCACTATGATGCCTTATCTCTCTAATGATGTCCATTGGATGCTTTCGACCTTGTCTCTCTAATGATGTCAATTCCCCAAACTGTAATTGGCCAAGGAGAGCTTAATTCCTAAAGTTCCATAGCAGGCAGGTGGCTCACGTCACTATATACTTGGCAGTTATGGCATTTTTTTATATACTTCATGCAATCTGCCTCTATGGTTAGCCAGAAATACCCTTGACGGGTTATCTTTTTAGCGAGGATTGTTCCATTCATATGCGGCCCACATACACCCTCATGAACTGCTTTCATGATTTTCTATGCTTTACCCTTATCGATGCACCTTAGGTGTACTCCAGCTGGCATCCTTTTATATAACATCCTGTTGTGGCTAATAAACTATCATGATAACATCCTCAGCGACATCCTTTCTTTTCTATCAACTTCCTCAGGGAATTGCCCTATCTCAAGATATCATAGTAGATCATAAAAATAAGGCTTCTCTGCTGTGTCGATTGACATTATTCTGATCTCATTATAATAAGGAATTCAGGCATGTACTAAGATAAGAGGCTTCATTTATGCTCGTCTGCCTCCTTCCTATGTCGAAGCCAGGGTAGCCAACGCATCTGCCATTTGATTCTCCTCCTGGGACAAGTGTACGAATTTGTATTGCGTGAAGGACAATAAGATCATGGCTAATAATCCTGATATGGCTTTAGCTTATCTTCCCTCACTTCCTATTCCTTAGCGATCTACTTCACTACAAGCATCGAATCCCCATACACTGTCACCTCTTCTGCCCCCACATTCCTGAGTGCTTCCAGACTAAAAATGCAGGCTTCATATTTAGCTTAGTTGTTAGTGACCTCGAATTCCATCCTTTTTACCATCGGGATTACTTCTCCTTCTTGCGAGACCAAAATCAAGTCAATGTCTGCCCCTCTACTATTCACTACTCCATTAAAGTACATTTTCCAAGTCTGGATTTGTATTGCCCTCAGGTGTTCATCCAAAAATTCTAACTCCCATTCTTGTTTATCATCTACCGGATTTTAGGCCAAGAAGTCTGCCACAGCTCTTCCTTTTATCATCTTTTTAGTAACATAGTCTATGTCAAATTCAATGAGTAAGACTAACCATTTGGCTAATTTTCCTGTTAGTGACAGAGTATACTGGAGATATCTAAGGGGATCATGCTTAAAAATTGTTTGAATCTTGTAGGACTGGAAGTAATGTCGTAGCTTCTTTGTTGCCCAAATTACAGCCAAACAAGTTTTTTCCACTAGACTATAATTGGTTTCATAAGGTAGAAGCTTATTACTTAGATAATATATGACATGCTCAACTCTCCTTTCTCCTTTTTGAGCCAACATTGCACTAATCGCATTTTTTTCTATAGTCAAGTAGAGAATTAAGGGTTTCCCCAGTCTAGGTGGCTGCAAAACTAGAGGATTCATCAAATACTACTTAATAGTTTCAAAGCCTTACTAACACTTGTCATCCCAGATAATCGACTGATTCTTCTTTAAGAGCTTGAAGATCGGCTCACAAATGGTAGTTAGTTTAGTTATGAACCTGTTGATGTATTGTAGCCTTCCTATAAACCCTCTGACTTCTTTCTCATTCTTTGGTGTAGGCATTTCTCTGATTGCTCTGACTTTGTCTGGATCCACCTCTATGCCTTTCTGACTAACAATGTGTCCCAATAGTTTTCCAGACGTCACCCCAAAAACACATTTCTTCGGATTTAGTCTAAAGTTATACTTTTTAGCTTATGCCATGAACTTATCTAAGGCTTCAAAATGCCCTTCTCTAGTTAGAGATTTCATCATCATGTCATCTACATACACTTCTATCTCCTTATGGATCAGGTCATGTAGTAGTGTGGTAGCCATTCTTTGGTAAGTAGCTCCTGTATTTTTCAATCCGAATGGCATAATCGTGTAATAGTAAACACCCCACTCAGTGATGAAATAATTTTCAACCTGTCAATCATTGCCATCATAATTTGATTGTATCCTAAGAAGTCATCCATAAAGGAGTACATGGCGCTGAAAGCTTGTCACGACCCAAACCGAGGGCCATGACCGACGCTAGGGAATGAGAATTTTTTCAAATTTAAAACCCGTAGCAAGCCTAAAAAGAATAAAAACATACAATAAATATAATAAAATAAATATACCATAATTAAAATTTTAATTTAATATGATAAAATAAACTCCTTCATATCATAAAATGATTTAATACAATATCCAGATTAAACATCTGAATTAAAATCTCATACAACAAAAATATAATAAAACTCACTACTAATACAAATCATAACTACTGCAGTTTTCCAGAGTACAATAATAAATAATTAAGTAGATAATTTACATAATAGGGCCGGGGTGAAAGAAATCCGACGGATAGGTCTACTGCTGAGGTCTGAAGAAGAAGACTCTCCTGTAAAAATATCAACTGAGTGGAGTCAGACCTCACTGAGTGAATTATTATAATATATATACACGCATTACTAACTAACAAATGCAAACAATCATATGTATATAATAAATAAATATACAGGCATGAGCACACAGATGCTGAAAATCGCTTAATTTCATAATACTAAAAAATATAAATTTTGACGGATTAAATAAAACCCTAATTGATCGCAACCTCAATTAACAATAAAAAATACTCTAGCCATACTAGTTCACTTAATTCCAAATAAATTCACTTAATCCAACTGGATAGTAGACTGGCCCTGAGACACTAAGTCAATCGAGCTCCAGCAGTCTGACTGTCAGTGTGATTGACCCCGAGACACTTGGTCAACTGAGCTCCAGCAATACACTCTCAATCACATCAATCTCAATCATATCAATCATGTCATATTTTCTCAAATAAGTTAATAATTTAACCCTACGATCTATCGCACCGGTAGGTACTCGATCCTAGTACTGCCCACTAAGAAGCACGTTCTATTGATATCCTTCATTTACAATAAAACATACATTCAAGTAACAAATAATGTATAAAGTCATTCATAATAGTCAAATAAACCATATATATATCAGAAATATACCTAAAATAAACTAAGTATATTTCAAGTATATATATGTAAAATAACCTCAAATAAATCATGAAATATACTCAAAATAAATCAATAATATTCTTGAAAATAATTTAAATATAAATCAAAAGTAAAACATGCATTTATTTTAAAATATACCTAGAATATACCAAAAATATATTCAAGCATTTAATAAAACAATTATGCAAAATTTGACATTTAAAATATATAATTCTAAAACATGTAACCTAAAGTAATGTATATATATAATAACAACTCATAGAGATGCGCTCCATGAGACTGATCTGACGGGCCTAGTCCGTTAGGCTTCGGTCTCGGTGCAACTAAACAATAAAAAAATAACCACAAAAATCAAAATAAATCTAACTTAGACTTATAGAGACTCGATCTAGAATTACTAAACAGAGATAGACATAGAATTGGAATTAGACTCGATGTCACGTTTTACAAGAACTTGACCGAAAATTCGACAGAACCTTCTCTGTAAAACGGGCATCTCTCTACTAAAAAGTAGAGCCGGTCCTGCAAGAAAAATACACTTCGAATATAAAAATTTTCAAAACCCTCGGTTGGGATCCTGAACTACAAAATTACCCAACCGAGGTCTACAATTCACTACAATTCAAATAATATAATAAAATATATTAAAAATCGATAATTACCATAAATACCCTCAAAATATCAAAATATAGCATATTTAACATTAAAACGCCAAAAATAATTATTTTTTCAATAATTACTTAAAAACCCTAAATAATAATATAATATTATAAAAATCAAATTTTCTCGATAATTCAATATAGTTGAATAAAAACTCACTTTACTAATCCAAATAGCTTAACTAATCCAAATACATTTTAAAAATTACTAAAAATCCATTTTATTACAAAAATAGTATATAATATATTATTTGAAAATAATTTTTAAAAATTAGTATTAATTAATTAAAATTAGTAAATAATTTGTAAAAATCATTTTTATACCTCAAATAATATTAAAACCAATTAAACATAGTGTTTAACTAAAATTATCACCAAATTACACAATTAATCCTAATATTCAAAAATTCACATAATATACTAATAATACTAAAAAATTCAATAAAAATTAGTTAAATACCCAAAAATTATTTTCTCAACATATATCTCAATAATATCAACAAAAACATATAATTAACCAATTATTTCTAACAAAATATATATTTAACCATATTTTTCAAAATTGACATAAACCTAAAATAATTATAAAAATTACATAAAAATCACAAAAATTATAAACTAAATTCTAAAATTAATAATAACTACTAATAACACCAAAAATCATAATTTTATAATTTATATAATTAATTTACAAAAATTAATAAAATAATAATAAAATATTCAAAAATTCACCAAAAATCAAATAAATTCTAAAAATCAAAACAAAAATATAGAGATGTAGATTGAGCTTCTAGGAACAATATTTGTTAATGAAGATTGACTGAATCAAGCTAAATCAACCTAAAAAAAATTCAAAACCCTAATATTCAAAAACTAAAAAATTAACAAAACTCACAAATGAGGAGGAATGAACTTGAGAAAAGCTAGGATTCGACCTCCCCAGAGCTCTAGGAGTTGAATGGCACCAGAAGCACGTGAAGAGGTGGCCGGAAAAGCTTGGAACGCCGATGAGATCACCTTTTGGCCAAAATGGGTATTTCAGTCACTGCCGGCGTCGGGGAAAGACAGGAGGACGGCGGAGCTAGTTGACGGCGAAGGGTAGGGAGGCACTCTGACAATGGAGGATCAACGTGACAGACGAAGGAGGGGGAGAAGGTGGGTTACGGGAAAAAAGAAGAAAAAAATGTTTATATTTTGATGTGTGTATATATATATATATATATATCTATAAACTAATCTCCACACACGTGTATATTAATATATATATGCATATATTCACACACAGTTAAAATAATAATACTAACCCTAATATATGTGTGTATATATATATAACAACATATAAAATAATCATGCAATAATGCATTTTAATAAAAATAATAATAATAATAATAATAATAATAAAATAAAAAATAAACAACATCAATTTTTTTAAAAAATAAAATAACATTAGTACTTAAATATTATTATTAAAATACTTCTTTTCAATGTAGTAAATATAACGTAAATAAATTCCAAAATAATAAGTTTTAAAATGAATATTTACATAGAAAATTATAACTAAACATAAAATAATAAATATTAATCACAAGATAATAAAATAATCAAATATAACATTGAATTTTATTAACACTGTATATCCTATTTTAAATTAAAATAATTTAAAAATTAGGGTTATTACAAAGCTGCACTGTCGACCAAAGTGTCAATGTGCGGTAAAGGAAAATCATCCTTAGGACAAGCTTTATTCAAGTCTTTATAGTCCACACACATCCTGACTTTACCATCTTTCTTGGGAACTGGGACTATATTAGTCAACCATTGGATGTTATCAACCACTTCTAAGAACTTTTCTTTCAATTACTTTTCTACTTCTTCTTTGATTAAGAGAGCCCATTCTGGCCTTAGTTTTCTCTTTTGTTGTTTTATCAGTGTGATGTGAAAATACATGGGAATCCTATGTTCCACAATCTTTTTATTGATCCTAAGCATATCCTCATAGCCCCAAGCAAATACTTGCTATCTTCTTTTAAGAGTTTCTTTCATTTTTTCTCTCTCATTAGGAGTTAAGTCAGAAGCAATAAGTATATTTCTAGGGTTATTACTTGTGCCTAGATTAAATGATTCAGTTTGCACTAAATTAATGTCAAACATATGCATGAAATGATCATTACACACAACATAACCATTAGGAAACACATCACATAAGTAAGCATAATTAGACTTCATCATATTAACTTTAGAAAGAAAATTTTCATCAGTTTCAAACAAATTAGAAAGAGAAAAGTCAATGTCATCATAAAAACATCCATAATAGAATTAAGGGCAAAGGCTTTGAAGTTAAATTCCTCTTCCTGGTTAGCAGCATCCTTTAGCTCCTCTACAACAATGTTCTGTTATGATTTCGAAGTTAATACTAGCTCTTCTACCATGGGCTCTTCAACAATAGGCTTTTGGTTCCCATCCAAATATTCAATGAAGATTTTAAATCCAAGGACCAGTTTCTCAGCGATCATCAAAGGCTCAAGAGCTCCTTGGTAGGGGTAATTGGCACCTTCCTTCACAAATGTTTCCTAGAGCGTCTTCTTCTTCGACTCAGCCATAATTCTAGTTTTCCCAGACTTACCCTTAGTTTATTCCCTTTCATCAGACTCATCCTCCCCTGAATATCCTAACCCGTGCTTCATAATCGATACCTTGGGTTTGATGAATCCCTATGGGCCTTGCTGATTCTTTTCGAGTCCCATCCTAAGCACGAACTGTATGCTCTTCATCATACTGACAATCTTTGGGTTCAGCTCATCTTTATAAATAATGCAGACTTTGAAACTCAGGCTGTTTGGGATCTCAGTAGGAGCTAGTTTCAATGCAGTAATTGCAGCCTCCGTCTCATCCATTATAATAACTATCCTCCCCTCATGTGGAAATTTGATCCTTTGATGAACGGTGGATGGCACTCCCCCTAAAGGATGGAACCATGGTCTTCCCAGAAGAATAGCAACGGTGACTAGAATGTTTATTACATGAAGGTTGACCTAAACTTCAATAGGTCCAGTCTTGATTAAAGCTCAGAAACTTCCTTAAATTGGCCTTTTCGTATTATCATAAGCCTTTATGACTACATCAGAGGATTTCAAATCAACTACTGTCAATCCCAGCTTCGGTAGGATCTTCAAAGGATAAACATTGATGGCTAACCCATTATCGACCATGACACAGCACGTCAACTTGCCTTTCACTTCGGCCTTAATGAATAGGGCTTTGCTATGATCCCTTCCTTCTAAGGGTAAGTCATCATCTGTGAACACAATTGCCCCTTAAGGAATTTCAGTTTACGAGTTCACCATTTACTCTGGAGTATGTATTGAAGGTATCTTCTTATGATCGAAAGCAAAAACCAGTGCTTCCCGATGGGCTCGGGAGTTCATGAGCAGCTCCTAAATACTGGCAAGAGTTTTCTCATCACTTTTGGCCTCAATAATCTCCTCAGGTTTCTTATTTTTCTTTAATCCCACTTTTAAACTACTTCCCTCTTTCTCTGCCTTAGCCTTCTTCACTTTTTCCTCCCCCTCCTCCAATTTCTCAGTGGACTGCATTGCTCTTCTCTCATTGTTCTTCCATAGATCAACTACTTCTCCCTCTTCGTCATCAGAACTCTAGATATTAAGCATATTTACATGAGACTTAACATCCTACTGCCTTAAATTCAAGTTTTTTAGTTATGGTTTTGATGAGGTAGGTGTGACATCAACAAAGGAATTAATAACTTATTCCTTTGTTAGGCCCATGTTGATCATCAAGATACGAGGATTTGGTGGTGGAACATTTTAGTAGTTGGGTAAAGGGTTATTTTGGGTATTTGGTTTTTTGGTTTTTGGATCAATTATTTTACCTGAATCGATCAAATCTTGAATCTCGTGTTTCAGGCAAGTGTAGCTTTCTGTATCATGCCTAATATTCTGGTAGTACTTGCAGTATAGTTTTGGGTCAGCATTTAGGAAAGCAGGTCATTTAGGTAAAAGTTGTAGAAGGTTATTTTCAATCAGCTTTTCCAGGACCTTGGAGAGGGGTCTTCCTAAATTAGAAAACGCTAGAGACTGCCTGACTATGTTGATCTGTATATTACTGCTTGGCCTAACTCCACTGCCAGAACCAAACCCTTCTCTATTCATAGATCTTCTACTAAAGAACTTCTTTTCTTATGCAAGGTCTGATTCTTTTTCTACTCCAAACCTGTATAACTCCTCAAAGTTTTGAATCCCTAAATCCCTCAAATTCTTAGAGAGAGGGAGTACACACCCTTCCATAGCTATTACCAGTTGATCAGATTCCACAAGTTGTTGCTTCATTTGTGCTAATTTTGGCTCTCCACCTGATCAAATAATCCATAAAAGATTCATTGAATTTCTACTTCAGGTTCTGCAAGTCTCTCAGGGAAGCCTCCATCTGAATGTTAAAACTATACTACTTGATGAATGCTTCACAATCAACTTGATCATGGGATTCTAGTACATAATACCATATGATGGGTGCTCCATCTAAGGATAGAGGGAATTGCTTCACAATCTATATTTTAGTCAGTTTAGTCATCTTCATGTGGATCACATGTTGCTTTAAATAGAGGTGGGGGTCCTTTGTGCCAGTGAACTTATTTATGTCAGGAAACTTGAACTTTCATGGTAGGGGATCATCATCCTTATTCAGGCTCAGCTCAAAATAGCTCATTGGGGCATCAATCCCTTTTTCCTTCATCATCAGTTGTATTTGAGCCATAGACTTGACAAGTTCTTTGGCCCAATCCGTCTTCTCCATATTTCCTTGGGCATCTTCTTTCTAACGGATAACAGGTTCTGCCAGTACTATTTGCTTATCATCTTTTACCTCTTACCTTTCAGGAACCTCAACATCTAGATCAAAAGGTCAAGGTTAAGGTGCTGGTGGTTGGGGCACTAGCGGCTGTGGTGCTGGTGATTCCCCTCTAGTTGTACCCATCATTTCCCCCATAATTTCTCTCATGATTGCCCTAGTTTGTTCTACCATTTTAGCTTTCAATTGTTCTTTAAAGGCTTTAGCATCAAATTCTGCCATCTTGATCCCTCTACAGATTCTAACCAGATGACTTGTGTTAGATCGCTTCTAATTGGCAGACTGTTATGGATCTATATCTGTAACCATTGAGGGTTAAAAACATGCATGGTGTGTATGCATGAAATGCAAGCCTACTAGTAAGAAGGAAAAGAAAACAAAACATATATGCACGTATCAGAGGACAAAATAAAAAGCCCTCTAACGATATCTCCACCTTTATTTCTCCCACACACATGTTCAACAGTGAGTTCCTTATCCTAGGATTTTTGTTCTGGGTTTTGATTATCAACAGGGGATAATAAAACCAACGGATACAAGATAACTCTTAAGATGATACAAACAAGTGGTAACTCCTCCAAGTAATTCCAAAGTCCAATTTAAATGGGTCAAGAATGATATCAAAGGCCCACCTTTTCAAGATCCTTTCAAAATGGGCTAATAATAAGCATGAAAGGCCCATCTTATTAAGGCTTATTTTGTAATGGGCTTGGGCCTTATTTAAAGGATTACCATATGGCATAAAACACATGCATTTGAAAAAAAAAACTAAGTGGAAATTGTTAAGTCATTATATGAGCTGTGTCTTGGGTAATAAGCTTCAGCTTCTATAGCTATATACATCCATTACGTCTCCCCAATCAAGGGTCCATATGATGGGGATAAGTACGTTCTATGAGTGACAATAATCAAATACCTCACCACTAGGTTTAAATGAAGCACAGGCAGCAAAGTAAAAATTATTATTGATTTATTTGGCACTTGGAGTGCATCGTGTGAAAAGATATAGTGAATGCAAAATTTGTAAAGGAAATAAAGAAATAATCAAAGATGATAAATTACAAAACACTTGGAATCAGTTTCTCTATCCCTAGTGGAGTCGCCACTATAGGCGGCGGTTTTGGTTGTGTGCCCAAGTGTTGATGACCATGGCACTGTGTGAGCTTGGGGCTCACTAGGAAATACATAGTGGGCTTGGGGCTCAAAATGGAGATGGAGTCACCACCCTGATGAAAGCCGGGACACACTGTACAACAATTGGATTCATGGAGGTTCTTAGAAGCGGTCATCAGAGATCGAGTTCAGAAACTAGATATGGGTTTTTGGAATTCTCACCCAACCTTGCGGTTGGCCTTCATGTGTGTTTTGTATTTTATTACCTTTGATTATTAATTTATTCCCTTTATTAACATGCAAATCGCAATTGGTTTCCAATTTTATATTTTATTCCAAATTTGCACATTAATTCCATTTTATGCTTAAATCCCCGACATTTAATCACAAATAAATAAAAAAAGAAAACAAATAAAATAATTTACAATCATTCATTCCAAATAAAAAGGGGAGAGGGATTAAGGATTACAACTTTTGGTGTAAATAAATATAAAAATACTAAAAATAAACCACACATAAACCATAAATAAACTAATTAATTATACAAATTAATACTCTAAAAATGATAAATAAAGCAAACATCTAGTGATTAAAAATGATCAAATAGTTCTTGCAATACATACAAGTTAATTCCATACAATAACAACAATAATATTTACAAATCATCAACACATAATATTCACAAAAGTAAATGACCATAAACTCATAAAATGATCCACTAAATAACACAAAAAAGAAAATAACATAGAAAGAATATTGATCAACATAGGAATCACGCATAATTTCAAGAAATATAACAAATTAAACACAAATATCATGCCAAACATATAAAATACGGACGGAAAATTATGGCATAAAAAGGCAGAGTTCTATCAAAGAGGTGTCGCCTCTTTAAAGAGGCGCTGCCTCCTAACCAAGAGGCGATGCCTCCATCACCTCGTCGTGAAGGGGCAACACCTCTATGAAGAGACGTCGCCTCTTCAGTAAAGGCAGGAACACTCTACATTTCTTAAATCCCAAGAAATGCGCAAATCAAGCACGTAAATGAGAAACAAACGCAAATATACAAGTATCAACAATCAATATTCAATATTTCATACAACCATGCTTCTCTATAACTTCAAATAAGTAATTTAGCTCAAGAAAACACACAAAATAAAAACAATCAAAACTTTTAACAAAGATAAAAACTTAAAGCTTAAAATAAAGAGACTCACTGACTTTGGCGTGCTTGATGCTCCTAATTGAGCCCTCAGAGCTTAGTTGATGGAGGAGTGGTCTTGAATGCAAGGAGGTCCCCTTTTCTTCTCAAGAATCAAGTCCCTTAATCTTTAAAGTCTCCTCTCTTCTCCTTCCTTTCTTTTTTTTTCTTTTTTTCTTTCTCTTTCTCTGTGTTTTTTTTTTCTTTCAGGCGTTTCTCTTTAACAATTAGCCCTCCTCTTTCTTTTGCCTCCCACATTCCCTTTTAAAGCCCCTCCTATTTTCTCTTTTTTCAAATTCCTAAAAAACCCATTCTCACTCTCTCTCATTGCCTTTTTTCATTCTGTAGGCTCTTTCCTGCCTCTTTCTTTTTTCCTTTATGTCCAAAAATGACCAAATCCTCAGTAGGTGGGCTTCCAACTACTGTTATTAATGACATTTAATGTTGTAGAGAGTGGGTGTGATGAGGCGGTACCTCATCGATGCCTGGGGTGAAGAGGCGATGCCTCTTCGTTGAGGCAATCGCCTCTTCACCTAAGCCAGGTCAAGGCCCATAAGTCAAAAGGCAATGGGCTTGGGCTCTGGCTTAGTGTTTGAGCTTGGACATGATTTTTGTGGCTTGTCTTAGTGTTTAGGCTTTCAGAATCGATTTTAGAGAAGTCTCAGACTCCTCTTACATTCAAAACTTAAACTTTTTCATTATTAAACTTTCGTTGCGGCCAATTAAATTGATACTGTCTACACTTATTTAAATAAAGTGAATCATTTAATAAAAAAGAGAAAATGTAAGGGTATCAAGTCGCCTAGTACTATCCAACTTAAGTACTTTTTTGTTGATATATTCCTTTAAGTCTTTTATATGAATCCACATTTATATATCAAAAAATTAAATATTATAAATTATTTAGCTAAATTGGTAGTAACTAATATATATAATAAAGTTTTAGTTATTTACACAATATAAATAGTCCGTCAAATAAACTTTACGGATTGATGAGTGTAGTAATTTATTAGATAGATTTTTCCTTTTTTTTTTGTGAACTACCAATATGGAAATATACTTGTGTTAAAAAATATATATATATATGGCAATATATTGGTTGGAAAAATTTTAGGATAATTTTTATTTTTATTTATTTATTTTTATTTTAATTATATCACTATTGGATAAAAGTATTAAATTTTGTAAAGAATACTGCTAAATGACACAATTTATTCCAACGCAAAATGATATTTTATGAATTTCCTTTCTAGTTTGAGGGTAATTGTATAATTTTAAAGTATAAAAAATCTTTTAAACTAATATATCCTCATAAATAATTAATATTTTAAAAATTAAATTCTAAATTTATATTTTAAATATGGAACTAGATTTTGAAATATATTAATTCAATAGAGTTGACTAAGAAGGTTTCCAATATTGAGAAACCGTTTTCACATATTAAGTATATAATCTTTATAATTATTTTATTTGAATTACATGTATTTATAAGATAAGTCATGGCCATAATTATGTTCATAACATCATATTTATAGTCGCATTTTTTTTTTCTAATTTCTGCATGTTTCAAAAAATTTGATTTTAATTAGCTTTTTGTATACATATACCAACTGTAAAGAAAAAAGTTAATATGATTTTTATATTGAATATATGCACACGTAATTAAATTAAAGCTAAATTGGGTATATTAAAACTATTTGCGTTATTCATATTAGTTGAAAAAAAGTTCTATATTGAAAGTTAATTAAAAATGTAATTGTTTCAAATGAATTTCATAAAAAATTTATAGAATTTATTTGTAAATTTAAATAATTATATTTGTTTTAAATAAAAATGTTGTAGAATTTACTTTGAACTTCAACTTTTTAATTTTGCAAAATTGTTTAAAACTAAATTAATTCTTATTAATGAAGTATATTAGTTTAAATGAATTTAAAATTCATTTGTAAATAAATTTTAATGAATTTTATTTAAAATTTATTTGAAAATGAAAATGAATTTTTCAATGGGCTAATAAAATTTTACACAAGTTTTAGTACATGATTTATTCACAATAAAGTCTTATTTATTTATTTTCAAATTCATGTTTAACACAATTGATATGATTTTTTAAGTTTAATTTTTTATTAGTAATCAACCGTTCATTAAATATTTATTTTATTTAATTAAGAACTAAAAATTAAATTTATAACATTTATAATTAATTATTAATTATAAAAAAGGAAATTAATAAATATAACAATCTAATTTAAAAAATAGTGAAGCAATAAATTTTAGACATACAAATAATTTTTTTTTACATATTATTTTTAGTTATTATATGATGCTAAGGTTTTATAGATTGAAAAAATTTATGAAAAAAAAAAACTCATATGCCACATATCTGAAAATTATAAGTTTATTTATCTTTTAATCCCAAATTTTAGGCTATTTCTTCCATAAGTTGATAATAAATTTATAATTTACTAATAATTTTTTTAATTTGTTTGTAAAAACTAAATAAATTTACAATTGCTAGGCAAAAAAAAAACTAGTTAGAGAAATTTTTAAAAGTATGAATTAATTTTATTTTACAGAAAAAGTAATTAAAAAAAAAGGGAGTAATGTACATAAATCGATGTTATGGCACACGTTTGGCTTTTATATGGCATTACTCAACTTTTAAGCAATAGAAAGTTTTTGTACTCAAACTATAAATTTTTGAAAAAAATATATCAACCAATCAAATCCTTCAATACAATTAGTGCAAATGAGAAAAAAATATTGTAAATGATAAATTAGTCAATTATTGGTATTTTATATATATTAAATTACAAAAATATTTAAAATCAAATAAAATGTTAATGAGAGAATAGTCAAGTCTTCAAAGATATTTTAAGTTATAGAGTTCAATTTTTGTTGTCATCATTTTAAAAAGGAAAAGCTGTCATTTGTTATATTATCCATCAATAATAAAATTATATGATCTTCTAATTTATTCAAAAAGAAGCAAATAAAATATGTTAAAAAAATTTACATACTTAAAGTTAAAGTATATATATGAATTTCATTAAATGTTTTAGTATGATTTTGAGATCTCATATCAGTTGCGAAGTGTATATATTTAGATTATATGGGTTAACATATTTTTACAAAAAGTGTTATGATTTGTGAAGGTATACGTCTGACCATTGACTCAACTACAATTGTAAATGAGTTTATCCATTCACGAGTTGCTTGGAATTCAACTCGAGAAAAAGTTCATTCAAACTCTTATATTGAAACTTATTTAATAAATGAGTCGAATTCAAACTATACAAAACTCAATTTGTAAAGTTCGTGAATAAATTTGGATAAATGCTTGTGAGTCAACTCATATTTATAATGTATTAGTATTTTAATTTTAGATATACAATATATAAATTTTTATTTATAATAAATGTAAAAATATTTTGAAATATATTATTACAATAAAATGATAATTTAATAATAATTTATTTTAAATTTTTAATGAATAATTAATTTTAACTTTATTTTATATTTTTAAATTTTTTTACAATTCAAAAAAATTAATATAGAATTAAATTTAAAAAGTTTGAAATTCGCAAGAAAAAGGTATTAACTCTCAAATTTCATTCCAAAAAAAATGTATAAAAAATTATGATTCTTATAATACATTTAATGAGAAAAAGGGTGTGAATAGCCATGTATTGAAAAAGAAAAATGTCAATTTTCACATTATAAATATGAGAAAATCAATTGAGATCAATTTGAAATAATTTAACAAAATGAGATAGCTGCCTATATGTGCATTAAAATAATGTGTTCTCAAGTTATGCCTATATATATATATATATATATATTGTGGGAAAACAAGAAGAATACAAAAAATTATTGAAAAGCGTAATAGGATTTTATTTTATTTTTATGATAAATCAACCTATAATGCTTGAGTTATTTTTCTATAATGATGAACTATTTGTGATTTTTACCGTTAATATTATTTCAAAAAATTAATTTTTAAATTACTACTTTTAAAAACCTAATTCACAATACTTCTGAAAATTAGTTACCCATAAACGGTATTAGGGAGCCACAGGCACAATAGATCATTTTATTGTAATAATATATTATCAAAATATTTTTACATTTATTATAAATAAAAATTTATATATTGTATATCTAAAATTAATATTTTAATACATTATAAATATGAGTTGATTCACAAACATTTATCCAAATTTATTCACGAGCTTTAAAGGAACATTTATTCCTATTTTATTTATATATGACAGTATTTTATATTTTATCTATGGGAATGCATGTTAATAAACAATTAGATAAAATTAAGGAGATAAGAACATTTCACTAAAATTTTTACAGATTTTTTAATTTTTTATCTAATATATTGAAGGATACATAAATAATTATACTTAGAATTCATTAATTTGTGCCAAAAAGATTTTATCTTTTTTAAAAAATAAAGTAAATATAGCTTACTGATTATTGCAAATGTTAAAAAACATCTAATTTCCTTGCCGCACTTATGAGACAAATATCAACCATCGGGTTTGGGTCGGTTCGGTGCGGATTGTGGTATCTCATAATGAAGGAAGGGCTTAAACCTTAGGCCCTTTAATGGATTGTACGCAAACCGACTGACTTAGCGGCGCGCTCTACTACGCTTCGGCCGAGGCCTAGGGCACGGAAAAATAGTTCACAAATAGGCACGTGGCGAGCACACAATCGGTCAATCGCCACTAACTTCTTTCATACCACAAGGGGCAGGGACGCCGAAACGCATAGAAAAAAGGAGCATTTCACTTCAGCCGGTATGCAACCGCTTTCACACTTCAGTTCGATTGCGGTCCCAAAACTCACAATCACCGCCGCCGCTTCTTGAGTTTTCAACTTTCGAATTCCCGACTTCGAGTCGTCTATAGAGTCGCGCACCACATTAGGTTGGTTTCGTCGAAACTCATCTCCGCTAATAATAATAATTACGCTTTGAATTGAGGAATCAGGGTTTAGGGTTTTGCCACTTGTGACACGTGAAGGCGATTTTTTTTTTTTCGTAACTGGACAATGCATAATGCTAACATTGAGCTCTGTTTCAGCGGAAGAAATAGGAGAGATGAGCAAGAAAAAGAATCCTCTTGTATTTTTTGATGTTTCAATTGATGGAGGTCCTGTTGAAAGATTTGTCATTGAGGTAATGCAAAAAAGTTCCTTTAAAAAAAAAATCATATATGAAGTTTGTGCATTGGCTTCTGAATATTAGAGGTAACTTTGTTTCTTTTTAATTGACAGCTTTTTGCAAGTGTTGCTCCCAAAACTGCTGAGAATTTCCGGGCACTTTGTACAGGCACGTTTAGTTTTTTTGTATTATTATAACTACATGTTTTGAGTAGTTTGTCCAATGCTTATGTTTAGTCGTCGTATCTGGTGTTTTATTGATGTTCTCTTTTGACATGTGTGTTGGTTTGGTTCTGTGTCTTTGTTGCATCTGTCGATTTTGTATTTTTTCCAAAGGGTCCAATGGATCATCCAGTTATTATTCATATGATGAGAGTCCAGATCAGAATTATTATACACTCCTAAATCTCAGTTTTCCTGCTAAAGTTGAATTATTTTGTGTTGCTTTTGGAGTCCTTGAGAATGATCCGTTATTTTTCTGTCTGAGATATCTGTTGCTCTTTGTCTACATAAGTGGAGTTGGATTATTACAGTATTGTCATATTACACTGTAGGTGAGAAGGGTATCGGAAAAACAACTGGAAAACCGCTTCATTACAAAGGATCTTTTTTCCATCGAATTATCAGAGGATTCATGGCCCAAGTAAGTTCTTTCTTTCTGCTCTCTACTGGTGCCACCCTCGGATAATATGATACTTGTTGATAAATTTTTAGTTTAGCAATATATTGAGGGCTTCACTATTATTAGTGCCTTTTTCCTGCCACCCAAATTTAAACACTGCTTTTTAAGCTTCACATCTGCCTGAAAATCGAGTTTTTTGTCTCTCTGTATGTTCTACTTGAACCGTGTATGTGCTACAGGGCTTTGGGTGAGGCTTTCCCTCAAAAACTAATTCTCATATTAATACTCTCAACATCCATTAATTTTCATGAAATCATATTTCTAAGTGAGTACCTGCCAATTACTATAATTGGCATTCAATGCTAGTTGACTTGATATTTAAACCACATTCATTGAATGCTAGTGTAGATACTCAATTCTTCATATGAAATTTCTTTTTTTGTAAATTTATGATGTTCAATGTCGCTGGCTTATTTTAAGTGATTGTTTATGACAGCTCTATTGTATCCTAGTGCAAATAGATGACATACGTCTTATAGCTAAGTAACAATTGTATTTGATGATTTCTTTTTTTGTAAACTTATGGTATATTGATATTCAATGTTGAGGGCTTATTTTAAGTGATAATTTATGACAGCTCTATTGTTTCTTAGTGCAAATAGATGAAATACCTTATATTGATAAGTGCCAGCATATTTGATGAGGCCATCTTCTATCAATTTGTGGTTGTCTTCTTGTTTCTTGATTATGTCAAGAACCTGGCATCAATAAGCTATATCTTACTAGTGTACTATTCTATGTGGAAATGTAATTTTGCACAATTAGGTTCTCAACTGCTCATTATCCATTATGTTTGAAGCTGCCTTTTGGCAACAGCACTTTATTTTATGTGTTAGCTAAAAAAATTGAGCAATCAGAAGCTTTTTTTTGGGATGGTTTGGCCTCAAGTTTCTGACAAATAGAAGTATGCAACAACAGCTCTTAACAAATCTCTCTTTTTTTGGTTGTCTCTTTCCTCATGGGATATCACAATATCATTTAAAAACAACTTACAACTGGGAATGACAATTTTGTCCTAAAAAATAAGACATCCCTCCATAAAACAACAGCAACAACTTTCCACTTCCCTTTTTTTAGAATCTTTGCTTGAAGTTGCTTGTTTTGATGCCTTTTAACATGTTAATTTAACTCCAAGCAAATTGTTCACTTTTTTCCTTATCCTAACAGGGTGGTGACTTTTCAAAGGGAAATGGTACACTTTCTGATTTGATAAATTTTCAGCTCTACTAGTGAATGTAATTTCTTGATGTTACTTCCTTGCTTATGCGCTGACTCGTAAGATCAACCTTTGATTGGTTTGCAGGCACTGGAGGGGAAAGTATATATGGAGGGAAGTTTTCAGGTGAATCTAATATTTTCAGTCATATATGTGCTTGCACAATGAATTAATTTCTTTGCCAGTTGTAAAACTCTTATGATTCTCTTTTCAGATGAGAATTTTATATTGAAGCACGATGGGCCAGGTCTTCTCTCAATGGCAAATAGTGGTCCAAACACAAATGGTTCCCAGTTTTTCATAACTTTTAAGCGCCAACCTCATCTTGATGGGTAAATTTTCTTTGTCTGTTTGTGCTCATATTTCTTTTTTGTTCATTGGATGAACTGCAATGGGGCAGCTGTTGCATAAACCTTCAATCCTACGTAACATGATTCAAAGCTACAACTTCCTAATAAAAATACAAAGTTTTTACTGCTGGGAAGGGAACTGCTGCATTCATTTATAACTTTATTTCATTGAATAAACCCTAAAATATTATGAGTCTGATGGATTCTCAATTTTTAATGTGGCAGGAAACATGTTGTTTTTGGAAAGGTCATAAAGGGATTAGAGGTTGTAAAAAAAATTGAACAGGTGGGAACAGCTGATGGCAAGCCCGTCCAACCTGTCAAAATTGTAGAATGTGGTGAGACTTCTGAAAACAAAATTCAGCCAGCTGTTGGAAAAGATACAGGTAATACTGGGGTATATTTAGGTAGTGATGTGTGTATTTCCTTATGTTATGTCTGTTTTTGTTTTGTTTCCTTTTTTTCTGTCGGTCTCTGGATCATGGATTTTTACTTCTGAACACATTTATGGTACAATATTTTTCTTTTCCAGGAAAGAAGCCAAGGAAGGTTTCTGCATCTGATGATAGTTCCGATGGAAAAATTAGAGGAAGACGGAAAAAGTCCCTGAAGGAGAGAAGAAAAAAAAGAAAAAGGAGATACTCTTCTTCTGATTCAGAGAGCTCTGATTCTGACTATGATTCAGATTCTTCTTCAGAAGATTCTGATACTGCTTCATCTTCAGAATCAGATTCAGATTCAGATTCAGATTCCTCACTGTCTGATTCAGGTTCCTCTAGTGATGGAAGGCGCAGGAAGAGGAGGCCAGTAAAAAGAGTTAAACACCGACGTGGGAAGAAACAGAGGAATGGCAGAAGGGATAGGAAGAGAGTCCGGCATGATAAGCGAACCAGGCGCAAGTCTAAACGGTCCCGTTTATTTTCAATGCAACCTCTTATTTGCTCTTCCCCTAATGTTTTGATCTGTGAGGGCTGCCTTACTTGTTTTTGGCCTTATTTATATTGAACCTTTTGTTTTCAGAAGTTCCAGTGGTACAGACAGTACTGGTAGTAGTTCTGATGATAAAGACATTGATCGTCGCAATTCTGCTCAAAGAACCATTAACTCAACATGTATACTGTTTGTTGTCTCCTTCTCTAAGTACCTATATGTGCAACTGAGCTTGTGGGGTTTGAAATGAATTACTTTGCTCTTTTTGCTTGCTATGCTTCAGTTAGGAAAAAATCCACCAGTCCCTTGGGGAAAGAGGACGTCACAGAAAGGGATCCCAAGCCAAAGACAACTGAGGTGAAGTCATCAAATGGAGAAGGTGAATTGTCTCCGAAGGATGATGAGCATGTAAACAATGGGCATGGGGATGATTCTAAATGGAAGAGGACTGCTAGTCACAATTCCAATTCAGACAATTCAAACAAATCAAGGTTTCTGCTCTTGTGCTTTAGTTTCTGGGGTTACTCATTAATGCTCCCATTCTAAAGTTTATTCAATTGATGTGCATGATCAAATTATAGGAGTATCAGCCCAAGCCCTAAAAGAAGGCCAAAAAACAACCGTACGAGCAGTGAAAGCATGCACCTTGAAAAAGTTCCCAAAAGTACAAGATATAGAAGTGACAGTCGAAGTCCTACTCGGAAGTCTTTGGATCATAGACAGGAAAGGTCTTCAAGGAGTCCGTCGGGTAATCTTACCCGCAAAGCCCCTGAACTTTCAAACTCTAACACTGGTCAACGGTTATCACGAAGCCCATCTCCAAATGGTATTCCCAAGCGGGTCAGAAAAGGACGTGGCTTCACTGAACGTTATTCCTTTGCACGTCGATACCGCACCCCATCTCCGGAGAAATCATCTTGGAGGTCTCGCCGTTATGGTGGAAGAAATATTAATGACAACAATCAGGACAGGTAATTTTGTGCCCTAGACTCTGAAAAAAGGTTTCCTTGATCACTGAATTTATTTCATTTTTGCTTCTTTCCCATTGTCCACTTTTGAAGGTATTCAAGCTATAGAAGTTACTCTAAACGGTCACCTCAGAGACGCCACAGAAGTCCACCAAGAGGCAGGAGCCCCTCCAGGTTCTCTCTCTCTCTTCAGCATTCATTTTTTTGTTTAGGAAAAAATGCATAAAGCTTTTTAATTTTTCACTATTTTGGTGTTTGAAAATTTTTTTGTTCAATTAAGTGCTTGAATGGGTAAAAAAAAATTTAAAATGATGTTTTTAATATATTTTATAGGTTAAAGTGTTTTTCAACAGTAAATTGACTTAAGTGCCCTCTTTTTACATTATACTTTATTTTCTTCTTTTTACTCTAATTTTTTTTTAATTTAATTTATTGAACTGAACTTGGAAAAAAAAATTAAACAGTATTTTTATTTTGTTTTCTGTAATGGTTGAATTTTTATTTTTCAATTAATTTTAGTTAAGTTTTTCTTTTCACTTATTGAACAAACCTGTAAAATTTAGTTTTTATTTTGTTAATTATAATTATTGATTTTTATTTTTGTTTCGTTTAAGTTAATTTTTTTTTTCACTCATTCAACTAACTTTTTTTAAAGATTAGATATTATGTATATTTTGTTTTATTTTTCAGTAACAATTGTTGGGTTTTTATTTTTTATTTTAATTTATGAAATGTTTAATATTTTTTCTTTCTACTTTAATATAACAAGTAAAAAATATAAAATGACATAAAATGAGGATGTTTAAGTCAATTTACTGTTTAAAATGAAACATTTAAAGATTCTTAATATATAAAACCTACCAGATATACCATTTAAAAAAAAAAAATTATGGTTAAAATGCTTAATTGAATAAAGAAATTTCAAACACCAAAATAGCAAAATTAGAAAGTTCATACACCAATTATGTATTTGTTTTATTTACTAACCTATCCTTGAATGCTGTACCCTTTGTCTTAATTAGAAACATGGTTCATAGTCATGTCAGTCATCTGGCCTGCAGCATTATGACACATATTTTGGGCCATTATTAAACCTAGGTTTCATGTTACAGAAAATTTTTACTGCTTTTTCTTGTTTTTCAGATTTTTCGTTTTGACAACCAACCCAAACCTGGTTAAAACAAAGAGCAAAGGAGTGAAAGTATATGAAGAAATTACCATATTTCACATATGAAAAAGGAATATTTTATTGAACTTCAAACTCGATATACATATTTTATTTAACTTGAGCCTCAATATACACATTGGAGCAATTACTAGGGTCTTTTTTTTTTTTAAAAAAAAACCCACTTCTACTTGGGTCTTAAACTCTTAATTTAATACAATTTTTTTAATATATTATTGAAGGTAATCCTAATCTTTAGATATTCAAGTTGGGCAGCAGAAAATATTCCCTTTCTTGATTTGCATTCCAGATGAGTTTTTAGTCCATTCACATGCATGCTATGTGAGCTTAGAATGCTTATAAGCATCTTTCTGGTCAGTTAGTTCCCACTACTCTTGTTTTTCAATTGTGGCACCCATTTTAACAGCCATTACAAAACTATTAACCCCATAAAGAAGAAACATGACTTGCGCATTTGAATTTTGGTATTGTATTGTTTTCTTCAAAATTCTGAGCTGTGTAAATTAATATGCTATAATGCATGACCAATTAATCCAATTATAGATATGGACACCGTAGAAGCCGAAGTCCAAGTATTTCTCGCAGTCCAGGCAGTTATCGTGGCCGTCATAGGGATCAACACCGGAGCCAGAGTCCAATTCACAGTCCTAGTCCTAAAGACAGGCGACCTGCCATGAGTGAGGGTCTGAAATCTCGTCTGGGTCCTCGAATGGATGATCAGCACTCTCTAGACAGAGGAAGATTAAGGTCCAGGTCTAGTAGCAGTAGATCTTTGCCTTCTAGATCTCCTGATGCTATACCTCCAAAACATCGCAGCAGAACGGCTAGCAGGTCTAGATCAAGGTCACCCTCTGAACAGAAGGGCTTGGTTTCATATGGGGAGGCCAGTCCTGATTCTGGAACAAAATAGCTTTTAAGTTCTTTTTGTCATTGGAAGTACAAAAACCTCCACCATGTTCAAATGAAATTGTCGCACCTTGTTGGCAAGCCTATCCATCAGAATTGATTATGAACTACATTGCAGTGTGAGTTAACCAGCATGGGCTAGTGTGTCAATTTTTCATCGTTTATTCTCCAATTACTGTAGGGAAAATGAGGCTGATAATGAAAGCTGAAATGCCAGATTCATTTCAATCACATCTGCTGCTAGTGTATCATATATGCTATAGCTGAAGGTGACGGAGTTTCTACTATCAATTGCGAACCAGGATTCTAGGGTCCACGAAGAAATGATGGGAAATCTCTGTAATCTGTGGCAAGATCGTATTAAGTGAAAATGCAGTGCCTGTAGACCTCTGCTCATTTTGGACTTTAATGTTAACAGATGATGCTGGTTTCTGTTTTTGCATGCCAGATTAGTAGGCTTCCATTTGCATTTACTGCACGACATAAGTCGAACCCTGATTTAGATTCTTAGAGTCCTCTGTTCAATACTCCTCTTAATGGATAAAATAGAATTATGAATTTATGATGGATGCTATAATTGTTGAACATATGAATCACCGAAGAATACAAAGAAATGCGACCAAGTTGAACCTAACGATTGAATTGGTTTATATCCTTTTCTGTATTTGATATATACAAAGGAGAGGGATTCTCTATCCAAAATCAAGGATTTTTATTTTTTATTTTTTGCGGTATAGATAGTAGGAATATGCAAATGCAACGCAAATAAAGTTAAATCATCTTTTTGTTCCAAGCAAAGGTCTACCTACTTAAGCCAAATCCTCGATTGTAAACAACACTTAATGCTGCAGAACATAAAAACTAAATTTCACAAGCAATTCAAAACAAGTTCGCAATCCACATCTTTTGATTAGACAAAGCAAATGCCACATCTAAGAGCAAGTCTACATTACTTGTTGACCCAAGTTTGCTCAAGAAACCGAAGTTGTTGAACAGGTGGAAACTGTCTAAAATGTCTATAAAAAGGATGCATCCATCGAGTAGTGAATTGCTAAAAAGCAACTCTGGATTCTCTCTTAGATTGGTCTGTCTTTTGGTACAATTTGATCTTTGAGCCACATGTAGATAGGGACTAGCACATAGTAGGTTGCTGCCAAAGCACCCAAAATAAAACGTAAAAGGAACATAAATGGATTCACAGGCTTTGATACATCCTCTTCTTTTGGACCAAGCTGTAATGAAAGACACAAAACCAAATATAACTTGAGAAAATGAACAGATATGAGGCTTTTCATGCCTGCAATGGCTGCTAACTGAACAATAACTAACCAAAATTAGAACCAAACAAGTCCACCCTCTATCATTACAAACATCAGGATACACAGGTTGCAAAAGAATAAATCCAGCTGTTCTAATTAATTTTTCAGTCAGTAGCAAGAATCTATTCCCAACCTACTAAAAAACATGAGTTCCAGCATCACAAACAGTATATAGAATTCAGCAACATACCATGTCGAACTAAATTCTCCCACAGAAGGCATTCAATTGCTCAAATTCTACATTTCAGGTTTGCCTAATTATCCCAAACTCGCATTTCAAAGATTACATTAGCTTTCTTGGTTTTGTGCTGTCAAGTTTCCACACATTAAGGCTAAAAATATAAGGGCCAAAAATCACAATTTTTCAAATTTTGTAAATTTATATCAAACTTTGAAATTTAGCAAAACTAACCCAATTTGATAAATTATTTGCAGTTTAGCACAATTGCAATTTAATCAATAAGGTGAAGTAGCAAATTTCTATTTTTTTGTAAATTTCACATTCACATCATTTAAATACTAACTATAATAGTTAGTTAGATTTCAATATCAGTAATTTTAAAAAACATAAAATGAGAATGAAAAATTTAGTAATTTGTAAAGACTATACTCATCTCCTTTTTTACCTAGTTTAAGCCTTCATAAGAATGTGAGACTATAATAATAGATGCTAGCTAATTCACCTTAAGTGCCACGTGTGTATTTTATTTCTTGATTTATTATCAAATCACAATTGTACTAAAATTGCAACTAATACATCGAATTGGACTAGTTTTGCCAAGTTTTAAAGTTTGTTATAAATATGCAAAAGGTCGAAAAAGTTATGATTTTTGGTACCAATAGGCCAAAATATAACCATCTCCATTTCAATGGGAGAACATCATCAAAAAGTTTAACCATGCATCCTATGAACAAATTACAGGGATCCACTTTAATATTCAAGGTTCAATTCTTGCTTTCATTACTCTAATTAGTAATTTTAGAAAGTTTTATTATAGAAGGACCTCTTCAACCAGTTCTACAATTATCAGTTCTCATGTTTTCACCACACTATATATTTCTATTTGATGAAATATATAGAGAACTTATAGCTCAAGGAAATTTGGAATATCAAATTAGATGCTTAGTTCCTAATCTGTTACAGTACGCAAAAATTTTGAAACTAATAATCATTAAACAGAAAAAGTAGGAAACCAAACAAGTTCTCGCAAGTGTATATCCTCAATATACTACAGAACACAATTGAAATTCAAGTCATGAAGAGAGCAACTAATAATATGTGCTTTGTATGGTGAAATGAAATAGACCTCCATATATAGCAAACACACACATCCACCCACCCACATGACACACCCTTCCTCCTCCTCCCAACACAACATACACATATGGATAGAGAGGACAAAGGCAAGTGATTCAAAATAGTGATACAAACTACCGCGAATGAAAATGAAAAACAGAAAAGGATCACAACCCTGAATATTGAGCTAACAAAACAACAAAAGTGCTGGTGTAGTCATTTTAAGAAGAATTACCTGTAAAGGAGAGTCCCCAGATGCAGGTTTAACACCTGTTACAGAACATCCCATGATTAGTCCATGTCGTCGAACACCACGATACCACTTTGGGCCAATCCGCTTCAATTGAACATCCTTAAACCCAGCCTTTTGGAACCAGTCAATGTATTCTTCCTCTTTTGGAAAGAGCATCCACACATCAGCAAAGAAGCGAGACAACCAAAATGTTGGGTAGACAGGACCAATTAAGCAGGCTTTTCCTCCTAGTTTCAAGACCCTATACGCTTCTTTGATGCCACGTTGTGGATCTGGCCAGTACTCAATACTGAGAAGAAGAATTGCATCAAGTACAGTTACTAGGAAACTTACTGAATTCCAATATAATTAGTCACATGGGTTTGCTTTTCTATTGGAAATGATTTTCATGGGTGAAGCAGCACTTTAGAAGTGTTTAAAGAGGCAACTTCTGCATCTCCGCAAGTAATTTCTAAGATTAGAATAATAAAAAATTGCTAAAATTTCATTGTAAACATGAAGTTTAGTTTTATTTTGTAAATCCATCAAAGTCTCATTCATACATGGAGATGCCAAAATTACTACCATGCACACTCCCAACGGATTCTCTTCTACAGAACTTCATTAAATCCATGGCAAATAACCAACTCAAACATATGGTTACAGGGTAAGGCACATAGATTTGCACTGAGCAAAGAAAATGCTTAAGAGTAACATAAACATCTCAAAATTAGTCAGGAATGAACATGACCGTGACTATGTCTCCACTTACCGAATCATAATAAAAATAAACAATCGATTGTAATGAAATAACATGCAAAAGCGGCAAGTTCATATAATTGGCAAGCATGTAAGAAAAAAAAAATGTTACCTCCCAGCAGAGACATATCTATCTGCATAATCAGTAGGAAACGGTAGATCTTCCGCATCACCCTCAATAATCTTACACTCTTTGAGAGGCTCCTTCTGCTTGGCCTTTGCAAGCTGGTGAGGGGACTGATCAAGAATTGTAACATTTTTAGCATCCACATGCTTAACAATACCCAAAGTAGTGAAACCAGTACCACCACCAACATCTACTACTATCAAATTCCTGTTATTAAGATCAGCAGGCTCTAATGCATCATCTCTCATGTCCTCAGTCCAGTGACCAGGGTTTATCACATGGTCGTACACAATTGATAAGAATCTATAGAACCAAAAAGCCTCTTTCTTGTGCTGGATAAACCTAGGCTGAGAAGCTGGCCTAGAAGTTGATAAACTGCACTTGGGTGCTATTATTCTTGTTTTCATGATTCTAGTAGATGTTAAATTCACTCTAGGAAAGTGAATTCCATTAAAATCTGAACCAAAAGAGCTGGACCCTTTAGGGGTCTTGATTTTGCCTCTCAGGGAAGCCAAGTTTTCAGCTCCATTGAGCATCGACGAAGCCATGAACTAAGCAAATGAAAGAAAATTCACAAAGGAAAAGAAGCGAATTCGGAGATTTTAAAGAAAACCCAGTTCCAAGATAATTGTTTAAGTGATGGTGGCTCAATGGTGGTGCTGTTGTTGAATGGTTAATGATGTGGCTGTGCAAGCGTCAAGCGTCAAACATGCAGCGTGGTGTGCCAAAACACAGATATAAGGTTGTGATTGATCATCGTCTCTTTCACTCGCGCAGAAGAGACAAAAGCTTAAAGCACTCTACTCACGCTTGAGGACTGAAGAGCGAAGAGTTTTCGGTATTTAAAATATTTTAAGTTTAATCTGTGTAAGAGACTGGTAATTATTGATTAAACAAGAACCACTAGTTTCAGTACATTGCGGCCACGAAGATAAAACAAAATAAGATTGAATAAGCTTATATTTTATTGTGAGAAATATTTTTTAAATCATTTTTATTATGAATGTGAATAAATAATATATTATTTGTGAGAAAATAATTTTTAAATAATAATAAAAATTTTATATAAAGAGATTTAAATTCATTAATAAAAAGATAGAGAATGAGATAAATTATTTTTTAAATTCTTTTAATATTATAGTTCTCTAAACTCTCTCTAAATTCTTTTAAAATCATTCTACTATAAAATATTTTTCTTTTAATTAAATATTATTAAATTCAAGTTTAGTTCTATAACAAACTAAGCAATTCAATCTTAATTCTAAAATATTTTATCAGTACGAAAAATTTTCGATCAAAACAATAAGTTATATAATTCTTAAAATTTAATATTTATAAATATATTATTTGATTATATATTATCATAAATGAGTATGCCTACTAATAATTTATATTTATATTTATTTCTTCAATCTAATTTTATATTAATTGTTATTTTTATTTTTATTTTACTAACTGCACCATTGATGCAAATATTGTTAGAAATGGTTCTAACCTTATGGATGACTATACCTTCTGCCAATTTATATTTACGCATATTTATATTTTTTTTATTATTTATGTTAATGAAAGACTATACCCCATTTTATATTAATGGACGATTTTGCCCCATATTTATACATATCGTTATGTTAACTCACTTATTATAAATAATTATATCAATATTATTTATTAATTTTACTTTATATAATTTATTTCTCAATATATTATATTAAAAAAAATTCTAACGGCTATATTTTTATTACCAATGGTAACATAACAGTAACAAACAACTATATTTTTCATTATAAATAGACAAACTATAAATTTTATTTATTCACACAAATTCACACAAATTCATACATTTTCTTTTTCTCTCTTTACTCTAAATTGTAAACATGATTTGATATATTTATATTTGTGTTTTGATCATAACTATTATAATAGTTTTTGGAGTAATTCATATAGAAAATAATTTTCTATTTGATATAATTTTAAGTATTATTGTATCATTTTTTGTACCGCTATTATTTATTGCAATATTCATTCATGATATAAATAATTAGTAAATTCTGATTATATTTGATTTTTTTAATAGTCATCAAATTTATGAATTCTAATTGAGTTATATTTTTTTGTTAGTTATCATAATAACAAATCTAGCAAAGCTTGAGTTCGTTGCTCTTGACATCACGGGAAAAAATTATATGTCTTGAATTCTAGATGTAGAAATGCATTTTCAATCAATGAGGTTAATTGATACCATAAAAGAAAATAATAACATCTCATTGCAAGATAAGATCAAGTTTATAATTTTTCTCCATCATCATCTTGATGAAGGATTAAAATGTAAATATTTGACTGTCAAAGATCCAAGTGTTCTTTGGAAGGATCTAAAAGATAGATATAATCATCAAAGAGATGTAATACTACCAGTAGTCACTGATGAATGAAGAGATTTACACTTTCAAGATTTCAAAAAAGTGAGTGACTATAATTCTGCAATTTTCAAAATAGTATCACAATTAAAATTCTATGGACAGACAGTCACAGATGAGGATATGCTAAAGAAAACTTACTCCACATTTCATGCATCAAATGTTACACTGCAACAATAATATAGGATGCAGACATTTAAAAAATATTTTAAACTAATTTCATGCCTATTGGTAGCTGAGAAAAATAATGAACTCTTGATGAAAAATCATCAGTTCCGTCCCACTAGCTCAATAGCATTTCCAAAAGCAAATGTTACAAATTATTTCAGACATAAAAATTATAATAGTCATGGACGTGGGAGAGGTAAAGGTCGTGGATGTGGAAGAGGTCAATTCTTTGGCCATGATTGTGAAAATAAATATAATAATACTCCATAAAAAACTCAGACTTAACCTCAAAAGAAGTTAAAATAAATAATTAGTGGTGTTCAAGAAAGACCCCAACATAAGTCTGAAACTGTGTGTTTCAGATGTGGTAGTAAAGGACACTAGGCATGAGTTTGTCGTACACCACCACGTCTTTGTCAACTTTATAATACATCATTGAAAGACAAAGAAAATGAAATAAACTTCAATGAGCATCATACTCCTGTTAATGATACAACTCATCTAGATATTTCTGATTTTACTAACAATGGAAATTGAGGAAACTATAATTTTAAGTATGTTGTTATTACCTATTTTATTTTCAATTTTAAAGAATATGTTATTGTTATGTATGTTATTTTTAAATTAATAAAATGTCCTACTTTACAATTATTTTATGTTTTTATCTTAATTGATTAATTATGTGTTTATCTATTTTGAAGTTTAATATGGATTGTGCTCAACATAAAGATAATATTTGAGATCTCTGCATACCAAATAGTGGTACTACACATACTATCTTGAAACATAGAGATTATTTCTCTGAAATAAAGCCCACAAAGGCAGTTGTAAAAATAATATCAGGTCTTATAGATATGATTAAAGGAATTGGCAAAGCTAAATTTATGTTACTAAATAGAACAAAATTTATAATTGATGAAGTTTTGTTTTCACCAAAATCAATAAGAAATTTATTGAGTTTTGATGACATATATCGAAATGGGTGTGATACCCAATCCATTACTATAAATGGAAACAAATATTTAAATATAGTTTCTTATAAATCAGAAAAAATACAAGTATTGGAAAGACTGCCAAAACTCCCTACTGGATTGCATTACACGTATATATATGTAATTGAATCACATATGGCAGTAAAAGATAAATCTTATGATCCTTCAACAATAAATTTATGGCATGACAGATTAGGTCATCCTGGATCAATAATGATGCAAAGGATAATTGAAAATTCATATGGGTATCTATTGAAGGGGCAAAAAATTCCTCAATCAAATGAAATGTCATGTACAACTTGTTCTCTCAGAAAATTAATCTTAAAACCTTTACCATCTAAAATTCAGAATGAATCACCTATATTTTTTAAAAGAATTCAAGGTGATATATATGGGCTAATTCACCCACCATGTGGACCATTCAGATATTTTATGGTATTAATTGATGCATCTAGTAGATGGTCACATGTTTGTCTATTGTCAACTCGTAATGTTGCATTTGCAAAGTTGCTAGCTAAAATTATTAAATTACGAGCACAAATCCCTGATTATACAATTAAGAGGCTAAGACTTGATAATGCTGGTGAATTTACATCTCAAGCATTCAATGATTATTGTATGTCTACTGGGATCATTATTGAGCATCCTGCTGCCCATGTACATACTCAAAATAGTTTAGCTGAATCATTGATTAAACGCCTTCAGCTTATTGCTAGACCATTAATAATGAGAACAAAGCTTCCTATTTTAGTTTGGGGTCATGCAATCCTACATGCTGCTTTATTAATTCGCATCAGACCTAGTGCATATCATGAATACTCCCTACTACAATTGGCATTTGGTCAAGAGCCAAATATTTTCCATCTCAAAATTTTTGGTTATGCAATATATGTACCCATTGCGCCACTTCAGTGCATAAAAGTGGGTCCTCAATGAAGATTAGGAATTTATGTTGGGTTTGAAACACTCTCAATTATTAGATATCTTGAACCTTTAACTGGTGATATTTTTACAACAAGTTTTGCTGATTACCAATTTAATGAGGTTATTTTCCCAATATTAGAAAAAAAGGAGAAAAAGGGATATTTCATGGAATGAACCATCATTATTGCATTTGGATCCTCATACAAAATAATGTGAATTAGAAGTGTAAAAGATTGTACACTTACAAGCAATTGCAAATCAATTGCTAGATGCATTTACTGATACAAAAAGAGTGACTAAATCATATATATCAACAACCAATGTTCCTACTCATATTGACATTTCAGAAATAAAACTTAAGACTAAAGACACTCATGAGTATAAAACACACAAAAAGTATGGAAGACCAATTGGTTCTAAGGATAAAAATCCTCGAAAGAGAAAGGGAGTGGATAATCATGTTGATAGTGAGGAAAATATCCCTGAAGAAATAAAAAATTAAGAAAGTCCCTAAATGGAAGGTATAAATGATATTAATCAAGAAATCTCGATAAATTATACTAATACAAAAAAACTGTTGAATAGAAATGAGATGAAAAGTATTGATGAAATATTTTTATATACTGTTACATATGAAATCATAAATGACAAAGATGATCCTGAATCAAAATCAGTCATGGAATGTCAAAATAGGCATGATTGGATAAAATAGAAAGATGTTATGCAGGCTAAATTGGACTCACTAAACAAGCAAAATGTTTTTGGGCCAATTATTCCTATGCCTAAAATTGTAAAACCTGTAGGATACAAGTGGGTCTTTATACGAAAGAGAAATGAGAAAAATGAAATAATAAGGTACAAAGCTAGACTTGTAGCTCAAGGTATTTCATAAAGGTCGGGAATTGATAATGATGAAATGTATTCTCCTGTTATGGATGCAATTAAGTTCAAGTATCTAATTTCTAAAAAATTAGAAATGCGTCTTATGAATGTTGTAACTGCTTATTTGTACGGATCACTTGATAGTGACATTTATATAAAAATCCCTGAAGGATTTAAAATGCCTGAAGCATTAAGTATAAAATCCAAAGAAATGTATTTGATCAAGCTCTAGCGATCTTTATATGGGTTAAAACAGTCTAAACGCATGTGGTATAATCCTTTAAGCGATTATTTGATTAATAAAGGATATATGAGTAATATTATCTGCCATGCGTTTTTATTAAGAAAACAATATCCGAATTTATGATTATAGTTGTATATGTTGATGATTTAAATATCATTAGAACAGAAAATGAGACCCATGAAGCAACAGTATACTTAAAGAAAGAATTTGAAATGAAAGATCTTAGAAAAATTAAGTATTGCCTTGGTTTACAAATTAAGCAAATGCACAATGGGATATTTGTGCATCAATCAAATTACACATAAAAGATCTTGAAACGCTTTAATATGGATAAATAAAATCCTTTAAGTACTCCAATGGTCGTTAGATCACTCAATATTGAGATTGATCTATTTTGACCATGTGAAGAAAATAAAGAAATTCTTGATTCTGAATTTCCATATCTCAGTGCCATTGGAGCTCTAATGTATCTTATTAATTGTACTAGACCTGACATTTCTTTTGCAATCAATTTATTAGTAAGGTTCAGTTCAGTTCCAACAAAAAGGCATTGAAAAGGGATCAAACATATACTTCGATACCTTTGAGGAAATGTTGATTTGGGTTTATTTTATTCTAACAATTTAAAACAAGAATTGATTGGTTATATAGATGTAGGGCATTTATTTGATCATTATAAAGTGAAATCTCAAACAAGCTATGTGTTCACAAATAACAAAACTGCAATTTCTTGGTATTCCCAGAAACAAACGCTTATCGCTACTTCTTCAAATCATTATGAAATTATTGCACTACATGAAGCAAGTAGAAAGTGTGTGTGGATTAGATCAATGACACATTATATTGAAGAATCTTGTGGTTTTTCAGTCGACAAAAGTCCAACAATTTTGTATGAAAATAATGCAGCATGCATTGCACAGTTAAGGGAAGGATATATCAAAAGTGATAGAACCAAACATATACCTCCAAGATTCTTTTCATACACTCACGAGCTAATAAAAGACAATCATATAGACATAAAATATATTCAGTCTAGCAAGAATTCAGCTGATCTTTTCACAAAGGCACTTCCAACTAAAATCTTTAGAAAACACGTTCACTATATTGGAATGCGACATTTGCATACTATGTGAAGGAATATTATACATATTAACTTGAGGGGGAGAAAATCATGCATTGTACTCTTTTTTCCTAAGTTAAAGTTTTTCCCACTGAGTTTTATTTAGCAAGGTTTTAATGAGGCAGTTGCAAAATATTGTTATTCAAGGGGGAGTATTATAATGTGAATGAATAATATATTTCTTGTGAATGAACAATATATTGCTTGTGAGAGAATAGTTCTCAAATAGTGAAAAAAATTATATATAAAAAGATTGAAATTCATTAACGAAAAAATAGAGAAAAAGATAGATTATTCTCAAAATTTTTTCAATATTATAGTTTTCTAAATTCTCTTCAAACTCTCTTTAAATTCTCTTAAAATCATTCTACTATAAAATATTTTTCTTTTAATTAAATACTACTAAATTCAAGTTTAGTTCTATAACAAATTAAGCAATTCAATTTTAATTCTACAATAATTTTGTATTTTTAAATTAAAATATTATATTTTAATTTTGTGTCAATATAAAATAAAATTATATATATAAAAAAATAATAATTGAACATTCGTTCAAACATGGACAGAAAGTCCGTTATTTGAATAAAAAATATTAAAAAGGTAGTAATTTCAATGCATTAAAAGGTTGAATATTGAATGATAAGTAAATTAGTGGTATAATTTTTTTTTAAAAAAATGTATAAATTATGAATTGAATTTTTATTTCTTTCGTTTCCAGTTTAAAAAAAGTTAAATTATTATTTTTTCTATATTTTAATTTGTTATATTTTATTTTTGATATTTTAAAAATAAATTTATTTGTTTTTATATTTTGATGAAATAATTTTTTTTCGTTAAGTAGACTTTAAATGATTAGAAAAAAACAAAAATAGCCTCGTTTATATTTTGTGCCTGGATCAAAATTGAACACCTTAAAAAAAATAATCCAAATTGAACCTATTCCCTTCGGCATTTTCTCTATTCCTCTGAGAATCGATTTTCTTCATCTCATAAACATCAAATTTGTTCAATCTCCTTTCCTTTTTCTTTTTTAGCTTTTATTCTTCATCATTTTTCTATTCTTTTGGTAAGTATGCCGGAGCCCATGAAGGAACCCAATACCATTACTACTATTATTAACCAAACCACAGATGGAGGCAGAGATAAGAACCCAAAAATAGAAGCAGCAACAAGAAATAGAAGCAAACAGAGAGCAAAGTCAAAACGGCGTCAGAAATCAGAAGAAGAGAAAGAGTCGCCGGAGACAAAGAGGAAACGGATGAAAGCGAAGGAAAGGAGGAAAAGAGAAAGATGAAAGAAAGGGAGAGGAGGAGAGGAGAGAGCTAAGAGGGAAATTGAGAAATTGGAAATAATAAAAAAGTTCAAATTGAGAAGAGCAAAGATGATGAAGAAGAAGAATAAAATGAGATTGATTTGAAGAGAAGGAAAAATGAAAGTTGAAGTGATTGATTGCCATATCAGAAACTGTAGAAATTTGTTTTGAATTACAACCTCTAATGGCGGTGGTGGTGGGAGTGGTGAACACATTTATGAACTTTGTTTAAGTTTAAAGCAAAAGGGTTCTAGATTTTGGGGTTGTAGCAAAAGCTATGAGAGAAGCGGGAACATGAGTAAGATGACTCTGGTTCTTTGTTGCTATTTTTTTTTTCAAATTTTGACTTTGGTTTTTTGCCATATTAGCAATTACAATAGTGAAGTTAAGGAAAACAAGATTGACTTAGCTAATACTGGCTATCAGATTGCAGAACAGTGGGCCAAAGAAAGGGTAAGGGATACTAGAATAGGGTTGACAATTTGTGATATAATCTGTTTAAACGACATGATAATATGCTATAGGGTTAAACGAATTTTAATTTAGATTAAACAGATTTAAACCGGTTAATCTGTTTAAACATAAATAAAATTATGTCTAAATGGGTTGAACTCATCTAACCTGTTTAGACACGTTTATTAAACAAATTACACGATTAACCTGTAATCCGTTTAAATACGTATAAATACGTTTATTAAATAAGTCACACGATTAGCATGTATGTATAAACCTGTTTATATATATATATATATATATATAGATATATTTCATTAAATATAATAAAAATTTATGTATTTATAATAAAATTATATATTTTTAGTGCTAACTAGTATTATTAATTGTATTAATAATATATTGTTTTGACATATATAATCTTCATAATGTTACATATAATAGATTTATATATTTAGTATAAAATAGTATTGTAATTGGTGTTGATATAAATTTATATATAGTTTTGGTAAATCATTATTATTTATAAACATTTATGCTATTGAATATTGGTGATATATTATTATTTTCTATAAATGTTTATGCTATTGCTAGCATTGTAAATTGCATTGTATATTCATCATAAAAGTATATAGTTTTGACTTTTGACACACACGCATTTATATATATAGTCTTAATATTATTACAATTTTGATATATAATATTTAGTTTAATGGTATGCAAATAAATATTAAAAATTACATATATAATAAAAAAAATTAAAGTTATACGATTTAGTATCAACTAATATTAATAATAAAAAATTTCATAAATTTAGTGTGAGCTATTATTTAATAATTTAAGTAGATAATATTAATCTAAATCATTAGATTTACATTAAGTATTCGTCAATTAGATTTATATCAAGTATTAGACTCAAATAAATACTATATAATACTAATTTATTATTAAGTTAGATTTTAACTATATATATAGTTTTAGTATACAATATTACTATTAAGTAGAAATAAATTGAACTTACGAACCTATTAACAATAAGATTACTAAATATATCTTATCAACCAACTATTAAAATTATTAACTATAAGTATCAGATTAGTAAAAAGTTACTAACTATAAAATTAGAGTAATAATTGTTGGGTATGAGTTATAGCTAAAATGCTTAGTATTTAAGTATGTAAATACTTAATCTAGATAATTCTAATCATATAACACTAATTTATTGTTAAGTAATCTAATTTAGTTTCAAGTTTTGATATAATATTCAACTAATATAATATTAATATAAATATAATATTACCATAAGTATAATAATAAGTTATTAACTTAATTTTGTTAACATAATAATAATCTAATTTAGTTTTAATTTTTAACATTAATCCAATATACATCTAAATAAAACTACGTAGTTTTTATCAAAACAATGTACTTTTGATTTTTGATATTCAAAAATGGCCTAAAATTATATCTAAAAATTATATTCATGATAGAAATTGTATCAAAAAATGGCTAGCATTGCAAATTGCATTGTATATTCATGATAAAATTATATAATTTTGACATATATATAAATGTAGTCTTAATATTATTACAATTTTGATATATAATATTTATAAAAATTTATGCTATTGGACATTGGTGATATATTATTATTATCTGTAAATTGTAAGCAAATAAATATTGAAAATTACATAATACGTGTACAATTTTAGTATATGATATTACTATTAAGTATAAATAAATTGAAATTATAAACCTATTAACTATAAAATTACTAAATATATCTTATCAACTAACTATTAAAATTACTAACTACAAGAGTAGTAAAAAGTTACTAACTATAAAATTTATAGCTAAAATGCTTAATATTAAATTAAATAAATACTTACTCTAGATAATTCTAATCATATAACACTAATTTAATGTTAAGTAAATATAATTATTATAATCTTATAATACTAATTTAATGTTAAATAAATATAATTTATTTGATCATATAATACTAATTTAGTTTGAGAAACAAATAGAATTTAAATTATAAAGTATTATAAAAATATTAGTGTAACATGATATTAACTTATTAAGTTATTAACCTAATTTTTTATATCATGATATTAATATAATTTAGTTTTAAGTTTTAACATTAACCCAATATTAAAGAATATTATATAATATCAATTTATTATTAAGTTAAATTTTAAATTGTAAAATAGAGTAAGAATTATTTATATCATAATATAACTTTAGTATCAAAATATAATGATTAATTAGTATAAAAAATACCCTAAACAAAACTAGTATAAAAATGCCTTATTTTAAATCATAATATATCTTTAATATCATAATATAATTAGTATAAAAAATGCCTAAACAAAACCACGTAGTTTTATAAAAAAAAACTACGTGGTTTTGAGTTCTCAACTTCTCATATAAAAAAGAAAAACCCTTCATGTTCATTTTCTACAAACAAAGAAAACCTAGCGTACTGACCGTTGCCCTCACTAGGTTTCAGGTTTTGTTCATTTCACCACCACCGTCGTTCTTCATTTTAGCCCTTCTCTATTTAAAATAGTAGATCGCTAGTTCACCCTTCACTTCGTCTTGCACCAAAAAGAAAAAAGCAGATCACCGATTCATCCATCCCTGAGTGCTCGTTGGTCAGTCCTGAACCAGTAACCAGAAATTATATATCGGACCTTGAGTACCAGCAACAACGACTTCAAATCTCCCTGGTCAGTTCTTCTAATCATTTTTGATAATTTTTTAGTTTTAATTCTTGATTATTAGTTAAAAAAAATGATTCTTGGTTTTTTACTTATTACCCACAGAAATTCCTTTTTTTTTTGTTTCTCTTTTCATTTAATTACTTATTACCCACAGAATTCCTTTTTTTTTTGTTTCTCTTTTCATTTATGGTCAATTTGGTTGTTTTTGGTTCTGCACTGTTGGTTTATTGATTGAGAATGTTTTTTTTTTATAATAACTGGATTGTGTTCTTTCTATTTTGATGGATTATTAGAGGAACAACTCTGCAATGTTGACTTACTAACTTTGGATTCTTTTAGGTGAATTCGTTGATCCACCAGAATCTATAGGTGGATTTCCAAACTAACATAGATCTAGTATCCTGCTACAAAGATATTCCATTGTTCCACATCTACTTGGTGTTTGTAAGGGTGCATCCATTCAAAGTGGTTACCATAGAGAAGTACATAGTCTAATGGTTGAGGTACATTAGTGTGTAACAGCACTAAGTGCATTGAGAAGACTTCCTCTAGATCTTGGAAACCCCTGCATTTTTTAATCGAGCTGTATAGAGGTAAGTTCTCTAATTTTGGCATACAAACTATGTTTACTTATGTGTGTTGGCTTGACATATTATCCTGATTAATTTTAGTATCTCAGTACTGATCTCAATAAGTTTCTCATTAATAGCCATAATTTAAATTATGCAGCAAATTATTCTATCAGCATCACAACTGTATTCCTAATTATTAACTACTTTGATATGCTATCATGGTAAAGGTTAGGATAGTGGCTAATGCTGTAAATATACAATCACCATTTCACCTTATGACATTCTTTGGATTAATGCTATTATGGTACAGGTAAGAAGTGGCTAAACTACTAAATCATATTTTTTGCTCCAATATTCTGTAAGTGTACATGCATTGTACTTCATTTGAGAATGTTAAGTTAATAATAAATTGTTTGTGCAGGCAAAAATGATAGAAGATGACATAATGTTCTATTGATTCTTTGGCCTTTGATTAGTGAATTGACAGTTTGTGTTCAAGGATGGCAAAGATAGTTATGTAATTGGGTGGACAATGATGGTGGGTTTGATGGGAATTGGTGTTTAGAGGTTATCATATGATGTTTTAATTTTAATGGCAAAGATTTTTATTTTTCTTTAGAAGGCATAATTGCAGGAAAACAAGATAGTTTTAAATTATTGTTGTTATGCATAAATGTTGTTTCTTTATTTGATGATATGAATATATCGTAGTTGTATTTTATTATTTACTTGAAAATAATGTGCAAATTAACACATTTATGTATATATATAGGTGGAAGGATCAAGATCTTGAAGAAAATAGGAATTGGAACTTGAACAAAAATTATCATTGTTATGTTATATGTTGTAGAATATTTAACATTTTATATGAAGTTTAAAATATTCTAATGATATTTAAAATTTGTATGGATGTTTAAACTCAAATTATTATTTAGGATTTGTGTAATACCCATATTTTAAATTATTTTATTTTAAAAGAGATTTGCAGTAGTAATAAAATTTGGAGATTTTATTAATTTATTTTCGTTATTTGTGATTAATCACTATTATTTTATATTTAATTAAATTTTCTACGTAAAAATATTATTTTTAATCGTTTAATTTGTATGGTTATTTTAACTTTATTATTTCTATTATTTGTGATTATTTAATTATTATTTTTATGTTAAGTATTATTTTATGTAGATTTGCATTTAGAAGTTATTAAATTTATATTAGGGTTTATATTATTAGTGTTATTTTGAAAAGAATTATTTTAAGTACTAATATTATTTATGATTGACTTAATTTTTAGTATTATTTTTATTATTTAATTATTTTGTAAATATGATTTATTTATTATATTATTAATTTATTATTATTATTATTATTATTATTATTATTATTATTATTATTATTTATATTATTTTAAAGGTTATTGTATGTATTATAGTAATATTTTATAATTAGGGTTTGTATATTATTTACATGTGAATAAATAAATATATATGTGTGTATATTGTATTAGTGTGTATTTTGTAAATGTTGACAAAAATCATAGTTTGACAATATTTATTTTAACAATACTTTATATTATAATATTATACTATAATATATACATATAATCACTCTTACACAAACCAGAAACATAAACACACAAACATATATACACTGCAGTAACAGGACCTCACCATAAACCACCTGAAGACCCAGACTCCACCTCGCGCCATCGTCTGTTCCATCACCGGCAGAGTGCCACTCTGCCATCCAGCTACTCCCTGTCGCCTCCACCGCGTCTTCTTCTTCTTCTTCTCCGATGAAGCTCTGTGTGCAGTAACAGCAAGAACAATAGCTTCCATCACCTCCATCCTCATCTGAACACCATCTTCACAATTCTAGTGTCATTTGACTCCCCTAGCTCTGGCCAAGAAGATTCTAAGCTCCTTTTGAGCTCTAATCCAGCTTAATCTATCTCTATAAATTTTTTTTTGAGTTTTTGGAATTTATTTTAATTTTTGTGAATTTTTGAATATTTTATTAATTTTCGTAAATTAATTATTAAAATTATAAATTTGGTATATTTGGAGTTATTATTAATTTTTATTAATTTTAGAGTTGAGATTATAATTTTTCTGATTTTTATGAAATTTTTATAATTATTTTTATATTATGTCAATATTGGATATTTAGGTTTTTAAGTTGGATTTTTGTTGAAATTATGATTTAAATATGTGTTTTAGTTAATATTAGAAATATATAAGTTGAGAAAATAATTTTTATACATTTATATAATTTTTATAGAATTTTTGAGTAATATTAGTATATTATGTGCATTTTTGTATTATTAGGGGTAAATATGTAATTTGGTGCTAATTATAGGTAAATAATATATTTTAATTGGTTTTAATATTATTTAAGGAACTAAAATGATTTTTACAAATTATTTACTATTTTCAACCAATTAATACTAATTTTTGAGAATTGTTTTCAAATAATATATTATATATTATTTTGGTAATAAAATGGGTTTTTAGTAATTTTTAATATGTATTTAGAATAATTAAGTTATTTGGATTTCTAAAGTGAATTTTTATTAATTTATATTGAATTATCGAGAAAATTGGATTTTTACAATATTATATTATTATTTCGGGATTTTTACGTAATTATTGAGAAATAATTATTTTTGGTGTTTTAATGTTAAATATGTTATATTTTGATATTTTGAGGATATTTATGATATTTATTGATTTTTAGTATATTTATTATATTATTTGGATTTTTGGTGAATTGTGGACCTCGGTTTGGGTATTGTGCAGTTCAAGATCCCAACCGAGGGTTGTGTGGATTCTAGAATGCGAAGTGTGTTTTTCTTGCAGGATCAGCTCTTCTTTTTAGTAAAGAGATGTCTGTTTTACAGAGGAGGTTCTGTCGAATTTGCAGTAGAATTCTCGTAAAATGTGACACCGGGTCAATTCTGATTTCTGCGTTCTGTTATCCTAGATCGAGTTTGTAGAAGTTAAGTTAGATTTATTTTGATTATATAATTATTTTATTTATTTAGTTGCGCCGAGATTGGGGTCTAGTGGATCGGGCTTATCAGACCAGTCTCAAGGAGCGCACACCTGTGAGTTATTATTTTATATGTACATTGCATTTATGATGCATGTTTTAGCATATATTCATGTTTTAATTAAATTTATTCATAAAATATTTTATTAAATGATTAGTATACTATTGGTTTATTTTTGGTATAATTTATAATTAATTTTAATTCATATGACATATATATACTCAAAATATACTTAATTTATTTTAGGTATATTTCTAATATATATATGGTTTATTTTGTCATTTTGAATGATATTATGCATTATTTATTTTCTTGCATGAATGAATTATTTTTAATGAAGGATATCGATAGAACATGCTCTCTAGTGGACAGTACTAAGACCGAGTACGTATCGGTGTGATAGATTGTAGGGTTGAATTATTAACTTATTTTTGGAAATTATGATTTGATTGAGATGTGATGTGATTGTTGGAGCTCAGTTGACCAATTGTCTCAGGGCCAATCACACTGATAGTCAGACTGCGGAGTTCAGTTAACTTAGTGTCTCGAGCCTAATCTACTATCCAAAATGGATTAAGTAAATTTATTTGGAATTAAGTGAGCCTATATGGCTAGAGTGATATTATTGTTGATCGAGGTTGCGATTAAATAGGGTTCTATTTGATCCTTCATAAACTGGTGTTTTTTAGTATTATATATAAAGTGATTTCAGCATTTGTGTGTATATGCATGTATATATATTTATTATATATATTGATGACTGATTGCATTTGACATATAGGAAATGCATGTATATATATTATAACAATTCACTCAGTGAGGTTTGACTCCCCTCAGTTGACATTTTTATAAGAGAGTTTTCTTCCTCAGACCTCAACAGTAGACCCATCCACCGAGCTTCTTCTGCCCTGGCTCTTTTATGTAAATTATCTACTTAATTATTTTTATATTGTACTCTAGAAAACTACAGTAGTCATATTTTATATCAGTAGTGAGTTGTGTTTTATATTCACTGTATGTGATTTTAATTCAGATGTTTTATCTGAATATTGTACTAATATATTTCATGTTATGATATAAAAGATTTTTATTTTATTATATTGGTTTATGATTTTAAATATGATGCATATTTTATTATTATTATTGCATGTTTTTATTTTTTTAAGGCTTGCTACTAGTTCCAGATTCGAAAGAATTCCCGTTCCCTAGCGCCGGTCATGACTCTTAATTTTGGGTCGTGACAATTTGTATGTTTAATTAGTTTTTTTTATTTTGTAATTTGGTATTAAATGTGTTAAACATGTCAAAATGTATATGTGTTAAACGTGTTAAAATGTATCCATGTTAAATGTGTCTTAACACATCTAAACTTGTATATGTTAAATAGGTTAAACAAATCGTGTCGTGTAACTCATTAATTAAACGTATTCATATTTGGTTTTATAGGTTTGACACAATTAGTTAAACGAGTTGTGTTTGGGTTAGCCATATTTATGTTATTATCGTGTCTCGACATGACCTGTTTATGACCCGCTGACACGAATTGTCAGCCTTATACTTCAATGCTTGATAACTATAGCATCTTCTGCCTTCCAGTTGGTGTAATGTCTCTAGAAGAATCTAAAAAGGGTTTGAATGTTTTATACGCCACAGAACTTTTGGAACCAAAAATTGACAGTGTTGTTAAGCAATAAAAACTTATAAATTTTGCTATTGCTTCTTGGGGTGCATTGAGTGATGCAAGTTTCCTATTGGTGATGGACTTCTATAATAATTCATCTACAAAGCTTTTGGTTCCCTAATTTAAAGTTCATTGCTAATGAGTGCTGAATTTAATTTACTCAGTAGAGGAAACCCTAGCTTTATGATGCATTTCAAGCCTAAATTTGGGAATTTTTCAATTAAGAAGTCTCAATCCTCTTCTGTATTTGAGAAAAATGGGAATTTCATTAGGTTTATGGAGAATTTGAATGATGATGGATCAATTGAAGTTATGGATTCTCTTGTTTTGAATGATGATGGATCAATTGAAGTTGTTCATCTCCTGTAATAAGCCAAAATAGAAAGAGAAGATGAAGAAGAATAAAAGAAGTGAAAAGAAATTTCACCGTGTTTTTAATTTAAGTAGTCAATATTCAAAGGTTACTTTTGACTTTTCTATTTGTTTTTCCTAATTTGACTTCTATTTTTTTTATTTGACTGCTCAAAAACCTAACGCTACAAGATCACTAAATATATTTTTAGATATCAGAAACAAAATAATATAATAGATCAAAATATAGGGAAAATAATAATTTATTCTTAAAAAAATTCAAAAAAAAATACAATAATATTTTTTATTCTATTTTTTAAGATAATTGTACCATAAGTTTTTTTTTTAGAAAATTCTATGGTTACTTGGTTTTTTTAGTTACTTTTGTTTAAGATTAAAGTGTATTTTATCATTTAATAGTAGTTATTGACAAAATATATTTTACTTTGTTAAAAAAAATGATAGAATGCACTGCATTTTTTTACATGGCTTATTTTCTTATGTATTTTATTTTAGGGGGTGTATTAAATTAGAACTTTTAAAGACATTTGTAGACTTTTTTTAAGTGAATGAATTTCTGTAGAGTTTATAGACTTTTTAATGACTTTTATAGATTTTTTTTGGAAGACTTTTATAGAGTTTATCAATTTGTTATTTTGAATTTTTTTTTTTGACTTTTATTAACATTTGACAACTTTTATTGATTTTAATATACATATTTTGACCTAATAAATTAATTTTTATCATATAATAAAAATAAAAAATTTAGAATAATTATTAAAAGTGGATGTCTTTAATTATTTTTTTTTTTAAAAATAGTTAAGATATTTATTTTATTAATTTTAAATAAAAAAATATCAAAGATTTTTTTTAGCTAATAGATTTTTTCACAATCCGTCAAAAAATATTTACCTAACAAATATCTAATAGAAAACTTGATAAATAAAAATTAAAAAAATATAAAAAAGTGGAAATAAATTGAAATAGCAATAAGTAGATTAAAGTATATTGTGACATTTCTATTACTCCTTAATAGAGCATCATATTTAAAAGTCATTCAAATTCTTGAGGTAAGATAAATGACTTTTTGTAGGTTGATATAAACAGAAAAATGTCATTTAAAGTAATTTAAAGTCCACGGAATTTCATTATCATTAAAAATCCATGACTTTTTGATTATAAGTTTACTTTTATTAACTTTTTAAAAGTCTTAATTAAATACTCCTTAGGCTATCTCCAACCATAAACACTAAAATGGTGTTAAATTCATATCAAAATGCAGTTTGTACAGTAATTTCTCTTCAATCTATTACACTATTTTTAACACAAAAAAATATATTCTATGTATATTTTTTTTTATATCTCATTTATAATATTTAAATATTTATCATATTACACCCATATCTATTTTTTTAATAAATTCATCAAATAATAATATATTTTAGTATTTATCAACTAATATTAAATCTTGATAAATTAATTATTTTTTAAAAATTAAATGTTACATTCAAAAATCAAATTTAATATATATTTTGTTTATTTATTTTATAAATATATATATTTTATCGAGATATATTTTACATTCAAGAAAAATATTTTAAATAGATATAAGTATTTAGATATATTTTACATGTAACATAAGCTATGAATTAAAAAAAATAAATAAACAAACTCAATTTGTGTTGTGAACAGGGCCAACGCCATGTTCACAAAACTCAAAATGAGTCCCTAATTGAGTATGCGTTGGAGCAAGAAAACCCAATTTTTACACCATTTTTTAGTTAGGTTGGAAATGCCCTTAATTTTATAGATTTTTTTAAAATTTACAAAAGTTATTATTAAATACACTATAACTTTTAAAGAGTTTATAAAAGTTATAATTGAATACTCTATAACTTTTAAAATCTATCAAACTATTTAAAAATCCTAATTAAATACATCCCTTAATTGGTTTACATTTTCACCTCATATTATCAACTTATCATACTCTTTTTCATTTTTTAACCAACTATATTATACAATGTCTATGTACTCTTTTCATATAGTTATGAAATAATATATGATAACTTCATCAATAGTTGACGATAATTGGTTCCTGGAACTTCTAAACTATAGCCCTGTGAGGGATCAAAGAAGGGCAAGGTAAGAGGTGAGATGATTTCCACAAACTCTTCGATACCTAAATGTAATATCCCGAGTTTTTAAATAATTTTATACTGCATCGGAATATGTAGGGTTACTAATTTTTATATATATTTATGATTATTTAATTAGTTTGTTATTTATTGAAGTAATTTTTAATTATTTTAAGTCTTTTACATAAAATTTTCCCGAGAATTTTATTTTCGAAAAAATTAAGATGTAAATAAATAAATATTAATTATTTTAAGTGGTTTTGTGAATTTGCATGAGTCCATGCATGATTTTTAAGTGTCGAATAAAAATATATACATATACATGCATTTAAATTAAATTAGGGTTTATTTTAATTAAATTAAATTATATTATATAGTTTTAATATTAATTAAATGTGTATATATATGTATATGTATATATATATTATTAAATATGTGTGTGGTGAATATTTATTGTGCATATAATATTATATATTAAAATAATATAAAGTATAGATATATATATATATATACATATATACATATAATATATTTACCTAAAACTAAAGTCTCAATATTTACAAGATTGCCATCGTCAGCATCACCATCTTCCTGATCACCCCTTTCTCCCTTCCGGCGTCTATCATGCCATTTTCTCCCTATTGGTGTGCCACCTTCCTTTCCAGCTTGCTCTGCCGCCCCAAGGCTCTGCCGCCCCAAGCTTCCATTTCCGGTGTTGTTTGGCCGGATTTTCTTCAAGAAACTCAAAGTTTCTTTCATCGCCGATCATAACCATTCCGGCCACCATTTGGAGTGCCACCAGTCTCTATCTCTTCCTTGAGCTCCAGTGAGTGCATTTCCAAGCTTTGTTTCACTTGATTTGGTCTAGATTTCCCTACGTTTTGAATTTTCAATTTCGGCCACTTTGAGTTCTTGAATTTTTTGAGTTTCGATTGCAATGATTCAAGGTAACTTCCTTCACAAAGATTGATCCTAGTAGCTCAATATACATGCTTTATTTTTTTTGTGATTTTTGGGAATTATTTTGATTTTTGTGAATTTTTTATTATTTTATTAATATTTTTTAATTTTCGTAAATTAATTAATTAAATTATGAAATTGTGTTTTATGGTTTTTATAGGTGTTAAAATGAATTTTATAAATTTATTTGTAATTTTTATGATTTTATATAATTATTGTGAATTTATTTAGTTTATGTGATTTTTAGAAAATTAGGTTAATTATGTATTTTATTGAAATTAATTGGTTAATTGAGTATATTTGTTGATATTATTGAATTATATGTTGAGAAATTAATTTTTGAGTAATTATACTATTTTTAATGAATTTTTGAGTAATTATAGTGAATTTATATATATAGTAGGGGTATTTTGGTAATTTGGCACTAAATTGACTAAAAATATAATAAAATTGGTTTTAATAGTTATTTGAGGTATGAAAATTATTTCTACAAATTATTTAGTATTTTTAACTAATTAAAACTATTTTTCATAAATTATTTTCAAATTATATATAATATACTATTTTTCTAAATAAATGAGTTTTTATCAACTTTTAATATGTTCTAGGGTTAATTGTGTAATTTGGATTTTTAAAATGTATTGTGGTCAATATTTATGAATTTATAAAGAATTATTGATTTTAATAATATTTTATTAAAATTAGGGTTTTATTGTAATTATCGGTTAAATAATTATTTTCAGCGTTTTAAATATTTAAATTACTATATGTTGATTCCTCAGGGGTATTTTTGGTATTTCTGGTATTTAAATGTGTTCTGGGTATATCTCATGAATTGTGAGCCTTAGTCGGTAGAATTGTAGTTTAGAGTTCGACCGAGGGGTTGTGTGGTTGTGTATTCTTGCAATGTGTTTTCTGTGCAGGTTCAGCCCTACTTTTGTAGGGAGATGTCTATTTTACAGAGGAGACTCTGTCAAAATTTTAGTAGATTTCTTGTAAAACGTGACAACCTGTCCGAGTCTAATTCTGAATTCTTGATTGAATCTATCTATAGTAATCCTAGAAGTATAGAGTTAGAAGTTTATTCTGACAGTTATTATTATTTTATTTTTCTAACTGCGCTGAGATTGAGACCTAGCAGATCAGGCCCGCCGAGTCTGTCTTGAGGAGTGCACACCAGTGAGTTATTATACTGTATATATATGTGCATGGCATATAGGATGCATCACTTAGGGTTTTTTCCATTTTCATTATATGTTTTTTAAGTGATTTAAATTATAATATTTTTGGTATACCTAGGGTTTGTATTTTTATATATATTCATGTTAATAATTATGCATGTTATTTTGATATATGCATGTTAAATAGTTAGGTGTATGTTTAATACATTTTAGTATATATACATGTTTTAAATGTACATTTAGTCATAATTAGTTTATTGAATGATTAGTATACTTTAGGTATAGTTTCAGTATATTTTAGGTTTATTCTTAAATAATTGCATGCTATATTATGAACCTACACTTAAATTGTTTTTAAGTTTATTTTTGGTATATTTTTTTATATATATTTTCATATAAATGCATGTTTTATTATTAATTCAAACCCAACACATTAGTGGTATACTTAGGGTTTATTTGTGATATATGCATGCTAGAAAATTAGGTTATTTTGGTATATTGTGAATATATGTTAAACCTAAACGCATGTTTTAGTACATATACATATTTAAATGAATATTTTTGCATAATTATTTTATTAAGTGATTTGTGTACTTAGGGTATATTCTTTGTATATTTAGGTAAATTTTTTAGCAACTGCATGTTGTATTATTAAAATGCACTTAAATATTTTTAACTATATTAATGGTTTACCTTTAGTATATTTCATACCTTATTTGACATATATATATATATACCCGAAATATATTGGGTATATTTTAGGTATATTTTTGGTGTGTATATATATATATATATATATATATATATATATATATATATATATATATATATAGTTGATTTCGCTATTATGAATATTGTTCTACATTAATTATTTTCTGAATTAATGATTTATTTAAATGAAGGATATCAATAAAACGTGCTTCCTAAGGGGCAGCACTAGGACCGTGTACGTACCGGTGTAATAGATAAGGGTTGAGTGAGAATCAATTTTGGTGATTATAATTGATTTGATTGAGATTAATGGTATGATAGATAGTGTGATTGCGGGCCAATCACACTGACAATTAGACTGCTGGAGCTCGATCGACTTAGTGTCTTGGGGTCAGTCTACTGTCCATAAAGGAATAAATTATCCATTGATTTGATTGAGATGTGAGGTAATAGATAGTGTGGTTGCTGAAGCTCGATTGAACAAGTGTCTCGGGGCCAATCACACTGACAGCGAGACTGCTGGAGCTCGATTAACTTAGTGTTTCGGGGCTAGCCGACTATCTAGATTGGAATAAGTGTTTTATTTGGAATCAAGTGAGCCTATATGGCTAGAGTGATGATAGGGTTGATTAAGGTTGCTATTATTAGGGTTTTATGGATCCTTCATGAATTAAACTAAACGTTTTCTGCATTTAGTATATTTATATAAATAGGGTCTGCAAATGTGTGGAATGCATGTATATATATATATATGTGTGTGTGTGTGTGTGAATGCATGATTGGATATGTTTTAGATTGCATGTATATATAGTATAATAATTCACTCAATGAGGTCTGACCCCCCTCAATTATTCTTTTTCAGGAGATCCTATATCGTCAGACCTTAGCAGTAGAGTTCCTCGCTGGTGTTCTTCTGTCCCGGCTACTTTATGTAAATATATTTTGAACTCTGATTTGTATCTTAGAAACTGCAGTAGTAGTGTTATTGTATCAGGAGAGTATTATTTTATCTTAATATTAACTACTCTGAGAATTTATATTTTGAGCACTGTACGAATATGTATTCATTTATGAAAGGATTTGGAGTATTTATTTTATATATTGATTCAAAAATTTTAATTCTGTTATACTTTTTATTTATTTATTGCATGATTTTATTTTCTAAGGCTTGCTACGGGTTCCGGATTCAAAAAAATTCTCGTTCTCTAGCTCGGTCATGACTCCTAGTTTGGGTCGTGACACTAAATCAGAGTATGTAGAGGAAGAGTTTTGGAGAGATAAAGAGGGCAAAAAGTATGAGAGAATAGAATGAATAAGAATGAGAGATATGTGGTCCTATTTATAAAGATAGTATTATGCAAATCTGAGAGGAATATGATTCCTCTTTCATGAAAGTCTTGTGACTATTTAGAGAGTGTTTCTTCCTATTTGAGAGTCTTTTTAATTGGAAATCATTCTCTTATTTGGTTTGGGCATTCTTTATCTATAAACAACCCCTATATAGGAAAATAAATCCTTAGCAAAATAAAAATATGTGTATGGAGTATCAATTAAAAAAAAATGAAAAGTAAAAGATATTACACCATAAATTAAATTATTATTATTTTTATAAGTATAATAAAAGTTATTCCTTTTTATTGTCCTTTTCTTATAAGAAGTTTTACTAAGTAAATAAATAATAAAATTTTATCCATCTTCTATTTATTTAATTTTTAAAATTTTACTCCAATATATATATATATATATATATTCTGTTCTATTAGCTTGAGGCATAAAACTCTAATAATTTCATATGATTGAATCATAATGATTTTAAATTATGAGGTGAAAAATAAAGATATTTGGATATTAACTTTTATGCGAAACAAAGAATATGAAGAAAGGAGTCAATAAAATATTAATTATTATTTTTTAAGTTGGTTGAAGTAATTAATTTTTTATCAAAAAAAATAAAACAAAAGAAGGTGAAAATGTTTACATTTTTAACCAAGGTTAGTTGCGGAACATTTAATTTTAAATTTTCAGATTTTAAATAAAAAATATTCCACTGATGTATAACCATTTAATTTTACATATCGAATATAAAATTTGATTATCTAAACAAATTCAAGATAGTTGTGAGATACCCCCTGCCTTGAGGCTAGCTCTGACATAGGGTTATTTCAATTAGTTCCCCACAGGCCATAGACTATATCTGTCTGAGCGTGTTAAGAAGAAAAAAGTTTCTTCACAATAGCTTGATTAAAGTGACGTTCAAGTCAATGGGAGTAATCGAGCCGAGCTAAGCTAAATTTTGGATAGACTTATGTTCGGTTTAGATTAAAAATACTAGGTTTGAGTTCGGTTTAATTTTTAGAATCTAAGCTCGAACTCATTTATATTTTACTCGGGCTGACTTGAGCTAAGCTCGAGCTCGCTCACCAGAGAGCTCGCCAGAGACATTGACAGAGAGTTCGTGCAAGTAAAACAGAAACTAAAAATGTAATATCACAAACCAAATCACAATATGTTCCAATTAACAATCAAAATATCATAAAATAACACAAAAATTAAAACCCACAAAGCAAAAATCCTGTAACAAGTACAAATCTAATAACAATAAGAAGCAGAAAACACAATTAAAACCCTCAAAGAAAAAATCTTGAAACAAGTACAAATCCAATAACAATAAGAAGCATAAAACACACTCTATAAATGTACTGAATGAACAAAAGCTATTAGATCTTATTGTTATAACTTGATAATTTATATTATTAAATTTATTTTGGAATATGCAGTGTTAAATAAATATTTTAAATTTTTATCTATTATAATTATTGTGTGTAATTTAATTTTAGTGTTGTATATTATTATTATTTATCTAGTAATATTATTATTGTTATTGTTGTGGATAGTATTAATTAATTTTATTTTAAATATTTTATTATGTAGAGGAATTAATTCGAAAGTGATTATTATTTAAAAATAATATTATTATTATTATTATTATTATTATTATTATTATATGTGCGAGTATTTTGTCTTTTCCTATTTAATATACAAAAAAAAAGTATAAAAGATTTTTTTTTCCTTTTCTTTCCTCCCTCTCTTTCCTCTCCCCCTCCCATTTCCTTCCTCTTCTTATTCTTCTTCTTTTTCATGAGAAACACAGAATCACTAAGCCACCACCCATGCTACCAATGACCACCACACTACCACTACCGAGCTTCGCCATCACCACCTCCCTCTTCCTTCTCCTTCCCGTTGTTGTCCGCCTACCTCTCCTCCCTGTTTCCAGTGTGAAACAGAGAAGCAACAATTGCTGCAATAGTGTCGTCAATGATGATTCTGGTGGTTTTAGCTCGAGATCCTGGGCTCTTTCAACTCCTCTCGGCCTGGGAAAGTCGATTCTCAACTTGGTTTAAAGTTAGAATGTCCAGTTAGTGAGTTATCTTCAAGTTTTAGTCTAAGTCAACTTTGATTTTTTACTTTTTTTAGCTTGATTTTCTGTGTTTCATGCTTAGTTCCTTTAGAAAATGTTGTGTGAAGATATACCTACCCAAAAATATATTTTTTTTTATTTTTCTAAATTTTTTTGGATTTTGGTATTTTGGGTTTTCTAGCGAGTCACTATTTCAATTACCCTCGCCAAATTTTTTTTATATTTTTAATAAAATTTTTAAATAATTTGGATTATAGTTAGTGAAGGAAGTATATGAAAATTTTGATTTGATTATTTATTACGAATTTTTGAAAGTTTATGTAAAAAATTAATTTTTAGAAAAATTAATAAAAATTAATAAATTTGGTGTTTTAATTGAAATTATTGTTAATTAGTATGTTTTGAATAATTTTGGAATAATAAATTGCATTAGCATAATTTTTATGAATTGTTTACTATTTTTAACTAATTAATAACAATTTATGAAAATATATTCAAACAATAATTTTATTTACTGTTTTTGTGATTAAATGAATTTTTAATTATTTTTATTACATATTTGAACTATTCACATAATTATTTGTGAATTTTACTATTTAATTTTGAATAATTTAAAAATTGATTTTTATTAATATTATATAATTTATTTGAGATTTATTAACTAATTTGAAAATAATTAATTTTAAGGTATTTATTATTTAAATAACTTGAATTGAGGTATTTTATTGATTTTTTTTATGTATTTTAGTGATTTTTAATATATTATTATTAAATTATTAATTGTTGTGTATTTTGGTTCTCAGTTGGACGAATTTTATAGTTTGTGGGCCCAACCCGAGAAGTTGTGTTTTTGTGGATATTAAAGTGTGTTTGTTTGCAGGATCAGGTTTACTTTTAGTAGAGAGATGTCCGTTTTACAGAGGAGACTGCCGAATTTTTTGTAGAATTCTTGGAAAACATGAGAGGTTTTGATTCTTGATCGAGTCGTATCCTAGATCGAGTCATTCTTTAAAATGTCTAGAAGTATAAAAGTAGGAATTCAATTCTAATATTGTTATTATTCATTTATTTTCTATAATTGCGCCGAGATCGAAACCTACTAGACCAAGCCAATCTACTATATTTAGAGGAGCGCACAACTGTGATTTATTATTTTATATATGCATTGCATATAAAATACATAATTATAAGCATTCATATTTTTATAATGTATTTAAATATGAATTATTTTATTAAATGATTATGTATATGTTGGTATATTTTTGGTATATATATGACATATATATTTAGTATATACTCGGTATATTTTTGGTATTTACGCACTATATATTTGATATATCTTTGGTATATATGTGACATATATGTTAAGTATATTTTTGGTAAATTTCTTTTAAAATGGATACCATTATGTTTAAATTATGCATGTTATTATTTTTAATAATTATACAATTTATTTGAAGGATAGCGGTAGAATGTGTTATCTAGTGAGCTGCACTAGGACTGTATACGTACTAGTGCGTTAGATTCTAGGGTTGAAATTATTTGATTGGAGACTTAATTATTTGATTATTAAGAATTATGATGAGAGAGTAGTGATTGTAGGAGTTTGGTTGACCTAGTGTCTCGGGGCCAATGACACTAAAGTGAGACTGCGGGAGCTCAATTGATTTAGTGTCTCGGGGCCAATCTACTATCCAAAAATGAAAAAGAGAATTATTTTGGAATTAAGTAAGCCTGTTGGCTAGTGAGACTTAACGATTAAGGTTACATAATATTTTAGGGTTCTACTTCACTCCTTCACTTAAATAAATTTTTCTTCATTTATTATTATATAAAAGTGAATTTTCGCATCTGTATGATATGCATGTATATATATATTATTTATATTGATGTTTGACTGTATATGACTTTAGGTTATATATATATATGTTATAATAATTCACTCAATGAGGTTTAACTCCCCTTAACATTTTTTTCAGAATTTACAGCTCAAACCTTCCTCGTAGTACTATTCACTGAACTCTTTCCTCCCCGGATGATTTATGTAAATACTGAACTATTGTCTTCTTGTATTTTAGTAATCACTGTAGTAGTAGTGTTATTGTATTAGTAGTGTGTTGTACTAGTTAGAGATTTTGTACCCGAATATTGTATAAAGATATTTTTATTATGATATGATATAAAGAGTTGCTTTTATATTAATTAAAATTTTAATTCTGACATATTTTTATATTATTATTGCACATATTTTTATTTTAAGGCTTCCAACGGGTTTCAGATTCAAAAGAATTCCTGTTCCTTAGCGTCAATCATGACTCCTTAGTTTAGGTCATGACAAAGTTGGTATCAAAGCTTAGGTTTTTAGTGTTGTGGTCCTAGGTTTTCAGAATCATGTTTTCTTTGAAACTATTGCAATAAATTAGGTTTGATTATGTCTTTGATGAGTTTTCCTTGATATAGTGTTTCACATAATCATTAGGATGTCTATTTATTATCTGTTGTTGTCTATTTTTTTTTAAATTTCACTAGTTTTTATCTTTTTCAAAATGAGGAGGTGAGCGTATGTCGCTCCATCGATTGTTAAGGCCAAGGATGATGAGTCCTTTCAGAATGAGGTTTTATCTCCTGAGCTGCCAACTAAGGGTAGAGGTATAGGTAAAGGTAGACCTCGAGGAACGGCAGGTCGCCATAGGCAAAGAGATCTATAGGATGAAGAACCTGTAAAGAAAAGTTTGAGGAAGTTATTGTACCTCCAGTCGCACCATAGATGTAGCCTGTTTATTAATAGGGTATGTCTAACCCTAAGGCAGCGTTGTTTTATGCCAGAGTCAGTAGGATATCATTTGACAGGACTACAGATCCTTTGGACTTTTTGTATGCTATTAAGACGAGGACTTGAATTACTCACATCGAGTATCAGAGGATCATGATAGTCGAGCTATCTGTTAAGGGACAAGCCTTGGATTGGTTTGCTCAGGTCATCCAGCCGCATATTATGACACTCACCTAGGCTTAATTTCAAAAGAGGTTTATGAGACACTTTTGTCCAGAGCCTATGCAGATGAGCTATAAACTTTAATTGATGAGCATTACTAGAGGCGACATATCAGTAAAGGAGTAGACCAGAGAGTTCCTCAGACTGGGTCGATATACAGAGGACCTAATGAGAGATCAGTACTTCACAGTTATGACATATATTATTGGACTAGGATCTGCATTCGTTGGGATGCCTACTGCAGGCCTTACTTTTGAGTTTGTGATAGAGTTAGCCAAGGAGATAAAGCTCAGATTGGTGAGGTAGGGAGTTATGCATGATTATTATCAGTTGGGAGGTGTCCAGTCAGGAGGATTATAGAGCACTCAATATTGGGTTTCGTGATGCAAACGCAGCGGAAAAATTAAAATTTTATCACGTTCCCAAGCCAGGATCCATGTAATTTGACTAATTAATTAAATCTAGGGTTTTTAATAATCTTACCAAAATGCAGAAAAGGCAAGATTCTCTGGAAGGGTGAGAGGAGGTTCACACCGGTGACACCTTACCTCGAGCTTTTTGGCTTGGTTGTTCGGATCAAGACGTCTCCAAAAGGATGCGTCCTCTATAGGTATCCACATGAACAGCCCTTCACAAAATGAATTTGAGTGTGTGTGCTAGCAACCTCTTAACTGTCTCACAAATCAAGAACAAAAGGAAAAACTCTGTCTTTGTTTTCTAAGAGGAAAGAAAACGAATTTGGAGGCAAAAACAAGTGTGTGAAACCCTAGAGAATATAACATATTTATAGACTCCAAGTTAGGGTTTCACTTACCAATAACCTTTTGGTAATTTTCCATTTATTATATTCTGATTTTGTTTAAAAAAAATCAAAAATAATATCTTATTTATTTATTTAAAATAACATTTATCTTAAATAAATAAACAAATAAATAAATAAATAAAACACTTTAATTATTTATTTCCACAGAGTTTATTTTGGGCTTATTAAACCCATATCCGTTTTGGGCTTATTAAACCCATATCCGTTTTGGGCTTGTTCTAAGTGTGTGACCCTGTAGGTTCACATAACATTGGCAGTGGACCTAAATCTCTATTTAGGCCTACAAGTCATAAGTGGCCTCTAGCAAGACATTATGACTACCCAAGTCATATGAAGTCAATAACCTAATTACAGTGAATTTTATTGTCCCTTTATCACATGATATCTTAATTGAACATAAGGCATAGAATGTCATCCTTATATAGTTCAATATTATGACTTGATTCCAAGTAGACTGAAAATGATAACTCTTTATCAATTCATTTCAGCATGGCCATGCATTTTATTCAGTCTATCTCATCAAGGGGCCTTTAGATATCTTTCTCATATTAATGAGGGATAAATTCCTTCTAAATCACTCACATTCCTCACATAACTAATTTTATATCCAACAACATTCTTTTAATCATTCGGTTAAAGACAATGTTAGAATGTGTCAAAACATAAAATGGCTATGTAGAAATCTATGATGATTTCAAGGTCAAAGGACCGAAATAAAATTACTGTGATAAGAAATACTTATGACAATAATCTATGTAGTATTCTCATAGTGGGTCAATCCAGTACATGATCTCTCATCATGTACCTATGAGTTGACTTAATATCTCATATTTATGATTAGTAAAATATAACCATCAGTCAACATCATACTAGCCTTAATACTTTAATATTCATATAATGAATAAATGGTTAGGGATAATTAGAATAGAACTCTTATTTTAATCTAAGGGTTTTACTATCAAGTCACATACTTGATGGCCTTAGTAAGAATTAACCATTCATGTAATTATCATAAAATCAAATGATAATATAATACCTCTTTATTAATAAAATAAGAAAGTCAATACATAATCACAAATGATTGACCTAGTGTATATCACTAACACTCAGTACACCACATTCCATATTAGCTCTAGTAGTCGGCAGAAAGGATCTTATCAGCAGAGATAGAGACCTCAACAGAGAGTCCACAAGAGTGGCAGACATGGTCATGGTGGACTACGTAGACCTATTATATTCAATTCTAGTGCTATCAATAATAGCAGTGGCCAGAGTTCTGGTTATGGCAGTATGAGATTAGCAACCAATACTTATCAGATATGTGGGAGAGTCCATCAGGGACCGTGCTACATGACTCCTAGAGCTTATTTCAGATGTAGACAAAGAGGGCATTTTGCTAGAGCGTGTCCATCTTCTAGCTATCGGTAGTAGTCTATCGCTAGTTCAGCTCCAGCTCCTTATCAATTGCCTCCAGCTCAATATCTGAGTATGATGCAGCTTGTTACCTAGTAGGGGCGTGGCAGAGGTAGTAAAGGAGGTTCAAGGGGTTTTGTTCAGGCTTCCACAAGCCAATAGGGAGGTCAAGGTTAGGCCAGATTTTTCACCCTCACCCAACAGGATGCTCAGGCATCCAATGCCATTATTGCAGGTATACTTCCAGTCTATTACTTGGATGATAGAGTTTTGATTGATCTGGGTGCCATACATTTTTTCGTGTCCTCTATTTTTTCTTTGAAGTCATGTTGACAAGCTTCGAGGATGAATTTTCCTTATCTGTTGCCACTCCTCTAAGTGATTCGTTAGACACCAATGTGATTCTTTCTGGATGTCCGATGTTAGTGGGAGGCAAAGAATTTCTAGTAGAATTGGTGTTATTGGATATGATGGAGTTCGATGTGATCCTTGGTATGGATTGATTATCTCAGCACTATGTCATTATTGATTATCAGAGTAAAGAGGTGATTTTTAGAATTTTGAATAAAGAAGAGTTTAAGTTTATGGGTGATAAGAGTTCTGCACCTCAGAATCTTATTTTCACTATCACAACTAAGAAGATGCTGAGAAAAGACTGTCAGGGATACTTGACACTAGTTAGGGATACTTGGCACCAGTCAAGGATACTTGGCATTAGTCAAGGATATTTCAGTGGAGAAGTTTTCTCTCATAGATTTTCAGTAGCTTATGAGTTTCCTGATATTTTTCCTGAGGAGTTGTCAGGTTTACCACCTTATAGAGAGATTAAATTTTGTATAGATGTGGTCCCAGGCACAACCCCTATTTTTATGTCGCCTTACAGAATGGCTCCTGCAGAGTTGAAGGAATTAAAGGAGCAATTGTAAGATTTGCTGGACAAGGATTTCATTAGACTTAATGTTTCTCCTTGGGATATACCAGTCTTGTTTGTAAAGAAGAAGGATGGTACACTGAGACTGTGCATTGATTATAGAGAGCTGAATAAGGTGATAGTGAAGAATAAATATCCTCTTCCAAGAATAGATGATCTGTTTGATCAACTTCAGGGTATATAGTTCTTTTCCAAGATTGACATTAGTTGTGGATTAGCGAAGTCAATGTTCCTAAAATGGCATTCTGCACTCGTTATGGTCATTATGAGTTTCTGGTGATGTCTTTTAGGTTAACTAATGCACTAACTGCTTTTATGGATCTGATGAACAAGGTATTCAGATTGTTTATGGTAGTCTTCATTGATGATATACTGGTGTATTCAAAGAGTATGGAAGAGCATGTATATCATTTAAGGATAGTACTACAAACATTGAGAGAACATTAATTTTATGCTAAATTCTCAGAGTGTGATTTCTGGTTGGAGAGTGTTGCATTCCTTGGACACATGGGGTCTAAAAATGGTATTCAGGTTGATCCAAAAAAGATTAAAGCAATATCTGAATGGCCCAAACTGACATCAATCATAGAGATTCAAAGTTTTTTGGGTTTGGCTAAGTATTATAGGGGATTTGTGCAGGACTTCTCAAGAATTACAGCTCCTATAACTCGCCTAACTTAAAAGAATGTAAATTTTGTGTGGTAAGATGCTTGTGAGAATAATTTTTGGTTGCTAAAAGAGAAGTTAACCACAACTCTAGTTATGACCTTGCCTAATGGAGTAGATAAGTTTATTATGTATTGTGATGCCTCTAGAGTCAGCCTAGGTTGTGTGTTAATGCAAAATGGTAGAGTGATAGCTTATGCTTCAAAGCAGTTAAAGAAGCATGAACAAAATTATCCTACTCACAATCTAGAGATGGCTGCAGTGATCTTTACACTCAAGATTTAAAGACATTATTTTTATAGGATGACTTATGAGATTTTCACATATCATAGGAGACTAAAGTACATTTTCCAGTAGAGAGATCTGAACTTGAGGCAAAGGAGATGGTTAGAAATCCTGAAGGATTATGACTGTGATATCATCCAAATAAGGCTAATGTGGCAGCAGATGCCTTAAGTAGAAAGTCCTATGGTAGTCTTGCTCACATTAGTGTGGAGAGGAGACCTTTGATCCAAGAGTTGCATAAGTTAGTGGATCAAGGTTTGATGATGAAGATTAGTAGATCAAGTGGATTACTAGCTCAGTTCGGAGTTAGATCAGTGTTGAGAGATAGGATTAAAGCATATCAGAGTCGAGATCCTATTATAGCAAAGCTTAAGGAGAATATTTATGCAGGAAAGTTCATTGATTTTACACTGGATGATAAAGGTTTTTTATGAATCATTGGTAGATTATACGTGCCTAATGTGGATAAATTGAGAGAGGAGATCCTTAAAGAAGTGTATTCTATAACTTACAATATACATTCAGGTGTTACTAAGATGTACCATAGCATCCGAGATTTATATTGGTGGGATGGATTGAAAAAGGATGTAGCTGATAATGTTTCTAAGTGTTTGACTTGTTAACAGGTGAAACTTGAGCATCAGAAGCCTTTTAAGAAGCTTCAACCTCTTCCTATTCCTAAGTGGAAATGGGAGAGAATTGCTATGAATTTTTATGGTAAGTTTACCTCGTTCAAAGGAAGGATACGATTCCATCTGGGTGATTGTGGACAGGTTAACCAAATCAGCTCACTTCTTACCAATTAAAGCCACTTATTCTGTAGCTAAGTTGGCTAAGCTATATATTAAGCATATTGTATGCCTTCACGGAGTGCCTGTTTCCATTGTATCTGATAGAGGTTCAATGTTTACCTCTCGATTTTGGTTTAAGTTACAGGAAGCAATGGGCACTAGGCTTGATTTTAGTACTACTTTTCACCCTCAGACAGATGATCAATCTAAGAGGATGATCTAGACACTTAAGAATATGTTAAGGATGTGTGTTTTGGATCTTAGAGGCAGTTGGGATGATCATTTTCCACTTATAAAGTTTGCTTATAATAACAACTACCACAACAGTATTGAAATGGCACCATATGAAGTTCTGTATGGAAGGAAGTGTAGATCTCCTCTGTAATGGGATGAGATTAGAATGAGAGCATTGACTGGACCTGAGATTATTCAAGATGCAGCGGAGAAGGTTACTGTGATTAGAAGGAGATTAGAAATCACAGTTAGTAGATAGAAGAGCTATGCATATCCAAAATGTAGGGATGTGGAGTTTTAGGTTGAAGACTATGTGTTTCTAAAGATGTCTTCGATAAAGGGTGTGATGAGGTCTGACAAGAAAGGAAAATTAGCACCAAGATATATTAGATCATTTGAGATTCTGAAGAGAGTGGGCATGGTTGCATATCGGTTGGCTTTGCCTCCGAATTGTCTTAAGTGCATCTAATGTTCCATATCTTGATGCTGAGAAAGTATATTTTAAAACCCTTCACACATGTTGCAAGCCTGAGAGTATGGAAGTGAATAAAGACTTGACGTACAAGGAGGAAGCCAATCGCGACAGTGGATTATCAAGTTCATCGGTTGCGTTCAAAGCATATTCCGATGGTCAAAGGTGTTGTGGAAGAGCAAACAGCGTGGAGAAGCACATATGGGAGATTGAGGCTGAGATGCAGGTGGGCCTACCCTTACCTTTTTCCTCGATGAATTCCTATTTTCTGTTCTTTTATTTGAAAATTCGATGACGAATTTTTAGAAGGAGAGAAGATTGTTATAACTCGATATTTTAAATTATTAAATTTATTTTGAGATATAAAATGTTAATAAATATTTTAAATTTTTATATATTATAATTATTGTGTGTAATTTAATTTTAGTGTTATATATTATTATTATTTATCTAGTAATATTATTATTATTATTGTTGTGAATAGTATTAATTTATTTTATTTTAAATATTTTATTATGTAGAGGAATTAATTTGAAAGTGATTATTATTTAAAAATAATAATAATAATAATAATAATAATATTATTATTATTATTATTATTATTATTATTATTATTATTATTATTATATGTGTGTGGGTATTTTGTCTTTTCCTATTTAATATAAAAAAAAATGTATAAAAGATTTTTTTTTCCTTTTTTTTCCTCCCTTTTTTTTCCTCTCCCCCTCCCATTTTCTTCTTCTTCTTCTTCACTGAGCCACCACCCATGCCATTAACGAACACCACACTACCACCACCTAGCTTCACCATCACCACCTTCCTCCTTCCTTCTCTTTTCTCGTCATTGTCCGCCTGCCTCTCCTCCCTGTTTCTGGGGTGAAATAGAGAAGTAGCAGCTGCTGCAATAATGTTGTCGGTGACGATTCTGGTGGTTTCAGCTCACAATCCTGGGCCTTCTTTCAACTCCTCTCGGTTAGGGCAGGTTGATTCTCAACTCGATTTAAACTTAGAACGTCCTGTTAGTGAGTTATTTTCAAGTTTTAGTTTAGGTTAACTTTCATTTTTAATTTTTTTTAGCTAGATTTTCTGTGTTTCATGCTTAGTTCCTTTAGAAATGTTGTTGTGTGAAGATAGAGCTACTCAAAATATTTTTATTTGATTTTTCTAAATTTTTTTTGGATTTTGGTGTTTTGGATTTTTTGGTGAGTCACTGTTTCGGTGACTCTCACCGGAAGATTTTTATATTTTTAATAATTTTTTAAAATTATTTTGATTATAGTTGGTGAAGGAAATATATATAAATTTTGATCCGATTATTTATTATGAATTTTTGAAAGTTTATGTAAAAAATTAATTTTTGGAAAAATTTAATATAAATTAGTAAATTTGGTGTTTTAATTGAAATTATGGTTAATTAGTATGTTTTGGATAATTTTGAAATAATATATAGTATTAGAATAATTTTACGAATTATTTACTATTTTTAACTAATTAATAATAATTTCTGAAAATATATTCAAATAATAATTTTGTTTACTGTTTTTGTGATTAAATGAATTTTTAACTATATTTATTACATATTTGAACAATTTTAAATCATTATTTGTGAATTTTAATATTTAATTTTGAATAATTGAAAAATGGATTTTTATTAATATTATATAATTTATTTGAGATTTATTAACTGTAATATCCCGGATTTTTTTTAAATATTTTAATACTGCATCGAGATATGCAGTGTTAATAATTTTGTATATAATTACGATATTTTTACGAGTTGATATGTATTTAAAACTTATTTTAATTATTGTATATTATTTTAAGTGCTTTACGTAAAATTTTTTCGAGAATACTATTTTTGGAGAAATTTTCACGTAAATTATTTATTATTAATTATATTAAATAGATTTCCGGACTTGCATGAACTCATATATATTTTTAAAGTACTAAATAACGAATATATGTGTAATTATTTATTTAATTAGGGTTTAAATAATTACCCTAATATTTTTATTATTTATTATTAGTTTTAGTATTATTTAATTATTTTTAAGTGTATTAAATTTTAAAATATTAAATTATATGTGTGTGGTGTATATTTAATGTGTGTGATTTTATATTATTTTAATATATAGTGTAAAGTATATATATATACATATTTATATGTCAAAAATCAGAACTTATTGTCAAATTACTGAATTGCCCCTCCCTCCTTCTCCTTCTCTCCCAACGCCCTACCCTCACTACGCCTCCCATTCCACCATCGCCGGACCGCCCTTCGCCGCCATCAGCTGCCGTCAACCTCCTCCCCTCCTTCCTCCTCTTCCTCTTCGACGTGACCAGGCTGCCGGAAGCTCGCTGGAACGCCCAGAATTCGCTGGTGGCAGCAAGTGGAGCTCCTCGCCGTCCATCACAATTCTGGCCACCATTTTCGACACTGTCAGTCTTCATCGACTCCTTGAGCTCTGGTGGTCCCTATTCTAAGCTCTTTTTGGCCTAAAAAACAAGTGGTTGATGAGGTTTGAGCTAAATCTTCAATTTGGCCATTTTAGCTTCTTGAATTTTTTGAAGTTAAAATTGATTGATTAATGAAAAAGTCCCTTAACAAATGTTGTTCCCATTAGCTTAATCTACATGTTTGAATTTTTTTTAGAATTTTTGGGAATTATTTTGATTTTTGGGTATTTTTGAATATTTTATTATTATTTTCTAATTTTTGGAAATTAATTAAATTAAATTATGAAAATTATGTTTTATGATAAATATAGGTGTTGAAATGAATTATAGAATTTATTTGGAATTTTTATGAATTTCTATGTATTTATTTGAATTTAATTAGTTTATGTAATTTTGAAAAATAGGGTTATTGTGTTTTTAATTGAAATTAATTAGTTAATTGAGTATAATTATTGATATTATTGATAAATATGTGGAGAAAATTAATTTTGGATAATTATACTATTTTTGGCGAATTTTTGAATGAATTTTAGTATATTTATATATATAGGGGTATTTTGGTAATTTACCCTAAATTGACTAAAAATGTAATTAAATTGGTTTTAATAGTTATTTAAGGTATAAAAATGATCTCTATAAATTATTTAGTATTTTTAATTAATTAAAACTATTTTCCGTGAATTATTTTTAATTATATATATAATATACGATTTTTCTAAATAAATGAGTTTTTATTGGTTTTTAATGTGTTTTAAGATTAATTATGTAATTTATACTTATTAAATGTATTTCTGTGATATAAGGGCATTTTTGGTATTTTTATAATTGTTCTGTGAATTGTGGACCCCGGTCGGTAGACTGTAGTTTTGGAGTCCGACCGAGGGGTTATGATTGTAATTCTGCGTTCATTTTTGAAGTGTGTCTTCTTTTGCAAGGCCGCCTCTACTCTTTGAGTCGAGAGATGTCCGTTTTACAGGGGAGGTTCTGTCGAATTTTTGATAGAATTCTCGTAAAAACGTGATATTCGAGTCGACACTCTAATTCTGATTCCGTGTCTAATATTCTAGATCAAGTTTCTAGGATTTTCTGTTAGGTTTATTCTGATGTCTGTTATTTTTTTTGTTTAGTTGCGCCGAGACCGAGGCCTAGTGGACCAGGCCCGTCGGATCTATCTCGAGGAGCGCACTAAGTGTGAGTTACTATTTTATATATATATGCTTTAGGATGCATGATTTTTTAAAATATATGTTTTATTTTTGATAAAATATGCATTCATGGTTTAATAATTACTTAGGTTTATTTTGGTATATTTTTCGGTATATTTTGGTATATTTTAAACTATATGCATGTTTAATTAATAAATTATTCTTAAAATATTTTTAAGTATATTCATGATTTATTTCTAGTTTATTTTGTAAATAAATTGAATTTATTTGACGTGTATATACCTGAAATATACCTGGTTTACTTTTGGTATATTTCTAGTATATATATGGTTTATGTTGCTATTTTATTTAAGTTCATGCATCATTTATTTTTATGAATGAATGTTTTATATTTCAATGAAGGATATCAATAGAACGTGCTACCTAGTGGGCAGCACTAGGACCGAGTACGTACCGGTACGCTTATAGCATTTAGGCCATATTACTAACCAGATTGTGGATATTGATTGGATATGATTATTTGATGTGTGATATGATTTGGGGGTGTGATTGCTGGAGCTCGGTTGACCTAGTGTCTCAGGGCCAATCACATTGACAGTCAGACTGCTGGAGCTCGGTTGACTTAGTGTCTCGGGGCCAGTCTACTGTCTAAATGGAATAAGTGAATATTTTGGAATAAGTGAGCCTGTGTGGCTAGAGTGTTGTCTAACATTGTTTTGAGGTTGCGAATTTCTAGGGTTCTATTTGATCCTTCATAACTAGTGGTTTTCAGACAAAATATATAAAAAATGATTTTATTGCATCTGTGTGTATTTGCCTGTATATATAATTATATATACTGTTGACTGTGCATTGCCATTTAGTATGCATGTATATATATTATAGTAATTCACTCAGTGAGGTCTGACTCCCCTCCGTTGACTATTTTTCAGGAGAGTCATCATCTTCAGACCTCAGTAGCAGGCCTGTACGCAGGATTTCTTCCGCCCCGGCTTCTTTATGTAAACTGCTCACTTGAGTTTTATTTTTATAATCTAGACACTGCAGTAGTTGTAAATAAATTGTGAGTTATGTATTTTAAGAATTTGAACTGAAACTTGTATTAACGGATCTATTTATATATATGAGATATGGATTTGATTTGAAATCCCGTGGTGGATTATTATTTTGATAATTATGATTTTATTTCAACTGCATTAAGAGCTGTTATTATTACTATTGTATGTTTTATTTTATTTTTAGGCTTGCTACGGGTTCCGGATTCGAAAGAATTCCCGTTCCCTAGCGCCGGTCATAGCCCCTGTTTTGGGTCGTGACATTAACTAATTTGAAAATAATTAGCTTTAAGGTATTTATTATTTAAATAACTTGAATTGAGGTATTTTATTGATTTTTATGGATTTTAATGATTTTTAATATATTATTATTAAATTATTAATTGTTGTGTATTTTGGTTCTCAGTTAGATAAATTGAGTAGTTTGGAAGCCCAACCCCAGAAATTGTGCTTTTGTGGATATTAAAGTGTGTTTGCTTACAGGATCGACTCTACTTTTAGTAGAGAGATGTCCATTTTACAGAGGAGACTGCCGAATTTTTTGTATAATTCTCATAAAACATGATATCGAGTTAATAATGAGGTTTTGATTATTGGTTGAGTAGTGTCTTAGATTGGGTCATTCTTTAGAATGTCTAGAAGTATAAAAGTAGGAATTCGATTCTAATATTGTTATTATTCACTTATTTTCTATAGTTGCACCGAGACCAAGGCCTATTGGACCATATCAGTCTACTCTGTTTAGAGGAGCGCACAATTGTAAGTTATTATTTTATATATGCATTACATGTAGATACATAATTATAAGCATCTGTATTTTTATAATGTATTTAAATATGAATTATTTTATTAAATGATTATGTATATGTTGGTATATTTTTGGTATATATTTAGTATATATGTGACACATATGTTTGGTATATACTTGGTATATGTTTGGTATATACTCAACATATATTTGATATATCTTTGGTATACTTTTGGTATATATGTTACAGATATGTTCGGAATATTTTTGGTATATTTCTTTTAAAATGGATACCATTATGTTTAAATTATGCATGTTATTATTTTTAATAATTATACGATTTATTTGAAGGATAGCAGTAGAATGTGCTATCTAGTGGACTGTAGTAGGACTGTGTACATACCAATGCGTTAGATTTAAGGTAGAAATTATTTAATGTGAGACTTGATTATTTGATTATTAAGAATTGTAGTGAGAGAGTAGTGTGATTATAGGAGCTCGATTGACTTAGTGTCTTGGGGCCAATGACACTAATAGTGAGACTGTGGAAGCTCGGTTGACTTATGTAATATCCCGTGTTTTTAAATATTTTAATACTGCATCGGGATATGCAGTGTTAATAATTTTTGTATATATATTATGATATTTTTACGAGTTGATGTATATTTAAAACCTATTTTAATTATTGTGTATTATTTAAAGTTTTTTACGTAAAATTTTCCCAAGACTTTTATTTTCGGAGAAATTTTCACGTAAATAATTTCCTATTAATTATTTTAAATAGATTTTCGGACTTGCATGAGCTCATACATATTTTTAAAATACTAGATAACGTGTATATGTATACTTATTTATTTAATTAGGGTTTAATTAATATTACCCTAATATTTTATTAATTAATTATTTATTTTATTGTTATTTAATTATTTTTATTTATTATTAAATTTTAAAATATTAAATATTAAGTGTGTGGTGTATATTTAATATGTGTAATTTAATATTATTTTAATATATAGTATAAAGTATATATATATACATATATGTAGTTAAAAATCAAAATTTTTAAAAAATTATTGAATTGGCCCCTCCCTCTCCCTTCTTCTCTCCCGATGCCCACCCTCACTGCGCCTCCCATTCCAGCACGCCGGACCACCCTTCGCCACTGCCAGCTGCCGCCAACCTCCTTCCCCTTCCTTCCTCTTCCTCTCCGACATGACCAGGCCGCCGGAAGCCCGTTGGAACGCCCAAAATTCGCGATGGCAGCAAGTTGAGCTTCTCGCCATCGACCACGATTCCGGCCACCATTTTCGACACTGCTGGTCTCTTTCTTCTCCCTGAGCTCCGGTGAGTGTGATTCTAGCTTTGGTTTGAGCTTAAATGGTCTTGATTTGCTTAGGTTTCAAATTTTTGATTTCGGCCATATTAGGGTTTTTGATTTTTTTGAGCTTTGAATTGTTTGATTCATGAAAAATCCCTTCACAAATTTTGTTCCCCTTAGCTTAATATACATGTGTGAATTTTTGTAGAATTTTTGGAGATTATTTTGATTTTTGGGTATTTTTGAATATTTTAATATTATTTTCTAATTTTCGAAAATTAATTAATTAAATTATTAAATTGTGTTTTATGATAATTATAGGTGTTGAAATGAATTATAGAAATTTATTTGTAATTTTTATGAATTTCTAAGTATTTATTTTGAATTATTTAAGTTTATGTAATTTTTGGAAAATTAGGTTAATTATGTTTTTAATTGAATTTAATTGGTTAATTGAGTTTAATTATTAATATTATTGATATATATTTTGAGAAAATTAATTTTGGATAATTATACTATTTTTGGTGAATTTTTGAAGTAATTTTAGTATATTTATATATATAGGGGTATTTTGGTAATTTTACAAAAAATTGGCTAAAAATGTAATTTAATTGGTTTTAATAGTTATTTAAGGTATAAAAATTATTTCTATAAATTATTTAGTATTTTTAACTAATTAAAACTATTTTTCGTGAATTATTTTCAATTATATATATAATATACGGTTTTACTAATAAAATGAGTTTTTATCGGTTTTTACTGTATTTTAAGGTTAATTATGTAATTTCTACTTATAAAATGAATTTCTGTGATATTAGGGTATTTTTGGTATTTCTGTATTTATTATGTGTTTGTGGACCCCGATTGATAGACTGTAGTTTGGAGTCCGATCGAGGGGTTGTGAATGAGATGTGGTGTTTATTTTTGAAGTGTGTTTCTTTGCAGAGTTGGCTCTACTCTTTGAGTAGAGAGATGTCCGTTTTACAGGGGAGGTTCTCCAGAAATTTTTGATAGAATTCTCGTAAAACGTGATATCCGGTTGAACCCTAATTTTGATTCTGTGTTTAATATTCTAGATCGAATTCTAGGATTTCTGTTAGGGTTATTCTGATTTCTGTCGTTATTGTTTGTTTAGTTGCGTCGAGACCGAGGCCTAGTGGACCAGACCCGTCGGATCCATCTCGAGGAGCGCACTAAGTGTGAGTTGCTATTTTATATATATATGCTTAGGATGCATGATTTAGAAATGCAGGTTTTATTTTGATTAAATGTGCATAAATAATTTGATGATTACTTAAGTTTATATTTAGTTTATTTTTGGTATATATTAAATTATATGCATGTTTTGTTAATAAAATTATATTTGAAATGTTTTCAAATATATTTCTAGCTTAATTTATAATTTGATTTAATTTATTTGACGTATATATACTCGAAATATACCTGGTTTATTTTTGGTATATTTCCAGTATATATATGTGGTTTATATTGTTATTTTATTTAAATTCATGCATCATTTATTTGTGAATGGATGTTTTACATTTATTAATGAAGGATATCAATAGAACGTGCTACCTAGTGGGCAACACTAGGACCGAGTACGTACCGATGTGCTTATAGCATTAGGCTATATTACTAACTATTTGTGGATATTAATTGGAATTGATTTATTTGATGTGTGAGATGTGATTTGGAGGTGTGATTGCTGGAGCTCGATTGACCAAGTGTCTCGGGGCCAATCACACTGGCAGTCAGACTGCTGGAGCACGATTGACTTAGTGTCTCGGGGCCAGTCTACTGTCTAAATGGAATAAGTGAATATTTTGGAATAAGTGAGCCTGTATGGCTAGAGTGTTGTCTAACACTGTTTGAGGTTGCGATATTATAGGGTTCTATTTGATCCTTCATAAACGATGATTTTCAGTGAAATATATATAAAATGACTTTATTGCATCTGTGTGTATTTGCCTGTATATATACATATTAGATATATACTATTGATTGTATGCATTGTCATTTAGTATGTATGTATATATATTATAGTAATTCACTCAGTGAGGTCTGACTCCCCTCCGTTGACTAATTTTTCAGGAGAGTCATCTTCTTCAGACCTCAATATCAGGCCTGTACGCCGGATTTCTTCCGCCCCGGCTTCTCTGTGTAAACTGCTTCTCTGAGTTTTGGATTTATTTTATCTAGACACTGCAGTAGTCATTAAATATTTAAAGAGATGTTGTATTATATATATTTAAACTGGATTTGTATTAAAAGATTTATATATATGAAATGATGAGGATTTGATTTAAATCCAGTTGGTGTATATGTTATTATTATATTTATGATTTTTATTTCCGCTGCATTAAATATTGTTATTATTATTATTGCATGTTTATTTTATTTTTAGGCTTGCTACGGGTTCCGGATTCGAAAGAATTCCTGTTCCCTAGCGCCGGTCATGGCCCCTGTTTTGGATCGTGACAACTTAGTGTCTCGGGGCTAGTCTACTGTCAAAAAATGGAAAGGAGAATTATTTTGAAATTAAGTAAGTCTGTTGGCTAGTAAGACTTAACGATTAAGGTTGCGTAATATTTTAAGATTCTACTTCGATCCTTCACTCAAATAATTTTTTCTACATTTATTATTATATAAAAGTGAATTTTCACATCTGTATGATATGCATGTATATATCTATTATTTATATTGATACTTGATTGTATATGACTTTAGTTTGTATGTATATATATTATAATAATTCACTCAGTGAGGTATGACTTTCCTCAACATTTTTTTTAAGATTTACTACTTCAAGCCTCTCTAGTAGTACTATTCGCTGGACTCTTTCTTCCTCGGCTGATTTATGTAAATATTGTATTAGTAGTGTGTTGTACTAGTTAGAGATTTTGTACCCGAATATTGTATGAAGATATTTTTATTATGATATGATATAAAGAGTTGCTTTTATATTAATTAAAGTTTTAATTCTGACATATTTTTATATTATTATTGCATGTGTTTTTTTATTTTTAAGGCTTGCTATGGGTTTCGGATTCGAAAGAATTTTCATTCCCTAACACCAGTCATGACCCCCCAGTTTGGGTCATGACACTTACATTATAGAATTTACAAGAAATTTCAGCAAGAAATAAATGTTCCATCAAAATCGCTAGTGCATGTCTTCTTTCTTAATTCTTGAAGGAACGAACTTGAGTTTGAGATGGTGTTGATGACAGTGAGGATGAATGGCTTGACAATAATTATATGAGAGCCACAGAGAGTGTCGACAATGGTAGTTGACAGTAAATGATGATGGTGCTTATGGTGACAAGAGGTGTAGATGATGATACATGGTTGATGGCAGCGAAGATGCTCAAATGAGGAACATAGGGTGGGCGGGGCGGGGCGGGGTGGGGTAAGGTGGGGGTGGGGGTGGGGGTAAGGAGGGGTGGTTAAGGGTTTTGGTAGAGATAGGTTGAATTAGGTTGAATGAGTTAGGATGAGTGAAGAGAGTAATTTTAGGGAATTAGTATGTATCAAAACTACGGAGTTTTGAGTAAAACTAAACAGTTTTGAGCAAACTAAGTAGTTTTGAGCAAAATTACATAGTTTTGAACAAAATTATATCATTTTTTATTTATGGACAAATTGTTTTTTAATGACATTAACATTATATATTTTTGTGATAAGATAATTTAAATGAAATTATAATTTATAATTTAATTATTTATTCATTTAATAATATATTTAATCAATGTTATATTTATTTAAATGTTAAATTAATATATAATAATACTAAATTGCTTTATATCATTAAGATTAGGTAGTTTTAATTTAAGACTAATTATATGTTGAATTATCGGTTAATAAAATTAAATTATAATTTAGAATATTCAATAATAATTTTAATTGGTGTTATATTTATTTAATACTAGATTAGTATTATTAAATAATAAATAACTTTGTAATATTGAAATTTCTTATCCTACTAAAATTACGTAGTTTTGACTTACATGAAAATAATTTTTAATTTTTAATTTAAGTCATGCATTTTTTTTCAAATTATTTTCTATTATTAAGAAAAGATAACAAAGATAAAATGTGAACTTGTTTTTATAACAATACTACAATAGTACATGTTGTTTTAAACTCAATTTATTCACCTATTTAGATATTATTTTTTCTTGTTCATTATAATAAGTGTATAATAAAATAAATTTATAATTTAATATTCAACAATAATAATATTAATTGGTGTTTTAACTTAATATTAATTAAGTTAAAACTATGTAGTTTTGATTTATAATAAAGTAGGCTTGAGAAACCTACATAATTTTATAGTTATAAACAAATTATTTATTTATGATATTAAAATTATATATTTTTGTGATGAGAGAATTCAAATTAAATTATAATTTATAATAGGTTAAAGTGACGAGTGATGTTTGTTGAATTAGGTTAAATTGAAACTAAGCAGTTTTGAAAGTTGTTTAATCAATGTTAAATTTATCTAATACTACATTAATATTATACAATAATACAAAATCGTTTTATAACATTAAGATTATATAGTTTATTTAATATTATATTTATTTAATATTAATTCTTAAATTATATTATGATGCCTTCTATAGTTTTTTTTTATTATTGTAAAGTATATACTCTTTATTAATAATCAACTTAAATAATAAAATACATTCTCATATTAAAGTAATAAAAATAAAAGTGATATAAAAGTTGCTAAAAATCAAAATTACTTAAAATTTTTTTTAAAATTATATCTATTTAATACCACTACTAAATGCTAATATTTAAATTTATGAGATAGGAAATGAACTTATTCATAAACCTGTTCATGAATCTGATTGTGAGCATGCTTATAAGCTTAAATGAGCTGAGATTGTTTGGGTTCAGCTCACTTTGTTTAACTTATAAGCGTCAAAATGATGTTCGGGAGTCAGCTTTTTCTAATGAGTTGAGAGCGGCTCGGCTCTGTTTAACTCTTATTGAAGTCCTAGCATTGGGTTCCGCATTAAGAGGTGGACTGATGAATGACGATAACTTTACGTGTCGAACTGCCGATGGATTAACAACGGGCCAGGACCCATCACTTTTAGAAGAATATGAGCATCAACCCCTATTGCTTTGCTCCCATTTTGACTGACAGTATCGATCATCAATGAATGGTTGGGTTGGCTTTACAAAAGCATAATCTAGGCCAGAGGACAGACCCTTAAGTTTTAGTTTTAAATTGAAACAAAACCATATCAGGTCTGCAAGGAAATCTAAACTAAGGATGCAAAGATTCAGATGAAGAATTTTCCATCAAACCCATTTCAATAGGGAAGAAAATCCCACAGGATATTCCTGGTTAATTTCTGAAGTGCTAGTTAATGCATACAAAATCCTCACTATGGTAACCACTTGATACAAACTTGAGTAAATTCCTGCCAAAATTGGTATTTCACTTGTCCAACAACCAGAAATGGCAAAAGACCCTTTATACTATTCTTCTAATTACCATATTTGGATCCCATATCCTTATTTAAATCTTATCCAAGGACATTGGTGATTAGAATATTATAGATGCGCCATCACCTGTAATTATTGAGTTCAACAATGATTCATTTGGTTAGCTATTGCTACTTCTCAGTTGCTTGATTCCATTCGGTGCATCAACAATGCAAGTAATATATGTATATATATATACATATACATATAAAAAACAACCCATTTCCTTGGCGGGGATTACAGAGCTAAAGCCTGTGATGGTGGTTAGATTCTTCGCTTGTCAAGAAAATGACAAGCCACATTGTACTTATATGCCAACATATCATGCTGAAATTTTGCTAAACTAGAAACAAATACAATTGAGCAAGTTCAAAATAATCATTTATTTGATCAGGCTATGTAAGTGTATTACTAGTTCCTCGTATCCCTTGAAAGTATCTATTACCAATGCTAAGCACGTCACTAACCCATCTTCCTTGGCTTTTTTATTTTCATTGCTAAAACTCAGCCATTGAGCCATCCGCTTGGAGAAGAAAATGACATCCTCTACATGTATCTATTTGACCATTACATGACAAAAGTGTGCAACAACATGAAACTAAACTACAGGACGCAATTGATCAGGAAGTTCACGACCAGCTAACTAGCCAACAAAACGCCAAAGAAGCCGCATAGTCCGTGCAGGCACTTTACCATAATATTCCAAACCTCTCTCCGCCCACTTTTTTTTTTTCTCCTTATATATAATTATATAAGCCTCCATCACCTTCTCTAATCACATCTCATTGCTTGTAGTTGCACTCTGAATTAAGTTGTTTGCTTCAAAACAATTAGCTACTCAACCCAAATGTCTGCTGATCAATGGAACCTTCCATCGGGTCTGATGCCTGATGCTGCTAGCCCAGCTTGGCTGAGCAAAGCTGACAACGCATGGCAGCTCACAGCTGCGACTCTGGTGGGCCTCCAGAGCGTACCGGGTTTGGTGATCCTGTATGGAAGTATAGTGAAGAAGAAATGGGCAGTGAACTCAGCATTCATGGCACTGTACGCTTTCGCGGCAGTGCTGGTGTGCTGGGTGGGGTGGGGATACCGAATGTCATTTGGGAAGACGTTTTTACCTTTTCTTGGGAGGCCAGATGTGGCAATGGACCAGAAATACCTGCTGGACATGGCCTTTATGGGGAAATTTCCGAATGCGACTATGATTTATTTCCAATTCGTGTTTGCCGCAATAACGTTGATTTTGGTTGCTGGGGCGTTGCTTGGGAGGATGAATTTTCATGCATGGATGCTGTTTGTGCCTCTTTGGCTCACATTCTCTTACACTATTACTGCTTACAGCATCTGGTGCCCAACTGGCTGGTTGTCTAAGATGGGAATTATAGATTACTCTGGAGGATATGTCATTCACCTTTCATCTGGCGTTGCTGGTTTCACTGCTGCTTTCTGGGTAACTACATACTCTTTCTAATTATATATGCCAAGCCTTTGCAAATTAAGAAAGTATTTGAGTTTAGAACCTTAGGCTAGAATATAATAATTTTGAAATACTATTCAAACCGCACACATATATTTATATGATGTTTCAGTATTGATAAAAATTATTATAAATCTTCTCATTATGGGTAGGCAAAAGTTTATTAGTTACATGGTAGATATATTACATTTAATGGTAAATTTTACGTGCTATAAATGAAAAAATTCAATTGTTGATGATTTCTAAATTTTCTAAGATTATAAATAAATTCAATTGATTGCAAATTATTTAAAATTTGATTTGATAAAAGATCGTTTGAACTCACATATTAAAAGTTGTTTAACAAATGAGTTGATTTATGCAAAATTCAACTTGTGAAATTCGTGAGCAATTAAGCTTGAAATAAAACTCACGAACTAACTCATAAATTTAATATATTGATGATTAAATATATAATATTTTAAAATATATTATTAAAATAAAATTATAATTTTTTATTATGTTATAATTTATTCAGTAAATAATTTATTTAAAATTTTTTATGTATAATTTCAATTTATAATTTGTGATTTTTAAAATTTTTTTAAGAAACTTTAAATTTGTGATTTGTAAATAGCTTGCAAATATTAAGTGAGATAATAAATTTAACTCAAATTCAATTATAAACAAATCAAATCCAATTAGTGAAAAGTCTACTTATCTTGAAATTCTAAATTTTGAATTCAAATTGTGGTAGTTTAAGTTTGAACAATTTTACCCTTGAAATCCATAATTTAGTATATATATATATATATCTTATTAAAACTAACAACTAATTAATATTTATAATTTTAATGGAAAAGATTAACACTAACTCACCCATATTACTTCAGCCTAATAGTTAAAGTCTTTATCGAGTTCTCCCTCCTCTTTTCTATCCCAGTTGTATTTCGCCAAAGAAAAAATTAATAATGAGACACTCCATTGAAAAAGTATAATATTATTGTATATATATCAAAGTGATGGGAAAAAACTAATCAAACTTTTGTACACGGTGCGTTAATGGTTACAGGTAGGACCAAGGGCAAACAAAGACAGAGAAAGGTTCCCACCGAACAACATCCTTCTAATGTTGGCAGGTGCTGGACTACTATGGATGGGGTGGACAGGTTTCAATGGTGGAGATCCCTACAGTGCGAGTGTGGATGCATCTCTAGCCGTCCTTAACACCCATGTGTGCACTGCTACTAGCTTGCTCACTTGGCTCCTTCTTGATATCATTTTCTTCGGGAAACCCTCTGTTATTGGAGCCACACAAGGCATGATCACTGGACTTGTCTGTATCACCCCTGCAGCAGGTATCATCGATCTTAACCATTGACAATATTTCATTTTCTTGTAATTTTTTCACAAGAAATATTTAAAATTACCACATTTCTCGACTAGTAATTAAGTAACGATTCTGATTATCTCAAAATTTCTTGTAAAAAATTAACTTTTTTAGCATTTATTTTTAAAATTTGTTGAAATATTATTTAAAAAAATTCAAATTATTCGTGACTTGAACTGACAGATATTGATAAATTAAATTTATTTTGGTTAAATAATATATTATACTTATTTTTTTCAACAAATTAAAAAGAATGTATTCTATGTACTAATGAAAATGAGTCCAAATTTTGAGGTTATGAGTTTAATGATTTTTTGGAGCAGGAGTTGTGCAAGGTTGGGCAGCAATACTAATGGGACTGATGTCTGGTAGTATCCCATGGTACACAATGATGGTATTGCACAAGAAGATATGGCTTCTAAAGCAAGTAGACGACACAATGGCAGTGTTCCACACACATGCAGTTGCAGGAAGCTTAGGAGGAATTCTCACAGGATTCTTTGCGGAGCCGAAGCTCAACCGTCTCTTCTATCTGGTAGATAATTGGGAGCATTATACAGGACTTGCCTATGGCCTGCAAATGGGAAGAACGAAGGCAGGATTCAGGCAAATGGGAATTCAATTGCTGGGGATATTGTTCGTGATCCTGCTAAACATATTGACAACAAGTATTATCTGTTTCTTGATAAAATTTTTAGTACCTCTAAGGCTTGCTGATGACGAGTTGCAAACTGGGGATGACGCTATTCATGGAGAAGAAGCCTATGCATTGTGGGGAGATGGGGAGAAGTATGAATCTAAGCATAATTCTGTCTATGAAGAGTTCCCTCAAGTTGTTCCTAGAGGTGGTGGGGGTCAGGTTGAAATGGCTTGATCATATATGATCTGGCTCTCTGCTTCATATATAAAAGTTGGAAGAATTCATTGACAGTGATCATGCATGGATGGATATGGGGTTACACTTTACTTGAAAAAGTGCATTTCAAAAAAGACTTTTGAAAGTTTACTTCTTAGTTTGCCTGTACTTTCCATTTTTTTTTCCTTTCTTTGTTCACTTGAAAAGGTGGAATTATAATCTGAGTACTCCATTCATAAGTATGACTTTCATGTGCTGATTATCATCTATCGTAATAAAACTAAACCATCTTCACTAGGGTTTTCTAGTGATTTTACTAGTACCACTGTGTTTGGTACCGTTTCTTTGTTTTTTTTTTAATTAAAACTAATCATAATTCATTAAAATCATCAAAAATTACAATTTAGATCTAAATTGAAAGTTAAAAACAGTTTAAATGAGGTTTCGGATTTGAATTTTAATATATACAATTTCGTTGAATTAGTTGTTGGGAAATTTTTACCGCTCTAATTGTTATACCCCGATTAAATTAAATTAATTAAAATTTAATAAATTTTAAATATTGATGATTCAGAAAAAAAATAAAAATTCAACAGATAATTAAGCCTATAAAACGAAGTCAACTAGACAAATTCAATAAACTTATTTCTCAACTTGGAAAAAGAAACCCTAAATTATTGAAAAACACAAGAATTAAAACACATCAAACCATCTGTCATTGTAGATTCGAGTTGGAGAAGAATCATTATCCAACTTGTACATTTTCAAACGTAAACCCTTTTTCTTAAGTAACTGGCATTTTCAAATGTAATACATCACAATGCCATGCCAAGTAGACTTAAACCTAACTATAAATACATCCATAGTAATAATAGGATTATACCTAACATTTTTTGGAAATGTTGACATCTGATTTTTTTTTTTTAAAACAATTTTAAGGACACATCGATTAAATGTCCTTTAATCCTAGAATTTCAACTTCAAAGGTTTTGTAATAGAATTTGAGTTTGAGACTTTATGTGTTAGAATCGTGTAGGAGAAAAACAAGCCTTCACATTTGAATGTGAAAGGAGGGCAACCAATTATAAGACGAAGGGTCAGCATCAATTCATTCCATAGCAGACATGGGACGTATATTAATGGGACCAAGGCCACTTATACGCATGTTGTGTAGGTATGAAATGAGTTAAGTAAGATAATCTGATGAATTCGAAAGCGTTTTCTGTTCTGGACCCAAGAAGAATTAAGGATTACATATTATAAAATATAAAAATTGTCTAATTAATATTAATCATATAAAAATTGTCAAAGTGCGAGCTGTGAGAGACATACATATATATGAAAAGATCTCCAAAGAAAGCACAAAAAGACAGCATTGAAAGGCAATTTGCTAAGTGGGGATATTGGAGAGGACCTATCAATGAAAAACCACCCATTTGCCGCCTCTATAGGCATCTTTTCTGCTGGCCGCCACCACCTAAAAGTGGATGTACATACATAAAATACATTATTATCATTATTCTTAGCTTAGTTTTCTTCTGTTAAAATGGTCTTATTTTATATGTAATTATTGGTAAATTGTATAATACGAACGTTTCTTTTTTTAATTAATTAAAAAATTAATTTTATAAATCACAAGGATTTGAAATTCAAAGAATACACTTTACTATATTTTGAGAGAAAATTAATTATTATACCTCTACCTCACTAGTTTTTAAATCAGTTTATATATTAATCATAAATGAATATTTATACGTTGATGATGGCAAATAATTTTTCATTAAAATTTTCTATAAAATTAGTCTGAAGCTCATACTATAACGGTAATTAGGACTGACGGGTTGAAACGAAAAAGCTTGCAATATTTAACTAGAATCTAGGAGTCGACTAGGTATGGTTGCCTTTTTTACTTTTCATATTTATTTTTATTTTTACCTGAATTAAATTACATCATCTTCTATAGTTTAATTTGTTTAGTTTATTATTTCAAAAAAAAAATTGTTTAGTATATATATATAAAAGACAGATAAGTCAAGAGGAGATAAAATATTTTTAATTAAAATAAAAAAATAAAAATTTATGCATATAGTATAACTAGAATTGTGCATAAGTTGGAGCAGTCTGAAAAATTTTAAAAATAATTCTTCGAATTGAAACTCAAAAAGTCAAACGGTCAACAAAAATTTTAAATTCAATTTTTCAAAAAGATTTAAATTCTCTAAGATTCATACTCAACACTAAATATAAATATTTTGTTTTTAATCTGTGAAATATTATATTATATTAGTCAATATTATTCTCATAGGTAATTTATTATTAACGTATTGCAGACATCGTAAATTTGATCGGCCCGTAATAAAAATCCGATGATGAGAAAGTTCGAGTTTTGAACGTAAGGAGAGCCTAAGACTTCTCTAAAATCGATTCGGAAAGCCCAAAATACTGAGCCAAGCCCAAAATCGAGCTAAAACCCAAGCCATCGCCTCCTGACCTAAAGGTCCTGACCTAGCCCTGGTGAAGAGGCGATCGCCTCTTCACCCCAGACATCAGTGAAGTGACGCCTCATCAAAGAGGCATCGCCTCTTCACACCCACCCTCTGCAGCATTAAATGTCATTAATGGCAGTGGTTGGAGGCTCACCTGCTAAAGATTTGGTCATTTTTGGATGTAAAAATAAAGGAAAAAGCAAAGGAAAAAGCCTAGGGAATGCAAAAATCAAGGGGAGAGGGTGAGAATGAGTTTCTTAGAAATTGAAAAAGGGGAGAGGGTGAGAGGCTTTAAAAAAAGGATATGGTGGCATGAGAGAGGAGGTTAGCAATTGGAGGGGCGAAAAAAAAATGTCTAAAAAAAAAAAGACAGAGAAAAGGAAGAAAAAAATGAAAGAACAAAGGAAGAAGAAAAAGAAGAAGAAGACTGAGAAAGCTAAAGATTTGGATTTTTTGGGAAGGAAAGGGGTTTCTCTTGCATTCAAAGCCTCAAATCAATCAACCAAACTCTGAGGGCTTAGGTAGAAGCATCAAGCATGTCCAAGTCAGTAAGCTTCCCTTTTTTTAAGCTTTAAATCCTTTTTTTTTCATTAAAAGTATTGATTCATTACTCTCATGTTTGTATTCTTGAGTTTTATTGCTTATTTAAAGTCATATGCGAAGCATGATTGCATGAAATAATGAATATTAATAGTTAATCTTTGTATATTTGTGTCTGTTTCTTGTTTATTTATGTGAGTATTGAATTTTTTAGGATTTAAGAAATGTAGTCTGTCTTTATCCTTATTGAAGAGACGATGTCTCTTTATAGAGATGTCGCCCCTTCGTGGTGAGGCGACAAGAACATCGCCTCCTAGTCAGGAGGCGACGCCTCTTTAAAGAGGCGCCGCCGCCTAATTAGAATCTGTGTGAATTCTACCTTACTTTTCCATGCTTATTTTGTACTTTCGGCATGATTTTCATGTTTAATTTGTTATATCTCCTGATTTTATACATGATTATTGTGTTGTTAGGTATTATTTTTAATGTTATATTATTATGTTATTTTGTGGACTATTTTGTGAATTTATTGCTATTTGTTTTGTGAATATTATTTGTTAATGATTTGTAGACATTGTTGTTGTTTTTAGATAGAACTAACGGGTATTTGTTGGAGGAATTATTTGGTGATGTTTAATCACTAGATGATTACTTTATTAATCAGTTCTTGAGAGTTTTGATTTGTATAATTAATTAGTTTATTTTCGGTTTATGTACGGTTTATTTTTAGTATCTTTTACATTTATTTACACTAAAAGTTGTAATCCTTAATCACTCTCCCCTTTTATTTGGAATGAATGGTTGTAAATTATTATTATTTATTTTATTTATGATTAAATGTCGGGACATAAGCATGAAATGGAACTAATGTGCAAACTTGGAATAAAATCTAAAATTGGAAACCAATCGCAATTAGCATGTTAATAAGGAAATAATTTAATAATCAAAGGTAATAAAATACGAAACACACACGAAGGCCAACCGCAAGGTTGAGTGGGCATTTTTAAAGCTCATACCCAATTTCCGAACCCAATCTCTGATGACGGCTTCTAGGAACCTCCGTAGAATCCAATTATTGTATAATGTGTCCCGACTTTTATTCAGGTGGCGACTCCATCTCCATTTTGGGTCCCAAGCCCATTATGTATTTCCTAGTGAGCCTTGAGCTCGCACAGTGTCGTGGTCGCCAATACTTAGGCGCATGATTAACCCCACCGCCTACAGTGGCGACTCCACTGGGGAATAGAGAAACTGATTCCAAGTGTTTTATAATTTATCATCTTTGATTATTTCTTTATTTCTTTCATAAATTTTGCATTCATTACAAGTTTCCACACAAAGCACTCGAAGTCCCAAATAAACTGACAATAATCTCTATTTTACTGCCTGTGTTTCACTCAAACCTGGTGGTGAAGTATTTCATTATTGTCACTTATAGCATGTACCTATCCGCATCTCATGGACCCTTTAGTGGGGACACGTGACAGATGTATATAGCTGTGGGAGCCAAATCTTATTACTTAAGACTTAACTCATGTAATGACCTAGCAATTTTCACTAGAATTTTTTCCAAATGCATGTGTTTTATGCCATTTGGTAATCCTTTAAAAGGCCTAAGCCCATTATAAATAAACCTTGACAAGATGGGCCTCTCATGCCTATTATTAGCCCATTTTAAAGGGATCTTGACAAGGTGGGTCTTTGATATCATTATTTGCCCATTAAAATGGACCTTGGAATTATTTAGAGAAATTACCACTTGTTTGTATTATCTTGAGAGTTGTCTTGCATCCGTTGGTTTTGTTATCCCCCATTGATAATTAAAACCCAGAACAAAAATCCTAGGATAAGAAATTTACTATTGAACACGTGTGTAGGAGAAATAAGGGTGGAGATACTGTTAAAGAGCCTTATTTGTTCTTTGATACGTGCATATATGTTTTTTCCTTTTTACCAATAGGCTTGCATTTCACGTATACACATCATGCATGTTTCTGACTCTCAATGGTTGCAGATATAGATCCACAACAGTCTACCAATTGGAAGCAATTTGACACCAGCCACCTGGTTAGAATCCTTAGAGAGATTAAGATGGCATGCTGAAGCCTTCAAGGAATAGTTGAAAGCTAAAATGGTCGAACAAACCAGGATAATTATGAGAGAAATTATGGGGGAAATGATGGATATAACTAAAAGGGAACCACCAATACCTCAACAGCCAACGTCCCAACCATCGGCACCTCAACCTTAACCATTTAATTTAGATGTCGAGGATCATGAAAGGCAAGAGGTAGAGGATGATCAACAGACACTATTGGCAGAACCTGTTATCCGTCAGAAAGAGGATGCACCAAGAAATATAGATAAGCCAAACTGGGCTAAAGACCTTATCAAGTCTATGGCTTAAATGCAGTTAATGATAAAGAAAAAGCGATCAATGCCCCAATAAGCTATTCCGAGCTGAACTTGGACAAGGATAATGATCCCCTACCACGGAAGTTCAAATTCCCTGACATAAAGAAATTCACTGGCACAGAGGAGCCCCCACCTCCATTTAAAGCAGTATATGACCCACATGAAGACAACTGAACTGACTAAAGTGCAGATTGTGAAGCAATTCCCTCTATCTCTGGAAGGGGCACCCATCAGATGGTATTATGCTCTAAAATCCCGTGTTCAATCTGATTAGAAGGAATTATACGTTCCATTCATCAAGCAGTATAGTCTCAACATTCAGATGGAGGCTTCTTTAAGAGACTTGCAGAATGTGAAGTAGAAGTTCAATGAATCCTTTACGGATTATTTTATCAGGTGGAGAGCAAAATTAGCATAAATGAAGTAACAACCCGTGAAATCTTATCAGCTAGTAATAGCCATGGAAGGATGTGTACTCCCTCTCTCTAAGAAGTTGAGGGATTTAGGGATTTGAAACTTTGAGGAGTTGTATAGGTTTGGAGTACAAAAAGAATCAAACCTTGCACAAGAAAAGAGGTTCTTTAGTGGAAGATCTACGAACAGAGAAGGGTTTGGATCTGGCAGTGGAGTTGAGCCAAGCAGTAATATACAAATCAACACAATCAGATAATCCCGAAGGTTTTCTAATTTAGGAAGACCCCTCTCCAAAGTCTTGGAAAAAGTGATTGAGAATAACCTTCTACAACCCTTACCTAAATGACCTCCTTTCCCAAATGTCGACCCAAAGCTATACTATAAGTACCATTAGAACATGGGGCATGATACAGAAGGCTGCACTCACCTGAAATGTGAGATTCAAGATTTGATTAATTTAAGCAAAATAACTGACCTAGAAACTAGAAAACTGAACACCCAAAATAACCCTTTACCCAACTACTAAAATTTACCACCACTAAATCCTCATATCCTGATGATTAACACAGGTCTAACAAAGAAACAAGTCATTAATTCCTTTATTGATGTTGTACCTACACTACTAAAACCATAACCAAAAGACCTAAATCTAAGACAGTAGTCCATTGAGTCTCATGTAAATGTGTTTAATATTTGGAGTTTCGATGATGAAGAGGGAGGAGTAATTACTCTATGGAAGAATAATAAGAGGAAAGCATCACAATCCACTAAGAAATTAGAGGAGGGGGAGGAAGAGGTGAAAAATGTTGAGGCAGAGAAAGAGGGAAACAGTTCAAAAGAAGGATTAGAAAAAGATGAGAAAGATGAGGAGATTATTAAGGCCAAAAGAGATGAGAAAAATTTTGCCAGTATTTGGGAGTTGCTTATGAATTCCTGAGCCCATTAGGAAGCACTGGTTATAGCTCTTGATCATAAGAAGATACCTTCAACGTATACTCCAGAGCAAATGGTGGACTCGCTAACTGAAAGCCCTCATGAGCAATTATTTTCACAAATGATGACCTGCCCTTAGAAAGAAGGGATCACAATAAATCCTTGTTCATTAAAGCCGAAGTGAAAGGCAAATTAACATGCTATGTTATGGTCAATAATGGGTCAATAATTAATGTGTGCCCTCTGAAGATCCTACCAAAGCTGGGCCTGACAGTAGCTAATTTGAAGCCCTCTGACATAGTCATCAAGGCTTATAATGATACGAAAAGGCCAGTTGAGGAAACTTTCTGGGCTTTAGTCAAAACTGGACCCATTGAAGTTTGGGTTAACCTCTATGTGATAGATATTCCAATCGCCTTTGCTATTCTTCTAGGAAGACCATGGTTCTATCCTTTAAGGGGAGTGTCATCTATCGTTCATCAAAAGATTAAATTTCCACATGAGGGAAGGGTGGTTACTAAAATGGCTAAAACGGAGGCTGCAGTTGTCGTATTGAAATTTGCTCCCACTAAAATCCCAAACAACCTAAGTTTTAAAGTCTGCATGATTTATGAAGATGATCTAAACTCGAAGATTGTTAGTATGATAAAGAGCATGCAGTTCATGCCTGGGACGGGATTAGGGAAGAATCAGTAAGGCCCACCAAAATTCATTGAGCCTAAGGTACCGATCTTGAAGCACGGGGTAGGATATCCAGGGGAAGATGAGTCTGATGAAAAGGAAGAAGCTGAAGGCAAGTTAGGAAGAATAGAATTAGGGCTAAGCCGAAGGAGAAGACGCTCTGGGAAACATTTATGGAGAAAGGTGCCAATTATCCTTACCTAGAAGCTCTTGAGTCTTTGATGATCACCGAGAAGCTGGTCCTTGGGTTCGAAATCTTTACTGAATATGTGGATGGGATTAAAGAATTTGTTGTTAAAGAGCCTATAGTAGAAGAGCTGGTATTAACTTCAAAATTAAATGGGGGCATTTCTACAGTGGAGCTGAAAGACGCTGCTGACCGAGAAAAGGAATTCAACTTTGAAGTCTTTATCCTTAACTCCATTATGGATGTTTTCTATGGTGACATTGACTTTTATCTTTATAATTTGTTTGAGACTGATGACATTTTTCTTTCTAAAGCTAATGTGATGAAGTTTGATTATGCTTACTTGTGCAATGTATTTCCTAATGGTTATGTTGTGTATGATGATCATTTCATGCATATGTTTGACATTGATTCAGTGCAAACTAAATCATTTAATCTAGGCACAAGTGATAACCCTAGAAATATACTTATTACTTCTTACTTAACTCCTGATGAAAGAGAAAAAATAAAAGAAACTCTAAAAAGAAGACAGAAAGTATTTTTTTGGGGCTATGAGGATATGCTTGGGATCAATAAAGAGATTGCAGAACATAGGATTCCCATGTATTCTCACATCACATCGATAAAGCAAAAGAAGAGAAAATTAAGGCTAGAATAGGCTCTCCTAGTCAAAGAAGAAGTAGAAAATTAACTAAAAGCAAAGTTCCTAGAAGTGGTAGATGACACCCAATGGCTAGCTAATATAGTCCCAGTTCTCAAGAAAGATGGTATGGCTAGCTAATATAGTCCTAGTTCCCAAGAAAGATGGTATGGCTAGCTAATATAGTCCCAGTTCCTAAGAAAGATGGTAAAGTCAGGATGTGTGTGGACTATAGGGACTTGAATAAGGCTTGTCCAAAGGATGATTTTCCTCTACCACATATTGAGACCTTAGTCAATAGTGTAGCTTCCAGCGCTATGTACTTCTTTATGGATGGCTTCTCAAGATACAATTAGATCATGATGGCAATGATTGAAAAGTTGAAGACTTCTTTCACTATTGAGTGGGGTGCTTATTATTACACAGTTATGCCATTCAGGATGAAAAATGTAGGGGCTACTTACCACAGAATGGCTACTACACTGTTACATGACCTGATCCATAAAAAGATAGAAGTGTATATAGATGACATGATGGTGAAATCTCTTACCAAAGAAGGGCATTTTGAAGCCTTAGACAAGTTCCTGGCAAGAGCTGAAAAGTACAACCTCAGACTAAATGCAAAGAAATGTGTTTTCAGGGTGACATCTGGGAAACTACTAGGACATATCGTCAGTCAAAAAGGCATAAAGGTGGATTCAGAAAAAGTTAGAGCGATCAGAGAGATGCCTGCATCGAAGAACAAGAAAGAAGTCAAAAGGTTTATAAGAAGGCTATAGTACATCAACAGGTTCATAGCCAAACTGACTACTATTTATGAGTCAATCTTTAAGCTCTTAAAAAAGAATCAACCAATCATCTGGGATGACAAGTGTCAGTAAGGCTTTGAAAATATTAAGTAATATTTGATGAATCCTCTAGTTTTACAACTGCCAAGACTAGAGAAGCCCCTAATTCTTTACTTGGAAATAGAGAAAGATGCAATTGGTGCAATTTTGGCTCAAGAAGGAGAAAAGAGAGTCAAGCATGTTGTATATTATCTGAGCAAGAAGCTTCTACCATATGAAGCTTCTACCATATGAAGCTAATTACAGTCTAGTAGAAAGAACCTACTTGGCTATAATATGGGCAATAAAGAAGCTACGACATTACTTCCAATCCTACAGGATTCAGGTAGTTTTTAAGCACGATCCTCTCAGATATCTCCAGTAGACTCCGTCACTAACAAGTAAATTAGCCAGATGGTTAGTTCTACTTACTGAATTTAATATAGATTATGTGGCTAAAAAGGTGATAAAAGGAAGAGTTGTGGACAAGAATGGGAGTTAGAATTCTCGGATGAACATCTGCGGGCAATAGAGATCTAGAAATGGAAAATATACTTTAAAGAAGCAGTGAATAGCAAAGGGGTAGGCATTAATATGATTTTGGTCTCGCTAAAAGGAGAAATAATTTTGATAGCGAAGAGGTTAGAATTTTAGGTCACTAATAATTAAGCTAAATATGAAGTCTGCTGTAGACGATGGGGTTTAGCACGCATCCAAGATTTTAGCAACCATGACACTGTTTAAGCTCAAAGCTCTAGAGAACACACTAACCACTGTCACAGAGACATGATGTGGAGATGAGGAGTCGCCACCCTGGGTAATAACTGGGACAAATGAAAAAGGTGGTACTCGATTCCTTAAAAGAAAGCTAGTACCACAACCAGGAGATTCTGGATACGGAATACCAACTTCTTTCAGTCTTGTGTTCATTTAGAATTACTTTATGAATTATTATTTTATTCTCTATTTACATGCAATTTCATATAAACCCAAAACAATAAACTCCAAAGCAAACTAGTCATGAAATATACAAGTAAATAATGCATTCAATAAATCACATAATCCCTAAGTTAGTCTAATCTACGTGGGTTTTAATTAAATGACTTAAATCTACATGTTTTAATATATAAGTGAACCTAAAGACCTAATTCCTTTTGATTTTAATTAAATGAACCTAAGTCTACTAATTTTAATTAAAAAATGAGCCTAATTCTACAAATTATGGAATATTTAAATTAGTGGGCCTAATTCTACATGTTTTAATTAAATAGTGATCTTAAATCTACAAATTATGAAAAAGGTTTAAATTAAGTGAGCCAAGTCTAAATTAATTAAATTAAATTAGGTGGGCCTATGTCTAATTAACTAAATGGGCCTAAGGATATTTCTAACCTAAAATCTAATTAATTATGGGCCTAAAAATATATTTTAATTAATTAAACCTAATTAATTATTAAGTGAGATGGACTAAAAGAATTACCTAAACTTAAATAAATAAATCAAGACCTAAAGTGGGCTTAAGGTCCAAAACATACAAAAATAATGAATAAACCCAAAAACAAATAAAAATATAAAAGAAACAATTAAATAAGATCAAACAAATAATTAAATTTATTTCTTACTAAAATCCTAATTTTATTAACATGCAACCTAAATTAATCTACTTCCTCCATTGATTTTAAATAATTACCAAATTGAAACTTAATTTTACTAACCGATTCAATCAAAATAAACATACAACCACACACATAATTTCATTACTCTCACTATCGAGGCTATTACATTAGTTCTTAAAAAAATTTATAAAATAACAATAAAGAATAAAATAAAAATAAAGACAATAAAAATAAAAATAAAACCCTAGAAACTAAGTTGCTACGGGGCTTTGTTCATAATCTTCTGCAGACTTCTAATGAAATTCATCTCCCTCACATGATCACCCTATGTTTTCCTCCATAATCACCACAAAAATAAGATAAAACAATGATTAATTAATAAATTATAATAAAATAATAAGAATAATATTGTAAAATAATCAAATAAATAAACAAATAAAAAACAGAAGAAGATGATATGCTTATGGATGATTTAGGGTGCTCCTCAGATTGATAGTTCACTGTTTTTGCCAAATCTTCGAATCTTTCTCCTTAAAAATTCTTCACGAGTCTTGAATTAAACGTTGAATCAAAAGGAATTTTTTGATTAAAAATATATAAGAAGAATAAAATCACAATTTTCTCTCTGCTCCTCTCCTTCCTTTCTATGCTCTTCCTCTTTCTTTTCTCTCCTCTTCTCTACTACTACTTCCCTTCCTTTTTATAATGGAACCAGGAAGTCTAACCCTAATCCTAATGTGATTCTAATTCCTAAAGTGTATTTAGGAATTTAAAACCAATTAGAAATGAATTAATTAGGAAGTTTAAACCAATTAGGATTAAATTAATTAGGAAGTTTAAACCAATTAAAACACTAAATTGGAAGTATTAGAAATAGGAAAAACAAAAGAATTCAATTCTGACCGAGATTGTGCAATTCCAATCGGAATTGTTGTAATTCCGATCGGAATTACATAATTTCGATCAGAATTACATAATTCTGGTCGGAATTATGGAATTCTGACATGCACTTTTTTTTAACATTTAATTATAAAAAGACCCCTAAAGAAATTTAAATTTTGCAATTAGGTCTTAAAAAGAACTTTACGATTTAGTCCCTGAAAATATTAAATCCTTCCTTTAAAAGCCCTTAGAATTTTTTAAGGATTGAGTATCGAAAATATTTTCATCATTGGAGCCCTTTGTTGCATCCATAACATATCATCCCAAAATTGGGCGTTTACACCTGCATTTTTTGTCTAGAAGCACTCAGGAATGTGGGAGCAAAAGAGGTGACGGTGTATGGGGATTCGATGCTAGTAGTGAAATAGATCTCTAAGGAGTGGGAAGTAAGGGAAGATAAACTAAGGCCGTATTGGGATTATTCAGCCACGATCCTATTGTCTTTCGTATAATACAGATTCATACACTTGCCCCGGGAAGAGAATCAGATGGCAAATGTGTTGGCTACTCTAGCTTCGACATGGGAAGGAGGCAGACAAGCAAAAATGAAGCCTCTTATCCTAGTAAGGTCCCGAATTCCTTACTATGAGGAAATCAGAATAATGTCGATCAACCCAGTAGAGAAGCCTTGGTTTTATGATCTATAGCAATATCTTGAGACAAGACAACTCCCTGAGGAAGTTAGGAGAAAAGAAAGAATGTCGCTAAGGATGTTGTACAAAAGGATGCCAGTTGGAGTGCACCTGAGATACGTCGATAAGGGTGTGCAGAAAATCATGGAAGCAGTTTACAAGGGTGTATGTGGGCCGCACATGAAAGGGATAGTCCTTGTTAAAAAGATAACCCGTCAAGGGTACTTCTAGCTAACCATAGAGGTAGATTACGTGAAGTATGTAAAGAAATGCCACAACTGCAAAGTGTATGGTGATGTGAGCCACCTGCCTTCTATGGAACTGTAAGGATTGATATCTCCTTGGCCATTTACAGTCTGAGGAACTGACATTATTAGAGAGATAAAGCCAAAAGCATCCAATGATCATCGTTACATTATAGTGGCAATTAACTATTTCTCTAAATGTGTAAAAGCTAAATCATTCACAACTGTAGGGGAAAAATAAATGGCCAGGTTCATAAAGAAGAATATAATTTTTTGGTATGGGTTGCCTCATCATGTCATCACTGATAATGGTATTCAATTTAGGGTAGAAACGACCACTCTGTTGGAAGAATATAAAATTGAGCATCATAGGTCATCCCTTTACAGACTACAGGCGAAAGGAGCTGTAGAAGTAACAAACAAGAACATGAAAAGAATTTTGGCCAAAATACTGGAAAATTACAAAGACTAGGCAAGTTACCTATAGTTTGCATTATAGGGATACAGAACCATTGCTAGAACATCAATAACAGCCACTTTGTATTCTTTGGTCTATGGGTGTAAAGTTGTATTGCCAATTGAGGTCAAAATCCAGTCATTAAGGGTTCTCCTAAAGTATAAAATCCCTAAGTATCAGTGGGTAAAAAGTCGATTAGAACAGCTAATGTTGTTGGATGAAAAGAGGATGAAGGCTATGTACCACTCTCAGTTGTACCAAAAAAGAATAGCCCGAGCTTATAACAAGAAGATTAAGCCAGGCAACATCAAAGAGGGTGACTTGGTCTTAAAGCTCACTAGGCCAATCATAACTGATCCACGAGGGAAGTTCAAGCCCCAATGGGAAGGTCCCTACTAAGTAAAGAAGCTATTTCCAAAGGGGTTGTTATTCTGTCAGACTTAGAGGGAAATAAATTTAGAGAACTCATCAACATGGACAAGCTCAATAAGTACTTTTTATAAAGTCTCACTAGGGAGAAAACCTCAAAAGAGGTTGCTTAGGCAAAAGTTAGAGACAGAAGAAGGAAGAAAGCAAAAGTCCTATTGGATTGAAAACTTGAAAAGGCGATCTAGGAAAAAGTAAAGGACATGTAAAAGGAGAGAGAGAGAAAAAGAAAATAGTTAGTTGAAAAACTTACAAGGGCAAGCCAATTAACGATAGGATATATATAAGAAAAAAAATTGTATAGTCAATTATGCTTAAATTAAATGGAATGGATTGCCTTTATTATTGTAAACGTTGCATTAAATGTTTATTACACATTATCTAATTAAAAAGGAAATTCCATCCGGCAAGAAAGTAAATAAAAAGACCAATTTTTATAAACTAATCTAATATTATTTGCTTCTCTTTTGACTCCCTTAGGCACTCGATGCTTGTAATGCCATTGTCCTTCTGCTTCTTGTAAATTCATCCTTTTCTATTTATTGTAATTGAATCCATGCCTTGTACTGGTCATCAATAGACTAATCTCCATTGTAGTTAATGAACCTCTGGATGATTCTATGATGCCAAGTAGCAACCAGGTTGTCCAGAAAGTTTTGAGAAAGATGCCCTAGTTCAAACTGATACACTGGTTTCACAATCAGCTGTTTCTATCCATATTGCCTACAAAGCCGAGCCAGATTATAGAAGGTGGCAAAATGGAGGTCGGCCAGGGGAACACAGTAGGTGTAGGACTAAAGGGTCACATGCTGCAGTCTCTACCATGGGCACATCCACTGAATCAGAGTATCAGGGAATATGGATAACCAGCTGTGAGTATCTTCTGGGATAAGCTAAAGCCTCCTAGTACGAAAATATTTGGCCTTATAGTGAGCAATGTCTTTAGGTTGTTTAAGTAACCTTAGCTTCTCTTGTAACCAAGCCTGCAGAAATGACGAATTGGTAAGAATGATGGAAAGCAAAGATGATAAAGGAATAGGAGACTCACCTCCAATAAAAAAGGGCTCCTAGAGAATCGCCTAGTCTCAAAGAAGTTGTCAAGCCCGATAATAGTCTCAACCAGAATAAAAGAGAGAGGGTTCAGTCCACTCTCCACTTGGTCCAGAACATGAAGGATCTTTGGGTCACAGTCGCCAGAAAGAGAGACTAACAAGAACTAAGTATACAGGTAAAGTGTTATCATTCAAGGCCAGGGAACCTCGTTGCTATCTACAGCCACCATAGTTTCCATAAAAAGGCTCATCAAGATTTCATTGCCAAAAATGTGGTAAAGAGAGGACTGAGGGGGCATGCTGAACAACCTTGCCATTTGATATTGAATGGTGTGCAAATCTAGGATTACGACTGAATGAATAATAATCTGTTGAGCATAATCTATTTAGGAGCCTAAGATAGCTTCAAATTCCTCTGGCAGAGGGAAAATCTCCACTGTATTGAACTGAAAAATATGTCTTCAAGGATCCCAAAACTGAGTAAGAATGTGGAGAAGTGAGAAATTGATCTTCCTAACATACAAAGATCGGAAGGCACATAGGTAAAATGACTTTATTCTATCCCATGATCCACCATCCAGACTTTTTAGAATTAGTTGTAGCTATTTCACGCTTCTTTTAGTCATGATTAAGGGTTAGAATGCCATCTTAGAGAGAAGAATAAAGGGAAGTGGTGAGATAAAGAAATTAGGGATTTTAAAGAAGATTTGGGGGTTTTTTATAGCTACAAGATGGACTTGTAAAGGCAATCACCTCTACGTTCAGGCAGCACCTCTATGAGAAGAGGCGAATGATCTATCACCTCTTCACATAGAGGCAACGCCCTTTTAAAGAGCCGACGCCCCTACAACTAGCATAATGGATCTTCATATCACTGAAAATTATTTAAGTTGTACATGTAAAGTCAGAACAAAACACTTTAGAAATAAAAATGCCTCCATTCATTTAAAATTCTGCCAAAAATTGAGTTTAAAAGTCACAATTCTCATCCATCAAGTGCAAAATATGAAGGTATAAAAGTAAAAATCAATTCAGACAATAAAAGGGCAATAGTGTAAAGTATCAAATGTTTTTAAACAGAACATCCTTATGCTAGCAAAAATCTCCAGAGGGTCCTCTCTGCTCATCTCTCTTAGACTCATCAGCCTCCTCGTCAACTGGCTCATCCGCAAGCTCATTAACTGGGTCATCTGCAGAAGCATCAGTAGGGTCAGTCCCATCATTGTCGCTACTATCCTTAGACTCCTCATTAGCTGCCCCCTTCTCCTTGTCACCTCAACCTGAAGAACGATGATCTGGCGCTCAAGGGCAGTGATCCTAGCCTAACTGGCCTTATCTCAATCCTCTTAAAGAACGATAAAATGTAAGAAATCATGAAAGCATGCATACATGTACAAATAAAGCATATTTTATGTTTACCTTCTATTACTGCGTCATCTGCATTAAAAAGTCCTTGTGGGCCTCGATTACCTAATACATATACTGCCCCTGATCTCGAGGTATTTGTTCTATTGATAATATTATAATTATCATGTGTTAAGTAAGACTTGAGAACACAATTTTTGAAAGAAGAAAACTTATATAAGTAGTAGCCTCTGGGATGAATATTGGCTATAGGGTCATATCCAACGTCAGAAATTGATGAGAGAGCTTATTAGAGGTCACCTAGCAATGAGTCAGTAGATCGAGAGTAGTAGTAAGTCTGTCGGCCACTACTTAAGGGATCAAGAACTAAAAGGATCCACAGAGGAGGGCACCATAGAAGAAGAACCCTCACCGCTAGGAATGATGTGGGGGTGCTGATAAGGCCTCTCCTATGTAGAGGGCCTAGGGTGAGGAGCAGGTGCCCTAGTAGCTGCCTAAAAGATGAAAGATAAGTCATAGAATAACATTTATAAGTAAATATAATATAAGTGAAATAAAACATTGCATGCTCACCTGAAGTGCAGGTACAGTAAAAGGCACTCGCTGTAAAAGATGAGCCCGTGTAAAGTCCACATAGCGGGACTTTCTCTGCTCACAATAGTCTATGGCATCCTCTCCCTGTAGGGCATGATCAAGCTCATCTCCCTCTAACTCATGAGCCCATAAGATATATCAGGGAGGAGCAAGAGGTGGATGCCTCACTCAGGCGCCTGTCCGCCACTGATGTATCCTCTCCCTAAGGAACCAAACCCTCCTCTCAGATAGAGGGATAGAGCAAACCATAGCCTGTGTCCACCTTGAGGGCCTCACAAGTTCAAACATAGTTGTAAGAATAAACAAGTAAGTGGATGAATTTGATTAATAAGTTTATTGCTAATTCCAGTTATGTTTGCAGGTACCTACCTTGTCGTAAGTGAGCGTGTTCAGTTACTTGCAGTGGACATGAACATGAGCCACAGGCCTCCTCCAAGCCCGACTAGGACCCCACATCGCCATCGCAAGGAAGGGGTAATCACAGACCCTAGTAATCCCCACTATTAACTCCAACTCTAGAGCCCAATCCTATAAAAGAAGCAAAAGGTTGTTAGTAAAATTGAATAGTAATAGTTAGGATGGAATATAAAGGTAAAAGAGAAAGGAAAATATCAGTATGCATGCCAGAAACCACAAAGTCACCTAACTCTATGTACCGGCTCATCCATGCTCTTATAAAGATAAGCTAAGGCATAACTGCCCCAGTCATAGGTTGCCATCAAATCTAGGTCCCTGAAAGGCATCAAAAAGCTCAAATCCACAAAGCTAGCTATATCTGCGAAAAGCATAGTGCCCAGCAAGTAGATAAGGAAAGCACGTACCACCTGATCAATTTGTAGAGAAGAATAAAGGGAAATGGCGAGATAAAGAAATTAGGGATTTTAAACAAGATTTGGGGGTTTTTTATAGCTACAGGACGGACTTGTAGAGGCGATCGCCTCTACATACAGGTGGCGCCTCTATGAGAAGAGGCAAATGATCTATCACCTCTTCACATAAAGGCGACACCTTTTTAAAAAGGCAACACCCCTACAACAGGCAGAATGGATCTTCATATCACTGAAAATTATTCAAGTTGTACATGTAAAGTCAAAATAAAACATTTTAGAAATAAAAATGCCTCCATTCATTCAAAATTCTGCCAAAAATTGAGTTTAAAATTCACAATTCTCATCCATCTAGTGCAAAATATGAAGGTATAAAAGTAAAAATCAATTCAAATAATAAAAGGGCAACAGTGCAAAGTATCAAATATTTCTAAACAGAACATCCCTATGCTAGCAAAAATCTCTAGAGCGTACTCTCTGCTCATCACTCTTGGACTCATCGATCTCCTCGTCAACTGGCTCATTTGTAAGCTCATCAACTGGTTCATCTGCAGAAGCATCAGTAGGGTCAGTCCCATCATCGTCACTACTATCCTCAGACTCCTTATCAGCTACCCCCTCCTCCTTGTCGCCTCGACCTGAAGAGCGATGAGCTAGCGCTCAAGGGCAGTGATCCTAGCCTGACTGGCCTCATCTCGATCTTATTAAAGAATGATAAAAGGTAAGAAATCATGAAAGCATGCATACATGTACAAATAAAGCATATTTTATATTTACCTTCTATTACTGCGTCATTTGCATCAAAAATTTCTTGTGGGCCTCGATCATCAAATACATATACTCCCCCTAATCTCGAGGTATCTATTCTATTAATAATATTAGAACTATCATGTGTTAAGAAAGACTTGAGAACACAATTTTGAAAGAAGGAAACTTATATGAGTAGTAGCCTCTAGGAAGAATGCTAGCTCTAAGGTTATATCCAATGTAGAAACTTATGAGAGAGCTCATCAGAGGTCACCCAGAAATGAGTCAACAGATCAGAAGCAGTAGTGAGTCTACCGGCCACTACCTGGGGGATCAAGAACTAGAAGGATCCACAAAGGAGGGCACCCTAGAAGAAGAACCCTTACCGCTAGGAATGATACGAGGGCACTGATGAGGCCTCTCTTGTGTAAAGGGGCCTAGGGCGAGGAGCAGGTGCCTTAGTAGCTACCTAAAAGATGAAAGATAAGTCAAAGAACAACATTTATAAGTAAATATAAAATAAGTGAAATAAAACATTGCATGCTCACCTGAAGTGCAGGTACAGGAAAAGGCACTCACTGTAGAAGATGTGTAATAACCCATTTTTTAAATTATTTTAATATACATCAAGATATGCAGTGTTAATAAATTTAAAAGTTATATTTATTTATTTTACTATTTTCTGATTTATAATTATTATTTTATGTTAAATTATATTTTTCTACGTAAATATTTTATTTTAGAAACTTATTATTTTAAACATTTAATTTGCATTATTGATATTTATTATTTCGAATAGTATTATTTTAATAATATTAATTTTAGTGCGTTATTATTTCTATTATTATTTTTATTAATTTAAATTATTTATATTATTATTAAATTATTTCATTAGTATTATTAATATTATTTTTTTTTATTGTTAATTTTAATATATGTGTGTGTTTATATGTGTGTGTGTGTGTGTGTGTATACATACAAAAATCGAAAATAGAAGAAAGAAAACGCAAACACAAAACACTGCAAACCTTCCTCCCCGTGCGTCACTGTCCATTCCCCTACTATCAGTGTGCCTCCTCCCCTTACTCGTCGGACCGTCACCTTCTTCCTGCCAGCTCCACCGCCTTCCTCCTTCTTCTCCGGCGCCGGCAGCAACTAAGACAGCAATAGTGGTTATAAGAGGTTTTCAGGCCATTTCTTCCTCCTCTGGCCACCTTAGCTTTCACTTGCTGAAGCTTCCCAGAAGGCTTCTGATGCTCAGCTTTCACTTGCTGACATGTCAAACACTTAGCAACATATTTAGCAACATCCTTCTTCAGTCCATCCCACCAGTACAAATCTCTAATACTGTGGTACATCTTAGTGACACCTGGATGTACGCTGTAGGCTGTAGAATGTACTTCTTCTAGGATCTCTTCTCTCAAATTATCCACATCAGGAACACACAATCTACCACTGATCCACAAAACACCATCATCATCGAGTGCAAAATCAGTGAACTTCCCTACTCGGACATTCTCAGCAAGCTCTTCTAGAATAGGATCTCTGCTTTGAGTTACCTTAATCCTATCTCTCAGTACAGATCGCACCTTAAACTGAGCTAGCAGTCCACCTGATCTACTAATCTTCATCATCAGACCTTGATCCACTAACAGATGCAACTCCTGGATCAACGGTCTCCTTTTTACACTGATGTGAGCAAGACTACCTGAAGACTTCCTACTCAAGGCATCTGCTACCATATTAGCCTTGCCTGGGTGATATAGTATCTCATAGTCATAATCTTTCAATAGTTCCAACCATCTCCTCTACCTCAAATTCAGACCTCTCTGCTGAAAAATGTACTTAAGGCTCTTATGATCAGTAAAAATCTCACAAGTCACCTCGTACAAATAATGTCTCCAGATCTTGAGAGCAAAGATCACTACAACCATCTCTAGGTCGTGGGTAGGATAGTTTTGTTCATGCTTCTTCAACTGCCTCGAAGCATAGGCTATTACCCTACCATTCTGCATCAACACACAACCTATGCCAACTCTAGAGGCATCACAATAAACTGTGAACTTATCCATACCATTAGGCAAAGCTAAAACTGGAGTTGTGGTCAACTTCTCCTTCAGCAATTGAAAACTATTCTCACAAGCTTCTAACCACTCAAATATCACATTCTTCTGAGTCAATCGAGTCATAGGAGCTATAATTCTAGAAAAATCCTATACAAACCTCCTATAGTACCCGGCTAAACCTAGAAAATTATGAATCTCTATAACTGAAGTTGGTCTAGGCCACTCAGACACTGCCTCAATCTTCTGTGGATCAACCTAGATACCTTCTTTAGACACCACATGTCCAAGAAATGCAAAACTCTTCATCTAGAAATCACACTTTGAGAATTTAGAATAAAGTTAATGTTCTCTGATTGTCTACAGTACAGTCCTCAAGTGATATACATGTTCCTCCATACTCCTCGAATACACCAGTATATCATTGATGAAGACTACCACAAACTGATCCATATATAGTCTGAATACCCTGTTCATCAAGTCCATACAAGTTGTTGGTGCGTTAGTCAAGACAAAAGACATCACCAGAAACTCATAATGGCCATATCGAGTGTGGAATGCCATTTTAGGAACATCGGCTTCACTGATCCGCAACTGATGATAGCCCGACCTCATATCAATCTTAGAAAAGAACTGTGCACTATGTAGCTGATCAAACAAGCCATCTATCCTTGGAAGAGGATACTTATTCTTTACTGTCACCTTGTTCAGCTCTCTGTAGTCAATGCACAGTCTCAGGGTACTATCCTTTTCCTCACAAACAGGACTGGTGCACCCCAAGTAGAAACACTGGGTCTAATAAAACCCTTATCTAACAACTCTTGCAACTGCTCCTTCAACTCTTTTAACTCTGCAGGAGCCATTCTGTAGGGTGGCATAGATATAGGGGTAGTGCTTGGAACCACATCTATATAAAACTCAATCTCTCTGTGAGGTGGTAAACCTAGTAACTCCTCAGAAAAAACATCAGGAAACTCACAAGCAACAGGAACATCTGTGAGTGATAACTTCTCCACTGAAGTATCCTTGATTAATGTCAAATATCCCTGATAACCCTTCCTCAGCAACTTACTAACCGTAATAGCATAGATGAGATTCTGAGGTGCTGAACTCCTATCACCCACAAACTTAAATTCTTTTTCACCAGGAATTTTGAAAGTCACCTCTTTACTCTGACAATCCACCATGGCATAATGTTGAAATAACCAATCCATACCTAGAATAACATCGAACTCCATCACATTCAATAAAATCAATTCAGCAGATAATTCTCTACCTCCGATAAGAACTGGACAACCATAAAGAACAACATCGGTGTCTAGAGAGTCACTTAGAGTTGGAAGACTTGGAAGCAAAAATAGGAGAAACGAACAAATGCGTGGCACCCAGATCAAACAAAACCCATGCATCCAGGTAACAGATAGAAATAATACCTTCCACGACTACATTAAATGCCTAAGCATCCTGTTGAGTTATATGAAAGACTCTGGCCTATCCTCGACCTCCCTGCTGGCTAGTGGAAGCCTGGCCAACACCTTTAGCACCTCCTCTGGTACCTCTACCATGACCCTATTGGGGAACAATCTAGGTAGAAATTTGATGCTGGGTTGGAGGCAACTGAAAAGGAACGAGTGCAGCACTAGCAATCGACTGCTGAGAAAATCACGAAATCTGTGGCTGCTGATACCCAGAATAGGGACACGATCTAGCAAAATGTCCCGTCTGCCAGCATCTAAAACACATCAGTGGTGTCATGTAACATGGTCCCTAATGGACTCTGCCGTAAGTCTGACATACACTAGCAACTGACCCAAAACTACATTCACTACTACTACTCAAAGTGCCTGACCCAAGTTTGAATGGTCTACGCTGACCTCTACAGCCATGTCTACTGCTTCGATGTACCCGCTGCTGCTGTCTCTGAGTCTGCTGGGCTGGACCCCTCTTTTGACTACTCGATCCAATCTAAAAACTCAAGTACGGAGTACTCTGGAATCCACCTGACTGAACACCTAGTTGGTAATAATTAGGCATAGCTCCTTGCCTGACTAGCCTCAGCTCAATCTCCTTGGCCAACTTTATCATTGACCCCAAAGCAAGGCCTGTTGTAGGCATACCAACAAATGCAAAACCCAATCCAGTAACGTATGTAGTGATCGTAAAATATTGGTCTCGCATCAAATCCTTTGCATATCTGCTAAGCCGAAGGAACTCTCGAGTGTAATCCTCGACAGATCTATCCCCTCGGGAAATGCTGGTCAACCGGAGTCTATAACTCATGCAAAGTGGCTTTAGGCAGAATCTTCTCATGAATCGCTCTCTGAACTGAGCCCAAGTCATCGTCATCATATACGGTTGGATCATCTGTATAAACTAGTCCAGGGCTGGTCCCTTAACAGAAAGCTCAACTATCATGATCCGCTGGTACTCGGTGTGAGCAGTCCGAGTCCTCATCTCGATCGCATGCAGAAAATCCAATGGATCAGACTTCCCATCAAAGGCAATCCTACCGACTCTGGCATAAAATAGAGCTACCTCAGGGTCAGACATACCCTGCTGATAGGCAGGCTAAATAGGCTAAGCTATTAGAGGTACAAGAATATCCTCGTACTCTAGCTCTACAGGCTCCTTGTAACAGCCCAGACCAACCCACATCAGATATTGTCTGCTTTGCCCAGGCCCAGCCCGCAGCACATGGTTTTAAAATGTGTCTAATGGGAGAAGGTATCCACACCCTTATAAGGCGTGCTTCGTTCTCCTTCCCAACCGATGTGGGATATCACAATCCACCCCCCTTAGGGCCTAGCGTCCACGCTGGCACACCGATCCGGGCTCCGGCTCTGATACCATTGTAACAGCCCAGACCAACCCACATCAGATATTGTTCGCTTTGCCCAGGCCCAGCCCGCAGTGCACGATTTTAAAACGCATCTTATGGGAGAAGGTATCCACACCCTTATAAGGTGTGCTTCATTCTCCTTCCCAACCGATGTGGGATATCACAATCCACCCCCCTTAGGGCCCAGCGTCCACGCTGGCACACTGATCCGGGCTCTGGTTCTGATACCATTGTAACAGCCCAGACCAACCCGTATCAGATATTGTCCGCTTTGCCCAGGCCCAGCCCACAGCGCACGATTTTAAAATGCGTCTAATGGGAGAAGGTATCCACACCCTTATAAGGCGTGCTTCATTCTCCTTCCCAACCAATATGGGATATCACACTCCTCATCCTGAATCTCTCTCTGTCTATGGTGACCTGCCACTCCTCGAGGTCTACCTCTGCCATGACCTCTGCGCCTAATTGGTGGCTCAGGAGGTAAAACCTCATCCTGGAAGGACTCATCATCCTTGGCCTCAAAGACCGGTGGAGTGACACACGCTCGCCTCTTTATTCTGAAAAGACAAATAGAAGGATTCAGACAAAATAGACAATGGAGGATAATGCAGAAAACTAAATCAAGGAATATGTGTCAAGACATATTCGAACCTAATTCACTGCAGTAGTTTCAAAAGAAAACACAACACTGAAAACTAGGGCCATAACTCACACAACTAAAGGCCTGACATAAAACTCTGCTCTGATACCAACTTTGTCACTACCTAAAATAGGGGCCATGACCAGCGCAAGGGAACGGGAATTCTTTCGAATCCGGAACCCGTAGCAAGCCTAAAAAAAAATAAAAGCATGCAATATAATAAAATAAATAAAATATTTATGCAGCAAAAATTAAATCTCGAATATAAAATAATAATTTCTCAGCTCACTTAAATAACATAAATCACATCTTATATATAATAAAGCTTCAAGTACAAATTTTAGTGTAACACTCTGAATTTAAAATCTCATACAATTAAAATTCAAATACAATCCCGCAACAGATTAAAGTACAACCACTACTACAGTGTGTAGAGTACAAAATAAAACTTAGGTAAGCAGTTTATATAATAAGGCCGGAGCAGAAGAAATCCGGCAGACAGGTCTACTGCTGAGGTCTGAAGACGAAGACTCTCCTGTAAAAATATCAATGGAGGGGAGTCAGACCTCACTGAGTAAATTATTATAATATATATACATGCATAACTAAATGTCAAATGCAGACACTCGATAGTATATATAATAAATATATATACAGGAAAATACACACATATGCAAAGAAAAATCATTTTATAATGAAAACTATCAATTTGTGAAGGATCAAATAGAACCCTATATTTTCACAACCTCAAATATCAATAGAATTCACTTAAGCCATACAGGCCCACTTAGTTCCAAATAATTCACTTAGTCCAATTGGACAATAGACTGGTCCCGAGACACTAAGTCAACCAAGCTCCAGCAGTCTGACTATCAGTGTGATGGGCCTCGAGACACTTGGTCAACTGAGCTCTAACAATCACACTCTCAATCACATCTCATATCAATCAAATCAATCAACAAGTCATAATCCACTAATAGGTTAGTAATTTAACCTAAAATCTACTGTCGTATCGGTACGTACTTGGTCCTAGTGATGCCCACTATGAAGCACGTTCAATTGATATCCTTCATTTATATAAAATATACATTCAAGAAAATAAATGATGCATAATGATATTTAGAATAAACAAATATGCCATATGTATACCAGAAATATACCTAAAATAAACTAAGTATATTTCAGGTATATATACGTATAATCAACTCAAATAATCACAAAACATATTAAATTAAACCAATAATGTATTTAAAAACAAGCCATATTTAATTGAAAAGGAAAACATACATTTATTTCGTAATATACCAAAATATATTAAAAGTATACCAAAAATATACTTAAATATTCAAGTAGGCAATTATGCAAAGTTTACATTTAAAACATAGAATTCTAAAACATGCACCCTAAGTAATGCATATATATCATAATAACTCACAGTTGTGCACTCCATAAGACGGGTCCGACAGGCCTGGTCCATTAAGCCTCGGTCTCGGCACAACTAACAAATAAATAAATAACACGAAATTAGAGTAAATCTAACTTAATTTCTAAAAACTTGATCTAGAATTCTAGACACAGACAAAGAATAGGAATTAAACCTGATATCACTTTTTACGAGAATTCTACCGAAAATTCGACAAAACCTCTTCTGTAAAATGGACATCTCTCTATGTAAAAAGTAGAGCCCATCCTGCAAGAAAACACACTTCGAATAGATTTCACAAAACATTCGCACAACCCTCAGTCGGAATCCCAAATTACAAATTCCACCGACCGAGGTCCACAATTCACAATAAAATACACAAAATATATTAAAATTTCATAAATATCAAAAATACCCTTTTGATACCAAAATATAGCAAATTAAATATTTAAACACTAAAAATAATTATTTTACCAATATTTACTTAAAAACCCTAATATTAATATAATATTATTAAAAATTGATATTTCACGATAAATACACCAATATTAATAAAAATTCGTTTTATAAATCCAAATTACTCAATTAGTGTAAAAACATACTAAAAATTACTAAAAACCCATTTATTTACAAAAATAGTATATTATATATAATTTGAAAATAATTTTCAAAAAATAGTTTTAATTAGTTAAAAATTGTGAATAATTTGTAAAAAATCATTTTTATACCTCAAATAATTATTAAAACCAATTAAACTTAATATTTAACTAAAATTACTATCAAATTACCAAAATACCCCTAATATATAAAAATTCACATAATATACTATAAATACTCAAAAAATTCAATAAAAAATTATATAAATATTCTAAAATTATTTTCTCAACATATAATTTAATAAAATCAACAATTATACTCAATTTACCAATTAATTCTAACAAAACACATATAAAACCTATATTTTCAAAATTGACATAAACTAAATAAAATTATAATAATTACAAAAAAATCACAAAAATTATAAAATTAATTCTAAAATTAATTTCAACCACCATAAACACTAAAAATCACAGTTTCACAATTTATTTAATTAATTTAAGAAAATTAGAAAATAATAATAAAATAATAAAAAATTCACAAAAATCAAAATAAATTCCAAAAATTCCACAAAAATTCCAGAGTATAGATTAAGCTAAGGGAAGCATAATTTATGAAGGAACTAAGCTTGAATCTCAAAGATAGAAGTTCAAAAAATCAAGAAACATAAATGGTCAAAAATGAAATCAAGCTCAAAACCTCACCAAATCGAGTTTTCAAGATATAAGAAGCTTGGAAACGGCTTCTATGGAGTCTAGGGAGTTCAACAACACCAGAATCACCGGATTTGGTGGTCAAAAAGTCGATGAACGGTGAAGAGATGAGTTTCGGCAATTTCGACTTCCACAGGTTATAGACGATGCTGGAGAAGATGATAGAGATGGCAGAGTAGCTAGAGGATGAGGCGACACTCTGGGAGGCACACCGATGGCCTAGGATCAGATGATGAGGGAGGGGGAGTCTCGGCTGGGTTTCAAGTGTAGGAGGAAGATGATAGCTTTCTCTTTTATATATATATATATATATTAATACATAAAATAATAATAATAATGCGTGAAACAATATAATTTAGTAAAATAAAATAACATTAAACATAAAATATTATTTTTCCAAGATAATAAGTTTCGGGATAAGTTTTACATAGAAAACTATAAATAAACATAAAATAACGCTAATAATTCATAAAATAATTAAATAATCAAATATATATTATCATATTTATTAACACTGCATATCCCGATTTAAAATAAAAATATTTAAAAACTCGGGTTATAACAACTAGGACCATGTACATACCAGTGCGATAGATTTAGGGTTGAGTAAAAATTACTTGTGGTGATTATGATTTGATTTAAGATTGATTAAGAATATTAATGTGACTGAGTAGTGTGGATCTTGGAGCTTAGTTGACCTAGTGTCTCGAGGCCAATCACACTAACAGTCAGACTGCTAGAGCTCAGTTAACTTAGTGTCTCAGGGCCAGTCTACTATCCATATGGAATAAGTGAATTAATTTGGAATTAAGTGAGCCTGTATGGGTAGAGAGTTGCTATTGATTGAGGTTGGGATTAAATAGGGTTCTATTTGATCCTTTAATAAAACATATGTTTTTCAGCATTCTCATATAAAGTGATTTCAGCATCTGTGTGAAATGCTTGTATATATATTTATTATATACGGATGATTGATTGCATATGTCATTAGGAAATGCATGTATGTATAATATAATAATTCACTTAGTGAGGTCTAACTCTCCTCAATTGATTTTTCAGGAGATTTTTTTTCTTCAGATCTAAGCAGTAGGCCCATCCGCCGGATTTCTTCTGTCCCAGCTATTTTGTGTAAATTATCTACTTAAATTTATTTGTACTCTAGAAAACTACAATAATGGGTTGTACTTTATATTTGTAAGTTGGTATGTAATTTCAGAGACCTTTATCTGAATATTGTGTATTATATTTTATTTTATAATATGACAGAGTTTATTTTTATTATATTGGTTTGAGATTTAAATTATGGTGCATATTTTATTTTAATTATTGTATGCTTTTATTTTTAAGGCTTGCTACGGGTTTTGGATTCAAAAGAATTCTCGTTCCCTAGCACCAGTCATAACTCCCAGTTTGGGTCGTGACAAGATAAGCCCGTGCAAAGTCCACGTAGCGAGATTTCCTCCTCTCGCAATAGTCTACGACATCCTCTCCCTGCAGGGTGTGATCGAGCTCATCTCCCTCCAACTCATACGCCCAGAAGATATATTAGGGAGGAGCAAGAGGTGGATGCCTCACTCGGGCACCTGTCCACCATTAATGTATCCTCTCCCCGAGGAACCAAACCCTACAGTCAGGGCCTCTAAGCAAAACCCTCCTCTCGGATAGGGGGATAAAGAGAACCATAGCCTATGTCCACCTTGCCTAAGGACCCCACAAGTTCAAACATAGATGTAAGAATAAATAAGTAACTAGATGAATTTTATTAATAAATTTATTGCTAATTCCAGTTATGTTTATAGGTAGCTACCTTGTCATAAGTGAGCGCGTTTAGTCACTCGCAATGGATATGAACACAAGCCACATGCCTCCTCCAAGCCCGGCTGGGACCCCACCTCGCCATCGCAAGGAAGGGGTAATCACGAACCTTAGTAATCCCCACTATTAACTCCAGCTCTAGAGCCCAATCCTGCAAAAGAAGCAAAGGGTTGTTAGTAAAATTGGATAGTAATAGTTGAGATGGAATATAAAGGTAAAAGAGAAAAGAAAATATCAGTATGGCATGCTAGAAACCACAGAGTCGCCTAACTCTACGTACCAGCTCATCCATGCTCCTATAAAGATAAGTTAAGGCATAGCTGCCCCAGTCATAAATTGCCACCAAATCTAGGTCCCTCAAAGGCATCAGAAAGCTCAAATCCACAGAGCTAGCTGTATTTGGAAAAAGCGTAGTGCCCAGCAGGTAAACAAAGAAAACATGTACCACCTGATCAATCTGTAGGGGTGTAATGGTTGCCTCAACTTAGTGCAAGTGTAAAAGCTCCTAATCGAATCGAGCTTTATTATGTGGGTCCCTTTTATATTTGGGACCATACCAAGTACACACTTGATGAAATCAAGATGGTCAAGATATAATTGATGGAGACTGGCATCAAAAGGAATAGAATCCCCAGCACAAGTAACGCTAATGATTGCGGTAAAGGCCACTGGATTAAAGGTGAACTCCCGAAGGGAAGATGGAATGTGTGGGTTGTGTCAAACCACCTCTCCATCAGGGCATGTAGGGGCTGGTAGTCTATAAGCCCCTGTTGTGCTTAGAGTGCCAAGATGAAGTCAGAGAACCCGGTATCATAAATCTGAGTCTAAGCTGTGTCAATAAGCTCATCGTACCAGATGCGCGCACCACTGAAGTTCCTAACACCCTTGAGGGTGTGGGCATCGAGCTAAGAGAGTAAAATAGGGAGTAGAATTGTCATTTTATGCAATAAATTTTCAAACTTGTGTTGAATCCTGTCGCTAAGGCGAATGCCTCTATCGAAGAGGTGATTGCCTCAGTGATGAGGCGTCGCCTCCTGATATAAAGGCGATTGCCTCATTAAGAAGTGCCTAAATAAAATAGGCGAATGCCTCTTTATAAAGAAGTGGTCGCCTCATCGAAGAGGTGACTCCTCTTCGTGTCGGCAATCTAATAGTATAATTTAAAATTTTAATTTTCAATCAATAAAATTTAATTTCTTTCAGTTAAATTGATAAATGTGCATCTATGAATAATAACCCGATGTTATTTAATGATATTCATAAGAAAAATTAAGGAAATTGGGTACTAACCTCTTCGGTGGCTAAGCCGCAAATATAGGATCACAGATCCATAAACAGGGGGATCTGATCTTCAATACTGAGCCCGAAACTCCAAGAGGGATGTATCATAGGTGCCACTTGGTCCCACATTAGCAAATTCAGGGTCATGCAGCGTCTATATTGAGAAAATATGGAGAGTGAAAGAGAAAGAGAAATAAGAGAAAAAGGGAAAAAGAAAGGGAATTTAAGAAGTGAAAGTGACCCTTAGTTAATAAGTGAAAGTGACCTTTAGAAAGTAAAAGAGAGAATTTATATGATTAGGGTAAGAGAGGAAGATTGAAAGAAAAGAAAATAAGGAGTAGAGGGTGAGGCCTACTTAGTGAAATAAAGCACGGAATGGCTTATGGCTTACCGAGAAAAAAATGGTGAAAAAAATCGAATGAGAATTTCTGCATCACTAATCGGGTATATCCCAAAATAAATCTTTGGATAAGAATACTCTAATCAAAGCATCAGGAAGAATAAGTATCTGATCGGATTTAAATCCTCGAAGTGCGTGAAAGAATAAATGTTTGGTTGAGTTTGAATCCCTGAAGTGCATAGAAGAATAAGTGTCTGGTCGGGTTTGAATCCCCAACGTACACAGAAGAACAAGCATCTAGTCAGGTTTGAATCCTCGAAGTACATATCTTATGAGGTGTCTGGTCGAGTTTGAATCCCCGAAGTATGCATCTCAGGAGGTGTCTGGTCAGGTTTGAATCCCCGAAGTGCATTCTTCTTTCATTGAATAACTCTCGAGCCAGGAAAACTCGAGTTTTATGCCAAACTATAATGAGTAACTGATCGGGCCAGGAAAACCCAAGGAACACGATTATGTTTCATCTCTTTTTACTAAGTGGAGATTGGGTCATGCTCAAGATTCATGGCAAACTATAATGAATAACTGATCAGGCTAAAAAAATCTGAGGATCGCGGTTATGTTTCATCTCTTCTACTGAGTGACTTCTCGAGCTAAAAAAACTTAGGAATCATGCCAAATTTATAATGAGCAGCTGATCGAGTTAGCTTAACCTGAGGATCATGGCTACGTTTCTCTTCTATCTCTACTGAGTGAAGATTAGACCATGTTTAAGATTCATGAAAAATTTATTAATAAGTGGTTGATCAGGCCAGGAAAACCTAAGGATCACGATCATATTTCAAAGATGAAGTTCGACCTCTTGGGTTTGAATTCCTAAGGCTAGCGGCCCGAGTAAAGCTCATAGGTCAAGTATGTCGTTCTTACTCTTTATTATTTGAGTTGCATGTTGCTTTTTTAAAAAATTATTTTTAGAAAATTCAATTTTAAAACCAAGGGGGCAAACTGTGGACCCATTAGTTTGATCGACCCACAATAAAAGCCCGATGATGAGAAAGTTCGAGTTTTGAATGCAAAGTGAGCTCAAGACTACTCTAAAGTTGACTCTGAAAGGCCAAAACATTGAGTCAAGCCCAAAAATACCATATTCAAGCCTAAAATTAAGCTAAAGCCATTTCCTCTTAGCCCAAAGGCCCTGACCTAGCCCTGGTGAAGAGGCGATCACCTTAATAAAGAGGCGTCGCCTCTTTACCCTAAATATTAGTGAGGCAACACCTCATCAAATAGGCATCACCTCTTCACACCCACCCTCTACAACATTAAATTTCATTAATGGCAATGGTTGGAGGCTCACCTGCTGAAGATTTGGTCATTTTTTTAACATAAAAAGAAAGGGAAAAGCAAGGGAAAGAGCCTAGAGAATGAAAAAAATAAGGGGAGAGGGTGAGAATGAGTTTTTAAAAAATTGAAAAAGAGGAAAGGGTGAGAGGCTTTAAAAAAAGGATGTGGGGGCATAAGAGAGGAGGTTGGCAACCAGAGGGGTAAAAAAAATGTCTGAAAAAAAAAAGACAGAGAAAAGGAAAAAAAAGAAAGAATAAAGGAAGAAAAAGAAAATCGAGAAAGCTAAAGATTTGAATTTTTTAGGAAGGAAAGGGGTTTCTCTTGCATTCAGAGTCTCAAATCAATCAATGAAACTCTGAGGGCTTAGTTAGGAGTATCAAGCACGTCCAAGTCAGTAAGCTTCCCCCTTCTTAAGCTTTAAATCCTTTATTTTCATTAAAAGTATTGATTCATTATTGTTGTGTTTGTATTCTTGAGTTTTATTGCTTGTTTAAAGTCATATGTGAAGCATGATTGCATGAAATACTGAATATTGATAGTTAATCTTTGTATATTTATGTCTGTTTCTTGTTTATTTGTATGAGTATTGAATTTCTTAGGATTTAAGAAATGTAGCCTGTCTCTATCCATAAAGAGACGTTGCCCCTTCATGATGAGGTGACAAGAACATCGCCTCCTGGTTAGAAGGTGATGCCTCTTTGAAGAGGCGCCGCCATCTAATCAAAATCTATATGAACTCTGCCTTACTCTTCCATGCTTGTTTTGTACTTTCAGCATGATTTCCATGTTTAATTTGTTATATCTCCTAATTTTATGCATGATTATTATGTTGTTTGGTATTATTTTTAATGTTATATTATTGTGTTATTTTGTGGACTATTTTGTGAATTTATTTCTATTTATTTTGTGAATATTATTTGTTAATTATTTGTAGATATTATTGTTGTTTGTGAGATACAACTAATTTGTATTTGTTGTAGGAATTATTTGATGATGTTTAATCACTAGATGATTACTTTATTAATCAGTTCTTAAGAGTTTTGATTTGTATAATTAATTAATTTATTTTCGGTTTATTTTTCGTTTATGTACCATTTATTTTCAGTATCTTTTATGTTGTTTATTTACACTAAAAATCGTAATCTTTAATCCCTCTCTCCTTTTATTTGGAATGAATGGTTGTAAATTATTATTATTTGTTTTATTTGTGATTGAATGTCGGGACATAAGCATGAAATGAAACTAATTTGCAAACTTAGAATAAAATCTAAAATTGGAAACCAATCGCGATTAGTATGTTAATAAGGAAATAATTTAATAATCAAAGGTAATAAAATACCAAACACACACAGAGGTCAACCGCAAGGTTGGGTGAGCATTCCAAAAGTCCATCCCCAGTTTCCGAACCCGATCTCTGATAAGCGCTTCTAGGAACCTTCGTGGAATTTAATTGCTGTATAATATATCCCGACTTTTATTCGGGTGGCGACTCTATCTCTATTTTGAGCCACAAACCCATTATGCATTTTCTAGTAAATCCTGAACTCGCACAATGTTATAGTCGCAAACACTTGGGCACACAATTAACCCCGTCGCCTACACATATATTATATAATTTCTTAATTTGATATAAATTAGTATATCACTAAAAGAAGTTAGAAATCCATGAAAAAATAGTTAAATAATAATTTTTCTCTAATGATATCTTTAAGTACATAGTTTGAATTTATTATCTTCTCTAATGATATTTTAAAATAGATAGTTTGAATATTATCGTTATCAATTTAAAAAAGAATAATCACAATTTGCTATTTTTTTTTCCATTCTAAATATTTAAATATTAATTTTCTCAACCAAAATTTAAAATTTTTATAACATCATGAAAATAAAACCAACATATATAATTTATATAAATTAATTGATTTTTTATTTTTTACATAATACAAAAAATATTATTTGTTAAATTGTATTTTATTAATTTTTTGTTGCGGATATTAAACTTTTTAAAATAACATTTGTTGAACGTACATATTCTACCATTATGCTATTAATCTTGTAAAATTATTATCATTAGAAAAGGATATGTACCTTTCAAAAAAAAAGAAAAGGATATGTTGCAATGAACTGATAAGAGAATGAAAAAAACAACTGATCACAGCTGTTCTCATTTAAGAATTAAGAGTCAAATTTTAAATTGTAATATATATATATATATATAATTATTAGAAAAAAAACAAACTTTAATTTTAAAAAGGTGAAGAGAGAAAAAGGGAAGCAGTCATTTTGTAATTTTGTGGGTTGAAGAGAGAACGAACCCAAAGACACTGCAAGTGGGAGGAGACGAGAGGACGACTTACTCAACCAAAAATCAAACATTGTACGGACCCATTTTCCACTCCTTATACACAGCGCAGATCTGTGCTCTGGTGCTAACAAAAATTCTCTTCTGTTTCTTTATTTTCCAATGCCCTGAAACCCACCCAACAACAATCACCTTCCTTTTCCTTTTCTTTTTCTTTATAAATAATGAGCTCTGAGTTGTAAAGATTCCTCCCCCAAAAATGGACTCCGAAACGGCGTCGTCGGTGGATGAACAGGTGGCTGTTGGTGTTGGTCCCGGTGCTACTGGACCTGATACCAGAGGTAGGCATCGGATTCTTGCTGAACTCAAGCGCGTCGAGCAAGAAATCAAATTCTACCAGGTAACTTTTCTTGTTTTTAATTAATTAATTGATTAATATGCTGCAATGTTGCAGCTTTTTTTCTCTTTTTTCTTTATTTCTAGAAAAATGAGCTTGGGAGGATAAAGAACTAAAAGGGTGTGTTTTTGAATTGTTCAAAGTGGTTCTTTTTAAGCTTTTCTTGAGACTTTATCTTTCTTTACTTCCATTTCTGGTATATTCAATTGGATGCTTACTTTGGTGGCTGCAGGTTCAGCTCAATTTTTGGGTTTTCGCTTTTAGGGTATTGTGGATTTAATGCTGCCATTTCACCAAAATTTAGCGTTTGAACTTGGTTTTACACATGATCATCTGGCTTACTTAACTAATTGTGTAGGTAATGAAGGTTTTATGGTTGATTCAAGAATTTGGAAATTGAAATCTTTTTTTTTTTTTTTTCCTGGGGGAGGGTCTATGTAGATATCAAGTTAGTACACTTATGGAAAAGGTTAAAACTTTGCACAATGGTCCAAAATTTACTGCTTGAAAATGATTTCAAAGGAAAACTGAATAACATAAAATGTAGTGCGTTATATTCGTAATCTTTTGCGTTTTGGACTTTTAGTACTTGTACATCTAACAATGCTGCTGGCCTACACATCTTAACATGCAGTCTTTTTTGTTGTTTAAACATGTTATATCCACCTGGATCAAGCGATGTGAATAATTTTGACAGAGCTGCATACAAAGGTTTAACCAGCTTTTGACATCATTTTGGTGTAATAATGCATAATAGTGATAATGTTTTGCCCCATATGTAATGTTGGGTAGAGTTCAATAATTTAGTTGCTTGCCCAACTTATATTGCATAGGAATGGAGTGATTTGTATGCAAAGTGTAAGCTTATTTGCTTTGCACTGTTTAGTGTGAAATATAGTGCTAGCACTAGATCAGGCACTCTATTATCGCTAATAGCCCCTCAAAGTGCCTTCTGTTGCAGTTATGAAATAGGAAAGGACCACTTCAAAGCCTGAGAGTAAATACAAGCTTTCTAAGGGAGGTCATTTTTTACTCCTTTTTCACAAATAGTGAAATTGTCTTAAGTTGATATTCACTTCCTAAATTAGCAATCCGCAATGATTTTCCTGATTGCTAATAACTCCCTGTCAACACCTTTTAGTACAAATCTAGTAAGCTCCATTTACTTGAACATTCTAGAAGTCGCTTTCATCTTTAGTTGGAATTAAGTAGAACTTAGTAGTTCCCACATACCAGACAATTCTCTCAAATTTGTGTTGCTTCCTGTTGCAATGCACTGAAAAAATGTTAAACCCATTATCATGCATGGCTTTTGCCTGTTGTAAGGCTGTAATTGCCTGCTGATGATTAAGAAGCTCATTGATATGCATGTGTGCGGAGATTTTAAAAGGGAAGAAAAATAAAGGGCTAAAATTGCCATCTTTCAGAAGGTTTATTCATTGTTTTTTTCTCAATTATTTTTATTTACTTTTTTCATTTTAGAATGTAGAGTCAACAGGTTTTTAACCTGGCATACCCTCTGGGTTCTGAAAATGTGACAACTCTGTTGGTGGGAGTAATTGCTTATAGGTTGAGGCTTGCTTCTTACTAATTTATCCGTGCATGGCTTGGTAATACCATGACGGTATATGGAAGTTGTTTTCACAGTTAAAGCATGAAAATGGGGGAGAATTTCTTTCTTAAATCTTACTACCTCCCTGGCTTCAACGTTTGTATTGAGGGCATGCATTGTGAATCAATGAGGATGCACTGTCATGTATATATATTTTTGTTCATTTAAGGCCTATAGAAATGACTGTTATATTTGCATTCCCTTAATTGGCATTAACAAGTATTCAGGATGTAGTTTATTCAGATTGTTTCATGAATCTTATGCAGGAAGAGTTAGAAGAGCTCGAAAAAACTGTCAACGTATCAACAGTGTGTGAAGAGTAAGTGCGATAGGGATATTGTCTGACCTAGAATGAAAAAAAAAAGGTTTTTATCACTAATTTGATGATTAAGAATGGATTCTTTTGTTGCTCCCTAGATTGCTGCGGAACTTAGAGGTCATACCTGATCCATTACTCTCAGAGTAACTTCTATGACCACTTCTCGTGTTTACTTTTCCTGTTTTAACATGAATTCTCTTGTCTCCAATGCTTAGTGATAATTTTTTTTGCTACTTAATTGCAGAACTAGTGGCCCTCTAAACCCAATATGGGATCGATGGTTTGAAGGGCCCCAAGAATCTCAGGGTTGTCGATGCTGGATACTCTGATTTGAAGAAATCTAACAGTTGTTTTCATCATCAGCTGGAGGCTTCACCATATGTTACATAACGGACTTGTGAACATGTTATAGTGCAACTGCTATCTCAGGGAACGATCAATTAATTTTGCTACTGTTTGCAACACACTTTTAGGTTACTCATAGGTAATGTAGAATCCCATTATCTGTTCAGAAACAATTTGTAAATCAAGCTTGTGACTGCTATTGAAAATTATTACATGGATTTTTGTTTCCACAACGTTGCTTTTTTTTTTTCTTGTTTTTTAATTTATAAGGAATGTGAAGAACAATATTTATACATTCTTTTTGTGTTCATTTAAATTTTTGTAAGCCCTTGGCGTGTAATTTCCTTTTTATAAAGTACGTTCTATTACAACACATTTGACAGATTTGTGTAGGAAAAAGGGTAATCAGATGGGCTCTGGACCGTTGATTACTTCATTTTGGAGGAAATTCACTAGAGGAAGCTTTGCATATGTTCAGTATCATTATTTTTTTTTTTTAAACAACAATACCATTATCATTAGAATATAAAGGGTAACATATTAGCCCACTTTCATTACAATGCCAACAACTAAGAAAAGTCCACATCATTACTAGCCCATATCCAACAAATGTCTTTTTCCTAAATGAAACCCTAGGCTTGCCAAGGCTGAGAATGAGTGGCGGCTGTAAAAAAGAGACCTGCTGTTGTAGAGAACTTATCAACCCAACAACGGCCTTGAAAATACCGTTACTGTTGGAGATCAGACAAGAAACAAAGGAAACTTGAATATGAATGCTGAAAATGAGAGCTTCTTCATTCAAATCTCTTTCTTTAATTTGTTGATGGCTTTTTCCTTCCTTAGAACAGACAATATCCACCTAGAAAATCACCCTTTCAAAAGCTATTAGAAAAGCTATCACTGCAATAACAACCAAACCACATATATTAAGCTACATGCACACAAAATTATTTATGAACAAGAAGATAACACAAAGGGGATTTGGGTGGTAATTAACAAAAAAAACCACCCAAATCCAGAAAACACTATATTTGAAGGCTATGAGCAGTAACTATTCTAAGAACAGAGGAGAGGACAAATGAATATTAAAGTTGTTCAGTACCATTATTTGATCTTGCATGGGCTTGCAATGCAAATTTCCTCTTCCGATGATAATTAAAAGATCCTAAAAAGTGCTCTGAATAGAGTCTCAGTGATTCCTTAAGTTTTCATATATTAAGTGAACTTATTAGTCAGTCTTGTGCTGGATCCTTTGCTTTTCCCAACTACCCATCCTAACTCGTTAGCGTCGATTTAATGGCAGCCAGTACTAGTAATGCTGCCCAACTTCTTCACCATCTCGAGAAGTCCGTCGAGAAGCATGATGAAGAAACAGCTGAACTGGAGCTCTCCACTGTGTCTCCTCCTCTTCTTGAAAAGCTCAAGAATTGCTTGGTGGAGAAAATTTTCAGCACTAGAATCTTCTCCCCCAATCTTGTACTACAAATCATGGCTTAAGCATAGGATTTTGAATCGGAGTTTCAAGTCCAGGCTATGAAAGGAAAAAACACATTTGTCTTCATCTTCCCCGGACTAGTTGATTGCGAAAGGGTGAAAAATAGGGCTCTTTGGACAGTTCATAGGAGCCTTATGGTTCTCAAGGAATGGGAACCAGACTTAGCAGAAGACGAGCTCCATTTCACGTTAGAATGTTTCTGGGTACAAGTGGATGGACTCTCTTTAAACCAAATCTGTCCTGAAAATGCTAAAAAAAGTGTTGACACTATGTTCATGGGATTGGTAAAGATGGATGATGCTCTTTATTCTGGATTGGATTTCGACCATGTCATGAGAATCAAGGTTCGAGTGAACCTCAACAAAACCGCTTCCAAGAGGTTTCAATAATAAGGTCGGCTCAGGTAACAGGTGGATTATGTTTCAATATGAGAGACTTCCCAGTATTTGCCAATTGTGTGGATTTTTCGACCACAACACTCGTAACTATCATAAAGTCACCACCCAGGAGGAAATTACTTATTCAGTGAACAATTGTTTGGACTACGGTCCTTGGATTCATGCTGCTCCAAAGAAACCATCGTCTCTCCAGGTAAACAATGGATTTCATTACAAAGCTTCAATGGTAGAACTATCTCAGAAGCTAGGAAATCTATCATTTACAACATCGGCTATGGAGGCGCATGGGAAAGAGAAAGAGAAAGAATGTTGTAATGTTGTTCAACAGAAGAGTAAAGAGAAGGAAGCCCAGCCGCTGCAAGGACACACGATAGGCCTATCACCTACGCCTTCGAGTCTGCTGACACGGAAATATGTTAGGTGGCAGCTGTATCCATCGCTGAGCAGTGGAGGGGCTCAGGGCAAACGGAAGGATGAAGATCGTGGCCATATTATATATTATAAAGGTATTGAATAAGCCGAAGACAAGTTAGCCCAACCCAAATAAAAAAATTTTAAACTCGAGGAGAATAAAGGAAACTTGGAATACTCTTTGACTAAGCCCAACCCAAAAGTTAGCCTCTGGAATCTGCAATGCTATTGGACTCCTTGCTGGACTCGGGTTGCAAAGCTTTAGACAAAGAAAAAGGGCTAAAAACAACTACTAGGAAGAAGAGAAAATTCAGGCTGAAGGAAATGGCCAGGACCGGGCAACTACTATAGAATCTGAGGCTGGTAAAGCTAATGGAGCAGAAGGTGAGTTCGGTCCTACCGAAGGTGCTGCCAAGGTAGCTTGTGTCTAACCAGTAGTGTTATGGAGTCACTTGCATTACTAGTATCAACTTTTATTAGTAAGATAAGAGACTTCAAGTTAGATTATGCTAGACTCCTATAGCTTTTTTTATTTATACAGGACTTGGTTGTTTGCTGTAGTAGCAGCAGTGTAAGGCTGTAAGTCCTTTCCTCTCTTGTTTTGTCATAGTGGTTGCTCGATAGAAATAGCCCCTTCTAAGGATGTTGTAGTTTCTATCCCTTCATTTTGTTTCTACCATCGGGTAGTTTTTGTTTTCCCATTCGTGGGCTCCTGTGGTTTCTTAATGAAATCATTATTCTAAAAAAAAAAAAAAATCCTCTTACGATGAGGAAAAAAGCTGAATCATTTCTCTTCCATGAAAAGGAAAAGCTCGATTAAAAGCTGAACAAAGCCTTTAAAACAGGTTCAGGGCAGGAGCCCTATTTTGACGGCACTTGTGCACTTATGTCATTGTTTGTTTTCCAAGCTGTCATTTTATTTTTGTTAAAGGAAAATTCTTGGTTACGGAAAGATCTGGATAATAAAAATATGTATTTTGTTTTTATTGGCTAAATATTTTATACTTGAAGTGCAATACATCCGGTGTAGAAGGTTTAAAGATAATAGTTTGGATAAAAATGTTATAGCCATGAATACTAACTGAAAAATTAATTTTCATTTGATTTACTAGAGGCAGAACTGCCCACCCTCTTCCTTAATCTCCAAGGATGACTATTCCTACTGTGTAATCTGTCATTGTTTTTAGATTGTTTGGCCTCATCTTAGCAAGAAAAACAAAAGGTGATATGGGCAATACAAGTAGTACATTTGCACATGATCAGGTGTGACACTAGCCTATCTAGCATCAACACAATACGTGACAACCAGCCAGGAAGATTAAACTGCAAATGTAAAATTTATTTATACACAAAAGCTCATCTAACTAAAAGGGTTAAATATTCACAAAAGAGCAATATCTACCGCACTTACTGATCTTCACGCTTCAAGAACTATAACCTAAATCCTCTTCACATAATTTACACATTATGTACACTTTAGAAGCAAAAGACTGTGAAAGGGAGCTACGGAACTGTTTGGTGATCAGCTGAAGCTAGTTCCAAAATTGCTGGGATGAACCTGCAGAAGGCGCAAACAGGTAAATGAAACAATTACAGAACTTGAGCAGACAACAGGTGCTTCAGCTGGAGTAGATGTTCCTCATCCGAAATGTGGAGGGACAAGCGAAGATTTGTTAAAAGTGATTCTTGCTCCCAACTTAAAGGACCAGAAGCATATAATGCTCGCACAGTTGACTTGTAAGCGTGAAACTCTAGTTCATGAATGTTGGCCTCCAGCTTTTGTTCAAAATATGGAGTTAAAGTTATGTTGACAGAAGAGGACGGAAATGATGATTCAGCATCTGAGTTATCACATACGTTTTCCAATGCTTTACTGCAATTACGACCAGGACGGTTAAAAAAATTGTTTGAACTACAACTAGCTACGGAGCATTGGTCGGTCTCTTCAGCTGAAAGAGGCTTAGAAGAATTGCATAGCCAACCAGTTGTTTTTGCTCTAAAAGTATCCATCTTATTATCTCCCGGCTTCACGTTCTCATCTGCAGCAACTTCCCGAGAAGAAATACCATCTACCCATCTAAACAAAGGACGATCTCTTGTGAGAGGCTTGTGACATCCTCTCATAGAAGGTGGGTCCTTGGAAGATCTTTCAACACGAGTGTCTGTTCTAGTTACCATTTTTTCTTCAGGAAGACACTTCCTGACATTATTGCGTACATCCTTAAGGTGTCCTTGCCTGTCTCTCGTCCTCAAGCACGAAACTTTGTCTATCACTTCTAAAGGAGAACTGTTACATAAGCTGCCAGAAAGTTCCTTCCCATTTTGAGCAACCTGCAGTGAAAACTACAGAGATATCAGAGATGCTGGCATACCAAGTACTCAAAATGGAACAATGAAAATTACACTAATTGAAACTATTAAATTTCTAACATACGGTTAGCAAAAACTTTTGTTACAAGCCATGAATAATGTGATGAACATGGACGAAATCGATAACAACTGGATCGTTTATTGCAATTCACATGCATCCTGAGATACATAGTAGAATAATACAGGCATAAATCTCATTAAAAGGGCAAAGAGAAACAAAATGCATATATGAACTCGAAGTGAAAAAACAGCATTTGCAAATAGAAAGCAAGATCCTTTCTTGAACCTAATCAGTTAAAAAAAAAAAGCCTGCTATATTACCTTCTTTATCACAGACCACTTATTCTTATGCCAAGATTGATGAATCCTTAGTTTAGATTCATGAAATTCTTTTAGTTGGATGGAGCCAAACAATCTTATGACAAAAAGGTTTTTCTTCAGTACCTTCACAATTTTTCCAAATCTCCAACATTGAATATCAAACACCTCGGCTACGTCACCAACTACCCATCTTTTTCCCCTTTTATTAGGAGGCTGAGGTCTGACATCCTCCTTACGCACCTTCTCCATCATAGGCTCTCCATCAGCTTCTGCAAGTGAATCATACCTAACTACATAACAATCACCATCCATTGAAATTATATTGCCTGGAAACCAGGAGCCACATGGCTCATGTACCCTTCTCAGGACTTCCACTGGGTTACCTTCTTTATACTTCATGATTCAACACTCTCCTAACCTTAAACCTGAGCCAGCAAATCCTGAATATTAGAACATATTTCACCTTTTTCTATAATTAACAAGAAAGAAAAAAGAAAAAAAAACCAAAAATACTACTAAAGATTTTTACTTGGCTGGAGCAGATCAAAGAAGCCCATGATCACCAGTACCATAAAGTGCTAAAATAGTATTTTTGCAGATCTTGAAAACCCAGTAAAGTACAAATCACACACTCAATTACTAACTAAGATTTAAATCTTGGTCTCCTTCAAAGAAAAAATAAATAAATCTTGAAATACATATTAAATTCTCCTAAAAAAAATCAAAAACACCTTATGGCCAGAAAGCCATGTAAGAATAGACACAACCAAGTTTATTTTTTAAGGTTTTAGCAGTCCTCACACCAAAAGCACAATGATTGAACAACATCAAAAGAGGAAAAAAATTGACAGATACCCAGAAACAAAAATCTTAAAAACTATGAATTAATAATAATTACATATATAAAATAAAAACAATAGTAACTGTAAAGTTAACTCATAAAGAAGATAATGTTTGAGGAAGAGACCTGGATTGACAAATTGCAAATGAAGAGGACACAGCTTTTTGCTGTGGTCATGGCCACATCTTTACACATATTGGCTGTATTGTATAGCGTGCTCTCCTCATTGTTTCCATGGATGAGCTTGTTTTGATGGTAACTTTTTTTTTTTTAAATAAAAAAAAAAATTCTACTGATTAGCTAATTTGTGATGCAACATTTGAACTTAATTATTTTCAATTTTCCTGATTTCTTTTTTCAATTTTCCTGATTCCTTTTTTCATTTAATTTGGCCATGCATATCGATTGGATCAATTATTATATAAATAATTAATTTGCAATACAATAAGAAAAAAAATAGAGTAGAAGTTTCAAAACTGAACGTATATATTTTTTATTATTTGGACCATTTGTGGGTACTACTTTTAATTTAGCATGGACTGTAAAAATGTCAATGCATAGTTTCATAGATATTGAACCAGTAGCTTATAAATTACACCATCAATATTACGCCATGAACAACTTTCATATAAAAAATATAACCCTTTTTTTCCTTTAGCTATTATTCAGATTTTAATTAATTCACTTTTTTCAATAATTATTTAATATACTTGTTCAGTGTTGGTTAAAAATAAAATAAATCAAACTCAAAATGATTAGAATGTGAAGATAAGTATTGCTAAGAACAATACTGAATGATTAACGAGATGTTTATTTGGCCCAAAAAAAAAGATGATGTGTGTACAATTTTTTTTAAGTACTGAGGAGTAAAAATTTTTACTTAAAATTTAAATTATCGGGTCCACTTTTAAAATAATCTCAATCTATTGTTAAATTAAAACATCAATTAATATGATTATGTGCATAATTTCAATTTAAATATTGAAAATTGAATACTTTAGTGACATAATTTCACTATCTATGGGTTAAAAGTTTGATATTTTTCTCGTCATCTCACTTAAAAAAAATTGTTTTGGGTTAAACTGATAATCACTTGTTTGTTGATAATTTTTTTTTTTTCCGAAATTGTTAGTTCAGTAATGGTGAAATAGAATTTTCAAAAAAAAAGTAATGGTGAAATAGAAATGGCATCATTTATACAATGCAGTAGTGTTATGTAAACAGTTAAAGGAAGGAAGCTAGGAAAAATTGCGAAGTAATTATCGGAATAAATGTGACCCTTATGCCTTATCTTCATGGCTTCTTATGTCACTTGTCATTATTTGAGTATTTATTGGATTTATTTATAGCTTTGCTGTGGCATTTTGTCAATTATTAATGCCTATTTGGTTGGGTCAGGTGGGGTTCTAAATATGTGTACCCTATCCTGACAGAGTCCAGCCCATAAATGTTAGCTCAGCCTTCAGGCCACGTTCATCAAGCTACAAGCTCCATCTCCACTGCGAAGATGGTATCTCAGCAGTCAAATTTCAGCCCACGTTTACCAAGCTACAGGCTCTACTACGTCTTCGGTGATTGACCCATCTGTACTTCTAAGAATGTATTGGCCTCTCGCTTAAGCAGGACTTACTAGATTTTTTTTTTTTTTTTTTTTTTTTTTTTAAATGTCTAAAACATTTTTTTTAATGCAATCATGGGCACGTCTAATTTTTGTTCGGGTTTTATGGTGATACAGATTTTTTTTTAAAAAAAATTAAGAATTAAGCTAACAAAAATTTAAACGCGGAAACTTTTATTTTCTCATATAAAAATTTAATAGAATCTTATACCATTAATTTGATTTATAATTACCTAGTTTAGAATAATTAAACACAATGAGAAATATAAATTAATTATCATTATCTGAAAATTTATCATTAATTTATTATTTATATATAAAATATTTAATATACAGATGACTTATTCAACAATAGATTTGATAATGTATAAATATTCCCCAAATTATATAACGCTCCCTAGTTCCTACAACTTGTAATAGGAAAGTGCAAGAAAGCCTGTTTTGGAAGAAAATGTTCTTTTTTAAAAAAAAAAAACATTTTCTGCATCCTTTTATTTATTTATCATTATTGTTACTTTTTACGGGGAAATTCAACGAGGTATATTTAATTAATTAAGTTTAACTGGGTGGTATCCTAATATGAAATTCATCGTACCAAAAATGAGGGACCATATAGCTCAACTGGATAAAATGAAACTCCCCATGTGTAAAAATATTTAAATCATCGATTGCTGTAATGATGGTGCCTTGAAAAATGGTTAATTAATTTTTTAATTACCTAATTAAAGACTATTTTAAAAGCATTAACTGCGACTGCGTCACCCATGCTACTATAAGTTGATGATTAAGTGCGTGAATGACTTTGGTAATACATATCTTTAACATAAATAATTCATTGGAAAACTTAAAAACAGTACTAAGTAAATGTTTATTTTGGGTATTTATATATCTGAGGAGCAAGTTGTTTAATTTACTGCAACTCCATGTTCATTTTCCTTGATTCAATGAATAAAGAATCAACATTTCAGAGCTCTCATTTTTTTAATTAAAGTATAAGTTTGAGTTTCATGTATAGATAACATGAGTATGTATTAAAAGAATTTTATTTTATTTTTATTAATAAAGAGGTCATATACCTAAAATATCGATGAATTACATAATAGATAATGGTTCATCATATTCATATTTTACACCTCATAATGCACGTTGAAAATAATTATCACTTAATTACTCCACCATTTACTTTTAATTTTTTATAAATTCATCTAACTCAACTTTAAAATAGTTAAGGTTTTCATAGTTATCAAATAAGAAGTCATTATATGATAACAAATAAATAAATATTTCCTTTGCTCATGACTACTACTAGTCAAGAGTCTAATTGAGTTAAGTTGACTCACAAGCTATTCAATATTGACTTGAAAAAAATTCGAAATTGACTCAATAATAATTGAGTTGAGTTTGAGTTCGAACTATTAAAATAGATTATCGAGTCAAGTTTGAAGTCGTAAATATGTGACTCGAGAAGCTCACGAGTTTAATCAAATATTTCGAGTCGACTATATATATATTTACTATTTTACCATTTATTTTAATATAATTATAAATATATCTTTAAGAATCGAGTTAAGTTTAAACTCTATTTCAAATTCAATTTTAAGTTTAAGTTCAAGTTTAAACTCGAATCGAGTTTGAATATTTTAAAATATATATTTTTATAAATTTAAAAATTTTATTTAATTAATTAAATTAATTTAAATATACAAATTATTTAATTAAATCAAGCTCAAATTTTGTTTGAAAAAAAACTCAACTGAGTTCAAATTGAACTAAAATTTTAAGTTTAAAAATAGAGTTAAAATTAAATTTAGCATATATCAACCCGATTATACCTCAGTACGAGTAACAATTAACAGTCGTAGCAGCAGTGAAGGGGTGAAACCGAAGAAGAATGAGTGGGTGAGTGTCCTTAAGAATAGGGTTTAGGAGGCCATGTGAAGTGAGCATGCATCGATGATAAAACCCACTACTTTTGGCAGTTTTGCTACGCTTCCCAAGCCACAAAAAGCAAAAAAAATGAAAGTGGAAAACAAAAACACAAGAACTCACATGCATTTCTTGGATAAAAAATCTACAATCAACCTATAAGAAGACCGTTATAAGCATCTCCCGTCATCACTTCTTTAATTATACATCAAATTGTCCTCTTTTGCCTAGTTATTCTTCAAGAAAATTATGGTCTTCTATAGTTAAATGCATGTCCTGGCTAAGTCTAATAATTATAAAGAGAATATTAACAAAATGGCATGTTATCACCCCAAATTCCTACTCTAGGCTCTAAACAGAATATGATCTATTTGTTGGTCTAAAGAAAACGATTAATGATTGCATTGTGCATATATGACAAAGACATATAGTACTACTCTAACCTACATTAATATATAGGAAGAACATGTAGATATATCATAACAAAAGTTGAATCTTCATATATATAGATGTATAGGCTATAGTTGTGTGAACAGAATGAACCGTGAAGAAAATTCCCTAATCTAACATCTATAGCTACAAATCTTAATGTGAAGTGATGAATATGGAATATTACACCCCCTATGCTCTACGGCTGGCTGAGTTCTTATTTTGCATCATTAATTTCAATTTTCAAGGCAAGAAGAGCGCATTTATTTGATCATTGGCATAAGCAAAATATATCTGGAAATTCAAATAAATAATCAACTATCAAATAATAAAAAATTTTAATTTTATAAATAAAATTTTGAAATTTCAAAGTCAAATTTAATATATGAAAAAAATAAAAGCCGGAACAACATTACTCTTTAGTAATTCATTCAGTTTAAATTTTAAAATAATGAATATGGAATGAATTAAAAAAAAAAAGAATTACTAGGCCATTAGTTCAATATATATATATATATATATATATATATATATATATATACAATTTATAAAAATTACAGCATATGAAAATAAGCAGGCACACATGCATTATTGCAGGCTATAGACATGGGAATTGTTTGGACAATTGAAACGTTACAAATTAAAATGTGAAGTATTAAGTTTAAACTAGTTAATTAATTATCAAAGTTAACTTTATTAAGAGAACATGTAATTAAGATTGATGAAACAGAAACTAGCTGCACTCGTTTCAAGTCAGTATCAGATGATCGATTATTCTTTGCAGGTGTGCCCGCTGCTTGTTTAGTTAATAAGTGCGTACGTTATCCATGAGACCCCTTTACTCGTTTATACATTTAAAGCCCGCTTTTTGATATATAATTTTTCTTATAAAACTTAAGATTAAAGACATTATTAATAATCTTTCCTCAAAAAAAAAAATGACATTATTAATAATCATTATAGAAAGCAATAGGTAAGAGACTGTTTTGTTTAAAGTACATTTTTAATTCGAATGTAATTAGTTGTTACCAATTTTTTTAACTGAATTGATTAAAATTTAAAATTTTTTAAATATCATTAGTTTTAAAAAAAATCAAGAGAGTGTAATAAAAAATTATAGATTGTAGAACTAATGATCTTTATTTGCATTATTATCTTATTTATCTAAATAATATAAAATCAAATTTAACAATATATAATTCCTTTTATTTATGATATTTTTTATACTTAAAATATAAAAAGTAGCCAATGATAACAATTTATATATTTACACATGTGTTTTTGGCGTAATATATATGTAGCCCTTGTACTTGACACAATCTATTAGTTTGATATTTTAATTTAGTTTTGTCATTTCAATACTAAAATTGCACTAATATGATAACATAATATATCAGTCACCCCCTATACTTACTACTTTTGTTAATTTGAAACCTATATTTGTACTTTTTTTTGTTGGTTAAATTTTAATATGTGACATATGCCAACTTAATATTTCATATTACGTATGTTGATAAAGATTTTAAAATTATATTTCATATGAATTTATTAAAATGATAAAATTATAAATTAAACCGTTAAATTTGTAAAAAATGACAATAAAGGATTATAAATGTATTATGCCCGTTATAGAATATTAAATAATACTATAAATTAGATATCCATAAAAATTTAGGGTTTAGGGGGTGAAACAAAGGGACAGAAACATGCTAAGGTATTGTTGATGTCAAGTAGTCATGTGGCTAGTGCTTTTTATTTGGTAGAAAGAGCAGAAAATGATACCTAGTAATGCATGTGAATGATGAGGGAAATTGTGCTTTTAGATAGTAGTGAAAATTTGACTATTGTTTTTAGGGTAGACACATATTCCATCCATCAGATGCATGAAAGCTGTGACTGTCATTAGATTCTGAATTTTCTGATTGTATAAAGCCAAAGCAAATGGATTAATAGCATGAGCATACCCTCCTCTACTACTATATGACAAATACATCCACATGCCAAATCCTTTCTTCTCTAACTTTTTTTCTCTCTTTCTATTGGGTTGCAATGCATTGCTCATAATTCTTCTTTTTCTTCTTCTTCTTCTTTTTATTAAATTTAGCTTTTTTAAAATAATGCTAACTATTATAAAATTTAATTAGTAACTTATTAGTAATGAAAATTCATATCACTATATCTTAATTTTACATACTTATTTCAATTTTTAGCAATCCAAATAATGGTTTCCTAAACTTGGATTTTGGAAGCAAGTACTATGGAGGAGAAATGAAACAATTCAAAAATTAACAAAAAAATAAAAATAAAAAGAGAAGAGGAAGAAGGCCATGTGAAGCAGCTGGAACATGGAATAGAATAAGGGCTGTTCAAAGTGGTCCTGCAGCGCCTAAACCCCAGAGAAGAATCAGAATCCCATCTCTTCAGTTCATGATTGATTGGGCATTCCAATATCCATTTCAGCCCAATCAACTAATGTGCCATATCATAAAAGGTCTTGTCAAGAAATAGAATAAAATTTTCAAAAATACCATATTTGACGATAATTATAGGTGAACAGTTTAATGGTGAAAATTTCATTCATGGCATTTTTAGGTGATATGGGTTCAATTCTACACTACTGTAAGGATAAATTTTTCATTTGTTAAAGAAACGAATGTGAGACATTTTTTAAATTAAAGGATATTTTCACACTATGAAATTAATTTTAAAACGTTATTTATGTATAGAATTGTTTTAAAAGAATTTGATAAATTATAGAATTTTCTGCTATAAAATATTCTTACTTAAAAATTCAATGAACCTTATAAGACCGGGTCAAATCCGGAAAACCCAAAATTTAACTTACTAGAATATAAAAGAATGTGTGCAGAAGTGGGAAGCTGAGGTTGGAAACTGTGCTTATATATGTATATTCATATTCATCATGTAACTCACCAGGACATGGGCGCTTGAGGATGAACAGCACAGACTAATAGGTGGACCCAAATTACTATTATTTTTATTGGAAGGGATGTTGGCCCAGAACTAGACAGTGAATGCTGTGCAATTTCACCTGTAAAAGATTATTTATTTATTTATTTTTTCGTGGTTTCAGAATCTGCTCCGCACATTGATATTGTTCAAAATTCTTGATTAAGATCATGATAAGGATTTGGAAATGGATTTAATCATATTTCGTATTGATTTTTCTGTAGATATTAGAAAATTTTACGGTTGGTGCTCAGATCAGAAGGGTGACATTTAAAAAGTTAAAGATTGAGCTTTAAAAAAAAAGAAAAGCTAAAGATTAAAGAAAGAGTCTGCAGATCTGAAATGCATGTGGGGAAAATGAAAAAGAAAGAGATGAAAGGTGAAAAAAAAAAATAAAAAAAAAAGGGGAATTCAATGCCTGCTCTTTCTCTATGATTTATCATGATAATTGGACCATGGACTAGACATATGATATGATATCAAATTCATATTGTTAGTGTTTTTTTGGGTTAGTCTCAGCTAGAGATGATGTATGAATTATAAGTCTCATATATTAGCGGTCTTTTAAATTTTATATATATTACTAGTTTATGTTATACTTAAATATTTCATCTTATTTGAAATAAATTTTTTTAATAATTTTAATAGCATTTAACATATTTAAATAATTTTTTGCATATTGAACTAAAATTATTTAAAAATTTAAATTTATTGACAAGTATTTATAATTTATATTTTAAATAATTTGATATATTAAAATAATTAATTTTATAAATTTAAGACAGTAAATTAATAAAATATACTAAATTTCATATAACATAATTTAAAAATTATGTTAAGATTTTAGCCATTTTTGTAACAGTAACTGAAATTTAAGAATTTTATTGTAGACTTTTAATTTAGTTTACCCAACAATAAAGAGAGTTATTGATTCAATCTATTTGAAATTTAAGAATTGTCCAATTTTTACCCTTATAGCTCAATGGAAGATGAAAAAATTTTGACCCAAATTAATTTTTCTCAAATCTTCTTCTTCTTTTTTTTGGCAACCCTTTGCCAATATTTTCAAATTTTTTTAAAAAAATTATGGTGTTTTTATTTTGACATGTTGTTTGTTATTATATTTATTTCTCAAATTGTATCTTTTATCTTTTTTTTAACTTTGATTGGATTACTAGGCAAATAAATGCATTAAGTTGAATTACATATAATAATAACAAATAATAATTCTGATAGGGCAGAAGCTTTAGGAAGAGATAGGCATGTAGAAAGAGATATAGGCTCACATGGATGAACCCAAAAAGCTCTAAGGTTATGCATATATGTCCTAATTAAAGACAATCCCCACATGGGATGGCAGCCTGACCCCAATTGTCTTTTGAACATTTGAAACCCCCCCACCACCTTATCTTTTATATATATACATTACAAGATCATGGAAATTTCTATATCCCCCACCATCTATATATCATTTATATACCCAATTAAGTACTCTCTTATTTTGTTGTATGGCATACAAAAAGTTTTAGTTTACATGATTTCCTTTTTCCTTGTTTTGGTTATTCAATCTGATGTCATGAATTTTGGAATTGTTGGACTTCCTCCCTGCTCCAACTTCTGTATTGTATATGTATATATTTGCACTAACAAGTGTGATTAGTTCCCTTTATAAACTTGGGATTTGAAGAGCTTGGAAGTTGAGGTAAAAGCTGATATGGAGTTCAGGTGAGACAAAGGGTCCATTAATATGTCAATCCAAAGCAAGTTGCCGCATCAAATCCAATGAGTAACACAAAAATTTTTTGTATGTAATCAGAATTAAAAGTTTTTAAAGTAAGAAATTGTTCTCAGATTGCAGAGACCAAGATACACATCAGCGATGCCGATTTTTTTTTTGTTTCGATGGGGCATATGCGTGACAATGTGCATAGCAGTTGAAGCCGCAAGCAAAGAAGTCTGGAAACTAATGGAAATAAAATAGTAGTATGATTTTACTCAAGAAAGCAAATTGTTATTTCTTGGGACTATAAGTCCTGACTCTATGAATATTGAATAGGTGTTTAAATAAAAAAAAAGAAAAAAAAAACTTGTGAAATTAGCAACACATAAATGAAAACACAAAGCCCTTCAAGGGTCTTGTTGAATTATTCTGTTAATTGGACTGCTTCATAATTATACAACTAATTAATGGAGTTAATTACAATAGAAATTATTCTGGTTTATCAATAAATTGATCGTTATATGAAATATAAATGATATTCTCCAAAATATTTCATTTATATAGTCAAATCTTTATATTAATAATACATATTTATTGATATAAAATAATTAATTGGGTGTTAATCACTTGATTTTTAAATGGAAAATCTTTTATTTATTACTTTATGTTTATACAATTTTATTTGCTTGCAAATAAAGTGGAGAATGATATTTTCTTTTTCATTTGATGTCAGAAGTTATAAAAGTTTTAATTATTTGAAGTTTAAGATGAATTGATACTTGAGAATAACTTTGTCAACACTTTTTTTCTTTATATATAAAATTTAAATAAAAAAATTATATTTAAAAAATTAAATTCATTACTATTTGGATCAATACTATTTTTCTTTTTTGCATTTGATGCTATGGTATTTAATATTTACAAAAGTTTTTATTAATCCAAAATTGAGTTAGATAGATTCATAAAAAAAAATTAAAATATTGTTTCCTAATCGTAAATGTTTGTACTGTGTTTGCTTTGAAGTGTTTAATGCAATTCTAGAAATGCCATTCAATAATTAAAAAAAAAGGTTGTTTTCGTTTACTCCAATTAATTTTTTCATTGAATGATTCCATTTTGATGCACCCACATCATCAACTATTGTGCCATTAATATCTGAGTGCTCATTGCAGCTGAAGTAAAAGGAGAGCACCACGTGGCTAACCACAAATTTCGTGAACCACTGCAGCCCAAGTTCCGAATCATTGCGCTCTGCAGCACAGTGCACTGTACTAGTGAGTGAAAACAAAAAAAAAAACGGTCGTCGAGTCGACTAGCGCCATTTTGGCGAACCGGTGACGCTCAAAGTTGTCAGTTTACAGACATTGCAGGTGGCGCTGCATGATTCATTCTATTACAGACAAGCAAATGATAGGTAGTTTTCCGCTGCTGATGAGCTGACAGTACCATATGTGCGACTCCAATCACAGTGGTTAAAATACCATTTCCCTCGTGATAAGCGTTAACGTTCATATCTCTGGATTTTTAGTCGGCTTTTAATTGGGTCATATTTGTGAAAGTTGAGTGGGAAAAAATTGTAAAAAGGTCGAGGGTGCACGTGCACCCCACCTCAACTTACATTTCCACTATTTCAACTAATATGGTTGTTGCTCTTGAATTTATTCTAATCGTCCATTCCATTGAAGATTTTTGCACAAGTTTTAACAGCAGATGAGATCTTCTTCTAGTTTATACATTATTTATTTTTTTTTAATTGTTATTATATAAATAAAAAAATTACTAATTTTATTCATCAGTCATTTTGTTTTTCAAATCATCAATATTCATAAGTTACTATAATTTGATTAATTTGATAATAAAATCATAATGATAATAAAAATTTCTTAACAACTAATTTAATCATAATATATATATTAGAATTTGAATATAAAATATTACTTAAATAAAATTAACTATCTACCAACTGATTTTAATAGTTATTTTATTTACGATTATTTTTTTAATTCGATTTATTTATTATCAGCAATAATTTTCATTCATATTAAAATTGATTAAACTGCTTTTTTTTTTTATACAAAAGGTATGTGGAACTGAGTGTAGAATCCAACTTTTTCTTAATTTTCATTATTAAAAGTAATTCATGAATAATTTGAATTATTTACAGTTTCATGTAGATATTTAGAAAAGAAATTATAGTAATAATTGAATGAGATGGAATTGTTAAATAATAATTTTTTAAAAAAAATATTATAAAATGTAAAATTTTAATTCATGGATCGTCGTTGAATGGCTGCTGAATAATATAACTTTTTTATTAATAAAAAAATATATAAAAGATTAAAATGGAAATTATGAATGAAAACTAAGAAGGGGAAGGTTAGTTTTGGGAAAAGAAGAAGTGCTGGTCATCGTTCAAACTTGCGAAACTCAAAAAATAAAATAATTAAAAAAAAAGGCACCTGACATGTAAATAGTATCGCCCACGGAGGCCCGCTTTGGCCTTCTCCTTCTCCTTCTCGAACAGCTGCAGGCGCAGGTCTGTGCACTACAATTTCCCCACTTCCTCAAAATTTCGCAATTCCTGCTCCCGCTATATTTTCCACCGCTCTACCGCCATTTCCATAAAAACCACCAGCTACCTTTTCCCAAAAATTAACTCCATTTTTATTTCTAACCGTGAAAGATATGACAAATGGTAAAAATACAATCTGTACTTGTATTTTGTTATTGCTTAATTTTATAAATTATTTTTTTATTCAAATAATATAATTTTAAAATATAGCAGAGTCCAATAAATTTTAACTATCATAATTAAATAAAAATCTTTTATTTTTTTTATTTTTTTGAATATTATATTTATTTCGTATATTATTATAATTTTATCATATCTGCTCATGTAATCATGATTGCATCAACTTATATAATGAAATTAATATTTCTCACCGTATAATACTATTTAACAATACCTTTTTAACTTGTAATGTTTTTTTCTTGAAAATGTTTAGTATTGGATATGACAAATTCAGATTCGATCTGGATGAAATTTTAGAAAGTGGTAAAAATTTATGTAAAAAGTTTTAACTTATAATGTTTTGATCAAACAGACAAATAATATGATAAGAAAACTAATTTAAAGATCTTTTACACTAATTTATTATGTATGGTAAATAGTATTTATATTTTTATATACTATATTTTTTAAAAATAAATTTAACAAATTAAATTATATGATATAAAAAAATTTAATACAAAAATATTGAATAACACATCACTAAAATTACTCAGTTTTTATATTTATTATAAACATTTCATTTCATTTAATTTATTATCGTCCTTATAAGTTTGTGTTGTTTTTCTTAGATTATTTCAGAAAACGCATCTTCTTGTGCTTGTCCTATTATTATATACATTAGCTCCAAAAAAATAGAATTTGTTGAAACTGTGTCCTTTTGAATTTAATTTTTTTTTTGGTAAAAAAAATTGAAAAGGACACATTTTAAACAAATTCTTTTTTTTTTAACCATTACAAAACATAATTGGGGATTTGAATCCTAATTTTCAAATGATGCCATAGTAACATGCATGCAAATTCTGTTATCACTAAGGGCAACTAATGATTTTGCATTAGCCATTAAATTGGTATATATAATATTAATCTTACTTCATGAATAAACCGAAAAAACCAATATTAATTTAATTTAATTTTTTTTAAAAAAGATATATATATATATATATATAGAAGAAAAAGGAGCACGTACACGGTACACTGGTTGGCATAAAAGGTCAAATAAAATCCTACAATTGGTCTATAATATCTCCATGGTCCTTTCTCCTTTAAACTTCGCCAACCTTTAAAAGACCAGAAAAGCGGGAGACGTTGATGTAGGCGCAGTCAGTGAGAGAGAAATGGAGAGCGATGGTTAGCGAGTGAGAGCTTTCCTATTTTTGAACTCAGTGCGAGTTTACAGTCATATAATTTAAAAAAAAAAAAATGACGACGGGGATGGTGCAAGAACAGCACCAGAATCTCGATAAGCAAATTCAGAAGCAGATGGGTTGCATGGCTGGTTTCCTACAGATCTTCGACCGCCACCAGATTCTCACCGGCAAACGCCTTTACTCCACCAAGCGTCTTCCTCCTTCTAATGTCAGTTCTACCTTTTTTTTTCCCCCCCATTTTTCTTTGCCTGATTGCTCTGTAAATGTAAATGAAGTGTTTAATCTCCGCGTGTTTTTTTTTTTCAGGCTGTTGATTCTAGTTCAGAGTCGGAGAAAGCTACGGAGTCTCCTCTGGAGAAGCATCAGCAGACAAGATCGATGCCTTCTCCGGACAACTCGAAGAATCAGCATCAGCTGAACTCTCCGGTGACGGAGCTCCGATCTCCGGCAACGGAGCCGCATTCTAAATTACCTCTTCCTCTTCCAGTTTTTGAACTAAAAGAAGGAAATAAGTCATCGTCGTCATCGTGGAAATTCTGCAAAGAAGCTCCTAGACTTTCTCTGGATAGCAGAGCAACGTTCGATGCGACCAGAGGAAGCCTTAAGCCGAAAGAGATCCGTACAAATGCTGCAATTTTATCATCATCAGTCAATAAGAGTGGAGATGAAACAGATGATAATGACAGTAAGCAACACCGATCGCCTAGCGTAATCGCTAGGCTAATGGGGCTGGAGAAGCTGCCTGAGTGGGAAGGAGAAACTGAGCAGACGAAGAAACCAGAACTTCGAAGATCTGCCTCCGAGTCTAGAGCTTCCAGAGATCTCCTTCAGTATCGTTTCATCGACGGCGTTAATTTCCAGTTAAAGCAATCGCAGCCGCAGCAGAATAATACTGCACAGAGCAATGCGATTAAAGATCAAACTCCAAACAGCAGAGCAAGGGATCCAAAGCAGTATGACACGGTGAGAAATGTAAGAACTGAGCCGGCGAAAGCAGCAAATAAAGGCATAGGACAACGAAAGAGTTTCTTTGATTCAGCTGATTTTTTCCCTGAGCCAAAACAGACTGTGTCCATCTATGGTGAGATTGAAAAGAGGCTCAAAATGAGAGGAATCGATGAGCCTTCGAAGGATCTCGAGACGCTTAAGCAAATCCTCGAGGCTCTGCAACTCAAAGGCCTTTTGCATTCCAAGAAGGCATCGAATCAAACAAATTGTCGAAATTTTGTCTACGATAATAGGAATTTTTCACATGATGAATCTCCCATTGTCTTAATGAAGCCTGCTAGATCAACCTCTCCTTCTACTCCGATGATGAACCGGCAAGGAAGAATCGGTAATGATTCTCCTCCTTCCAGTTTTAGACCTGCTGCAGTTTGCCGGGATTCAAACTCAATGCCGGCTGCAATGAGCCCAAGGCGCGACCGACCGGAGATTGAGCGTAATATACGAAGCCAGAACAGAGTTGCTAGGAATTCTGTTTCGCCTACAAGAAGTGAGACTAGTAGCGTGGGGAGTCCTAACAGGAGGAGACCTTTGGGTGTTGAAACGCAAAGGAAAACTTCAGTGAGTAATAATTCAAGAGTGTCTCCAGTTCAGTCCCCTAAAATTAGTTCGAGGAAAACGGTACCGGATCAATCCACTGGCCGATCAAACAAAAACAGGAAGCAAACAGTTCTTGTTCTTGCTGAGGATGAATCATCTTCAATTTCTGATACTATTAGCATCTCTTCTCATACTGATACGGAGGTTGGTTCGTCATCAATTTTTATTAGTTTATTAATGCCTTTCCTTGCTGATTAATTTTTTAGATAAATTTTTATTGGCATTTTTTTATATTTTGATTCACAGAGGTCTAAAGTGGAGGATTACAAGGAAGGTAGGAATCTGTTGGAAAGGTGCGATAAGCTACTTCACAGCATAGCAGAAATGACAGCGGCCGAGTTACAACCCAGTCCAGTATCAGTTCTTGACTCGTCATTTTACAAAGAGGAATCTTCTCCTTCGCCTGTCATGAAACGCAGTATTGATTTCAAAGGTATGGGAACTGGGTGCCGACTCTGTCATGTTTGAATTTTTTTTTTCTTCTTTTTCTCTTTCAGTTTGTACACATTCTATTATTATTCTACAGAATCCAGAGTCAGAATAGAAAGACTTCGATTGCTAGCTTTAGCATTGCATTTGCATCTCCACTAGGGTGACGCATTTTCGGGTCTTGGGTTTTTTTTTTTTTATAGGTCAATAGATCCAGGAATACTACTTGCAGTTGGCATGAGTGGTCATCTTTTTATTGGAGTATAGTACCAGTCAACTAAGCCCATTAATATCTTGTCATCTCAGTGTCTAACACCAAACCTAAACTCTGGTCCTCGAATGATTTAATTGTTTGGAATTGGCTAAATGCTTAAATGGGTTTGTTTTCTTGGCATCTGGTCGTTTTTAAGTGTGCTTAAATGCAAAGTAGCTAAAGCTAGCCAGGGGACCAGTTCATGTAAACCAAAAGGACTTTACTAGCTTAACCTTGCTGGAGATTCTAATCCAAATTGGTAAATATACGTGTGCTATTGGTACAATCACGTGAGATAGATCGTAGTCCCTAATGATGATCGTCGGATTTGAGACAAGGACGGGGTATCAATTGAGTTAAAGTGGAGTGATGTTTATTCATGAACTGTAACAGTGACAACCTTCTGCAAATTTTTTACTTACGTATTAGACCCTTATGCTGGAAAATCTAACACCATTTGTACTACTCTTTTCTTTCTTTCTTTTCTCTACTACTTCGAAAGGAATATGCTTCGCTGAACTTGACTGAAAGAGGGTGGTTTGATGTCCGTTTTAAGGCCATGACAAATTAGAACGCTTTTGCCTGGCCTTTGGTGCTTTTGTAGAATAATAATGGCCCACAATATATATGCACATATATATATATATATATATATATATATATATATATATATATATATATAATAGGGAAATATATATGCCACGCCCCATGTTAACAAAATGCTTGTTATAGAGCTAGCTGGATGTGGGTTTCCTTTTTTTTTTCCTTTTCTTTTCTTTTAATGAGCATTTCCTTTTCTTTGTCAGTGTTGGTCCGTACTGATACAGACACTGTTCTCTCTTGTATCTAATGTAATAGGGGTTTCAATTTTTTCATTAATGCATTGTTTTTGGGAATGCTGTCGTTTTTTCAACTTATCAATAATAATTTATTTTTTTTGAGCTTTTAGTAGATAGATGGCTAACAAATTTTTTTTCTGTTGTTGAAACTGAAACATCAGATCAATTAGCTGAATTGGCGGATGATATTTGGAGCCCGGCAATATCTCCAATACAGTTAAAATCAGTGGAAAATTCAGATGACTGTGATTTCATTTACATTTCTGATATCCTCAGAGCTTCCAATTATTTACCTGAATATTCGGATGTTTTCCCGTTACTAGAGAAGCAACAGTATTTAAAAGGAAAAGACACATCCAAAGTCTCCATTCTCCAGAGGAAGGTTATTTTCGACACAATCCATGAAATTCTCAATAGGAAAAGGCAATTGCCACCGTGGAAGGCTACTAGTATTTGCACCAATTCAAGCTCAGGTGGCCGCAAGCAAACTCCATTGCAGCAAGTATGGATAGAATTTCAAAGAATTCGCGAAAGGGATGAATCGGATGACTTGCTAGAGGTGATTTGTGGTATGCTTAAGAAAGACTTAGCAGGGGATGCAATAAATGGATGGGAAGACTGCCCAATTGAGATGTCTGAAGCTGTTTTAGATATTGAAAGGCTAATTTTTAAGGACTTGATCGGGGAAACAATCCGAGATCTCGCTGCATTTGCTGGGAAATGCAATCAAGCAGCCTTGCCTAGAAGGAAGTTAGTTTTCTGAACGCAAAGAAAAAAAATACACAACAGAAGGAGAGAAGAGAGGACCAAAAATAAAAAAAGAGCCTTTGGTTTATTATTATTTTTTGTAATTTTCCTTTTGGCGGGCGTTCTTTTCTTCTTGGCTTTCTTTTTTTTTTTTTTGGGGTTTAACAAAATGTGAGTAATGTTTAATTTAATTGCAGTTTTACCTGAAAACCAGGCAAATCCAACGTTCACTTTAGCCGTCTAAAAAAAAGAAATGAAAGTGGGCAAACCACAATTACAATAGCATGTGGGAGCTCTCTCTATAGGAACTTGTAAAGGCACATATCACGTTTGCAATTAAAAAATTTGGAAAAGTTGTAGCGATAAAATGAAAAGGTACGGAGAGAAAAGGGCATAATATTAGCATAAAAGCAAACATTAGGTAGAAAGGGTGTTGTCTCTAAGTGATGAACAATCATTCTACTGCTCTTACTCTGAAAATTATGGTCAGATGTAAGTGAGTTTGTGTGTATTTTATTCATAGCTAAGCATGTTCACTTTGAACGGTGTTGTTTCTTGGTCATCCATATAAAATAAGTCTCCATTTGTCAGCTCCAATTTTCAAATGTTCACATGATGTGTTGACCATTTGATGAGGATAGAAACTATTTAGCAAACCCTTTTATAAGTCTTTCCATTGGAAAACCCAAAATGGAGAACTTAATAATTCAAATTCTGTTATGGTTAATGATTTATATACTCGGTAGTTATATGAATAGAAAAAAATTGTAATAAAAAAAAATTTTATTTTTAGTATGCATAAATAGTATTTCATTTGTTTTTTTTTATCTATTATTTTAGATAAAATGTGAAATTTTATTTAATTGTCATTTTTATATGATTATTAAAATTTAAATAGTCTTTTACCAATTTTACCCTTATCTTTATCTGTCCAAAGTTATTAATGTTCAATGCAAATTTTTAATTTTCAAAAATCAAGAGTACTTTATTTTCTCAACTCATTTTTCTCCTTAATTTAAAACTAATTAATTATTTCTTAATGCAAGTGAAACTTTCTAAAGTGACAGATGGAAAAAAAATGGAGGGAGTAATTTACTACTATTAACACTTATTATTGTCCTTCTACTCTCTCCATTTCATTTTAATTGTCTTTTAAGCAAATTGAATTTATTTCATTTCAATTGACATTTTTAGATTATTAATAAAAAATATATTTTTTTCAATTTTACTCATATATTGATTTTAGAGTAAATTTTTTATTAAAATAATTATAATTCATATTAATTTTTAGTTTTTTTAAAAGAATATTATATAATTATTTACATTTATAATTATGTCTATTAAATATGATTCTTAATTTTTATAATACTATTTTAATCATAATTGGAATGCAATGGAGATAATATTATATATATATATATATATATATAATTTTCTGTATTGAAATGCTAAAAATTTTTGCCAGAAAAGTTGATCAAAGATAATATATATTTTGGTAAAATCTGATTGAATTGGAGGAGGTGGCCAAGACAGTGATGTTTCGCAGTCCTCATAAATGGTGCTAAATGTATGGACAGGGATATCAGCTTCTGAGCTTGACAAGGTTTTGACATTTGAATTCAGGGTAAAAATCATCCATAGCAGTTGGCGCTATTTTTATCTATACTGTACTGTACGTCCTTGGATTTAAATTTAATTCGACTGGAAATATACATATATTTTTACTCAAAAATTTTCACCAAATCTTTTTGTACTATTTGCCTTCTAGTCTCCACAATTGAGAGATGAATTAATTTTAAAAAATGTTTAATGTGATATCCATTAATGGGGCAGATGAGACACCCTTGACCATTGCCAGAGCAGCAAGAGGTTTCATTAATCCTTTAATAATAGCTATTCTTTTTTTGTTTTTTTGAAAACCATAGCTATTCTATACTAGAGATGGATATAATTTTGTAAATTTTTCTTCGAAGTAGTAGATCAGATAATTATTAAAACAGTGGCAGAAGCCCGGAAGAGAAAAAATTGTCTTATAGGCAAGGATACAAGTAGGAGCTCATTATTAAAGTTCGGGCCCCCAGAAACAGAGAGTCCATAATTATACTAAGATAAAGATTTGTGGGGCTAGTCGCAACTTGTGACATAATTATCATTATATTTTATTTAATTTTTTTTTTCATTAGATTATTAATTTTTTTTTTTATCTAAATCCTTATGATACAAGTTTATCTGCATATAATTTAGGTTTTAAATTTAATTTTTTTTATTTAATTATTAATTTTTTTTTACAAATTACAGGTACTTAAATTTTTAAATGATGGATTCACCCTTATGTAATTTAGATTTTATATTAAAAAAAAAATTCTACAGATTTCAAATTAATACACAACAGGTTAACCTATGTGCAACCTAAGTTTTAGATTCTATAAAAAAATTGAATTAAAAAATATAAAATAAAATTCAAACAAAAAGAGTAAAAATAGAATTTTTGCTACTTACAATGGTCGCAGGTAACGACACTATCTTCATCCATTAAGATTATAATGTTTATCCATGAATAATTAGTAAATTACCTAGATTTAGGATTATATCCCTCTTTTGTTCTCTTTTTATGAGAATTTTGTTCTCTGTAGGTGTGAATGGAAGATTTGAATATTGTACTCATATTAAGGAAGAAGAATAAGACTTGTTTATCTTTGAGGAGATCCTTGATTTCACTTATCCAATATTCAAGGGTTTCTTTTTTATTTGTAAAATGGGTTTTGCAACACCCATTATTTTACTGAAGATGCTAAAAAATTATTCTAGTTTATGAAATTCATTTTTCTTCAGGTCAGACTATGACTTTGACTTTCTTGTTTGTCGAAATCCTCTTTAAGTGACACTGTTTGAGACTCCTGTTAAAGATGTTAGATATACATTGTATGCATGAGACTCATAAATGATATATCCATAAATGTCCAATTTGAGTTCACATATCAATATATTTAATAAGATTTTTTTTTTGAAGATAACACATATCACAAACCATAAGGCTCATAATTTCAAGTAGTTCACATCTTTCCTTATATTATTAATATACAATACATTAGCCTTAATGCAAAATATGAAAATTTATTAAACATGCTCCATTCTAGAAAAACTGAGGATGACCTCCTATTGACCCACCTGACACAATGCTAATGTAATGTATACAATTATTTCTTAAAAACTGACTACCGTTCTTCTAATCCTAAAAAAAATAATGTAGAGAAATGAGTTTGCAACTTAGTAAAGGAATAACATAATATCCTATGAAAAATAACACATTCCAAACATTTAGTATAATTAATTATCTATCTATTCAATGTTTAGCTATGAATTTATCGTATGTACATCGCATAGTGTTTCCTTTTGGACAACAATGAACTTGTGAATTATATGTAAATCCAAAATTTCTTTCGTTTATTTATGGATCCCCATATGCACACAGTTTGCCATAATCTTATACAACATTTTTCTTTAGCCTTTTTACGGCATAACAAGAGGAATTTCATAACACACACAACATTGTCTTATTCACATGTAGTATTGCATCCTCATACTCATCCAACCATATTTCTTATATATATATATATCACATACCACTTTATTAAACAATTTACAATAATATACCACAAATATACCCATATTTTAACATGGCAAATTCAATAGTACAAATTCACTAATATACCAATAATATACTTATATATCAACATGACAAATTCAATAATGCAAATTCACCAATAGACAAAAAAATATACCCATATCTCAATATGGCAGATTCGAAGTGCAAATTCAAAAATATACCAAAAATTTCACGTTATGAGTATCAAAATCATATTCTCTAGATTTTTAACATAACAAGTCTAAATTACTTTTCAATTGATTTCACATCAATTGAACATATATAAAAAAAAGAAACATTAAAAACAATCCACCATGGTCAAGCTGTTAACAAATTTAAGCAACAAAAAGTATTGCCCAATTTGGCCATCAAGACAGCAAAATCAAGCTTCCTTTATTCTATCAACTTTGTAAATAACATCTCCAAGTTTTTATAGGAGCAAACAACACCCCATTTGGAATTATAAAACTCCAAATATGAGTTCAACAAGTATTCTATTCTCACCCAAACAGGACACTCGAATTCAATAGCCACCATTCATATGTACAATCTCATTCATATATACAATCTCATTTTAAAACAATCAACATAGTAATAAAAATCAGCTTCTATCAATTAGAATATACATATTCCCTATAACCAATCAGCTTAACAAATAAATTTATAATTACTTATTTTATTTGCTATATTTACATTGAACATTAGGTTATTCTCCTATCTTTATTGCTTCATTTCTTTTGCTTGCTTTAATATGTGTGATAACCTCATTTCCATATGGTTTAATTGAAATAAATCATAATTGACTCTTTTTTAAACATCCAAAAATAATGGAATCTTATCTAGCATGATAACATCACTAAAATACTTAAACATATGAAGCTGCCAACTATAACAGATTTAATAAAGTGAATTTAAAAATTCACCAATAATTCTATACAATGAATCTCAAGATAAAACTTTTCAGATCACTAATCCTATATGTTTAAAGTAATTTAAAATTGATTTTACTTTAATTGGAGGTGTATACAGGAAGAACCCTAAGAAATAATCTACCATACTTAGACCAACAATGAAAACTGAGCAATAAAATGTTTCCTCTTATTGCACTAACATAGAGTCTGAATTAGATCAAGACAAAAGAGGGACAGTTTTAGATAACTCATCAAAGTTTCCATATCATTAAAGAACACTAAATTTAAAGCTTCCTAGCTCAAGATATAATAAAAAATAATGTTGAAAAACCAATTCCCAAGAACCTGAATTCTATATCTTCTAAACATTTACTCAATTAAACAAAAATATTAAAATTACTTACCAAATAAACCTTTAAAGCCTTTAAAGATGAAGATTATGATATGGAATAAATTATAAATCCTCAAATTTCACTTGAAATTCAGCTCTCTATTTTTTTAATAAGAAGAATAAGAATAAGAATAAAAAAAAACGCAACCCTCCTTCCTTCGCTTTTCTCTTTCCTAGTTTTTTTTCTTCTTACAACAAATGGTTGCCATATACCTAACTCAAATCCCTACATTCATCATTTTGTTTTTAAAACAAGAAAGTGTATATATATATATATTGCCAAAGATCAATTTAAACCCTTAACTTCCTATTTCTAGTTCTGGATTTAATTGTAAACATTAGAAATAATACCACACATATCTCATGCATTCCTTATGTTAATATAAGATGCATGTTATACAAATAAATGTAAATATATTATGTGGGTATTACACCATTATATTGGTGAATTTGAGGTTGTATTTATCTACTTGTGTGTTGTTTTTTCTTCTTCTTTTTTACGTTCTATCATTCAAGAGCAAGATTAGGTGATATAGATTGTATATGTTGTAAAATTTTTCTCTCTTCCTTGTACCTTAGAATTTATTTATTTATATATTTTCTTTTGGACCAAAAAAGAAAATGCACTAGTACTAACGAAAATAGGTTGAATAGCTACTTTTACCCGTCAACTTTATCACTTTAACGTATATCATCTCCCACCTTTTATTATCTTCTATATCAAATGCTAACTTTAATTTTGAACCTTTCTCACCCGCATGACATGCAAAATAAGTGTGTTTATACACGCTCCTTACAATACGCTAACAATAAGGGTATGCAACAAATGGGTACGGGTTTGAGTTGGAAAATGACAAAACTAAGTGGTTTATGATTACTCATATTTTACATCGAACCGCACAAAATTGGTTGAAAGAACCGACAATTCAGGTTGCTAAAAATTATCGAGTTTATCAAATCGGGTTGGCAGTTTGGGTCTGACGTTGGGCCTCAAAATTTGGGCTAAAAAAAAACACTAAACATATCATTAAAATGGGTCTTAGCCCAGTAGTGTTTTACACGACCCAAAGCTTAAAAAAATATGGCTTGAGGAAGATAATAATATTCATCTTTTCACTTGATTTCCTCTATATTTATTAACAAGTAAATATAATACAAAAAATTTCTACTTTACACTTAGAAGTATTAAACAAAATAACTATGTTATACTGCTATTAACAAAAAATTCCTTGTATAAGCAGAAGAATAGCCTTCCAAAAAAATTATGGCATTCCATTTCTAATCCACCAAAAAGTTAATCTGCAAAAAAAAAAAAAAAAAAAAAAAACAAAACGAAATCAATAAGAACTATTACTAATGAAATCAGTAATGAAGGAATTTTGAGGCTCAGGAAAAACATGTGATTGTAAAATCATAAGAAGAATGATAATGCTTAATTTCTGGGCAGCTACAATTAAAAAATGCCACCAAACCATAAAATATATAGCAAAACCATTCATGATTCCTTAGAATGTAATTAAGGTGGAAGCATTTCATCATTGCCCCAAAATTCAAAAAGATGGAAACATAGATAAGTAAAAGGTAAAGAGCATACTCCCAGTAATTTGAATACTAAGGTAGACCAATTTGATAATAATTGCAGATGACAGAAATAAACTATTTTTAGAGCATATATCACTGCAATAACAAAGTCAGTAACTTGTGGCAATATGTATAAACATTAGAATAACAAAAGATTAACAAAATTATAAAATTCAACAAAGTTTGAGGCTCAACTATATGTTTTCAATCAATAAAGGAAGACAATTATACTTCTAGCAACAGAAATAGGTTAGTCACTAAAAAAACACAACCAGAAATCCTTTTAAAAATCAGAAAACATATATGACACCTGTTAAGGATGTCAGACACACATTGTATATATGTGACTAATATATAATATATCCATTAAAATCAAATTTCAGTACATGAGTTAATATATATACAAGATTATTTATATAAATAGCACATAACACACACCGCAAAGGTTTATAACGTCAAACAATTCATATATTTTCTTATGTTATTTATATACAACACACTGGTCTTAATACAAAATATAAAAATTTACTAAGCATGTTACATTCTATAAAACTGAAGACGACGCTACTGACCTACCTGACATAATGCTAGTGCAATTGATGCAAATGTTTCTTTAAGATAGACTATAGTTCTTCTAGTCCTAAAAATAAATGTAGAGGAGTGAGCTTGCAATTCAACAAATGAATAACATAATATTATATGAAAAATAGCACATTCAAACATGTAGTATTATCAATTATCAATTTATTCAATATTTAACTACAATTTATAGTATGTACATAGCTATAGTAGCATAGTATGTACAACATATTTCTTTAGTCTTTATACGGCTTATTAAAGGGATTTCATAATGTACACAACATTGTCATAATCATAGTATTTTCTTTTGGACAACAATGAACTTATAGTATGTACAAAATCGTAATAATATAGTATTTTCTTTTGGATAATAATGTACTTGTGAATTACGTATAATTCAATTTTTTTATTCATGGACTCCCATATGCACACAACCCACTATAGTTTGGTACCAAAGATTTCTTTAGCCTTATTACGACATTTCAAGAGGATTCCTTAACGCACATAACATTGCCTCATTAAGAAGTAATACTGCGTCCTCACACTTATCTAACCATATTTTTTATATTTAAATATACATCAAATATCACTCCATTAAATAATTAATATTTTCATAATACATAAAAATAATAATATACCCAAGATTTACAAAAAATATACTATATTTCAATATGACAAATTCGATATTGTAAATTCAAAAATTTCACATTATGAATATCAAATTCATATTTTCTAGATAAATATCATTATAATTCTAAATTAATTTGCAACTAATTTCACATCAATTGGATATGTATAAAAGGAGAAACATTAAAAACAATCTACTATGGTCATTCTACCATAAAAAGACAAAGCCACAAAAAGTATCACTCAAATTGACCATCAAGACAACAAAATTAAGTTTTCTCTATTTCTATAAATTTTGTAAGTAACATCTCCAAGTTTTTATAGGATCAAACGGAACCCTATTTGGAGTTATAAAACTTCAGATATGGTTTCAACAAGTATTTTGTTCTTACATAAATAGGACACTTGAATTTAGCAACTATTAATCACAAGTACAACCTCTTTCATATATACAATCTAATCTAAAAAACAATCAACCATCAACACAATAATAAAAAACTATCATATATCAATTATAACACATATTTTCCTCTTAACCAACCAACTTAACAAATAAATTTATAATTATTTATTTTAGGTGTTATTTTCATATAGAATATTAAGTTATTCATTTACCTTTATTCATTCCTTCCCTTTGCTTGTATATACTTGTACAACAACTTCATTTCCATTTGGCTTAACTGAAATAAATAATAATTTAATTTTTTTAAACATCCATAAAATAATAGAATCTCATCTAGCATAATAACATCATTAAACTACTTAAACTTATGAAGCTGCCAACTATAATAGGGTAAATTTAAAAATTCACCAATAATTCTATATAATATATCTTAAAATGAAACTTTCCAGATTATTAACCATGTGTGTCTAGAGTAATTTAAAATTAATTTTACTTTAATTAGAGGTGTATACAGGAAGAAATCTATGAAATAATTCACCTTACTTCGACCAGCCATGGAAACTAAGAAATAAAATGTTTCCTTTTATTACACTAGCAAAGGGTCTAAATCAGGTCGAGCTAAAGGAGAAATAGTTCTAAATATCTCTTTGAAGTTTTCATATTATTAAAGAACACTTAATTTGAATCTTTCTAGCTCAAGATTTGATTAAAATAATATGACTAAAAAACCAGATCTTTAGAACCCAAATTTTACATCTTCAAAACCTTAACTCAATTCAACAAAAATATTAAAATTACTCACCAAATCAATCACCTGAGCACTTAGGGATGATTATTAATGGTCTAAATGATTTTAAATCTTCAAAATTAGATTTCACAATTTAGCTCTTTTTTTTTTAAAGAAGACAATCTTTTCTTCCTTCCTTCTTCCTTTTTCTATTCGGATGGCAACCTTTTTTTTTTTTCCTAATCTTATCTTCTCCCATAATCCACTTCTTTTTATCTTTTTTTTAACCAATAAAATATTTCCACACATGTTAATTCTAGCAAAATCTTTGTATATATACATCTATATATTTTTTATTTTTTTAATCAACTTAACCAGTTTAAGTCCTATGTAACATTGGAATTAATACCACACAAATCTCATACATTTCTCATGTCTATATGTTATGCAAATAAATGCACTGCATTAGGTGGGCGTTACAACATAGGTCAAAGTTTTCATCATAGCCCCACTAACAGACATTGCAATAACAACACTGCATGCTTTCACAAGTTGGTCACAAGACAGCAACGCATCATGAGGTACCAAAATAAAAGAAAGGCATAAAACTCAATATATTTCTAATGCAACATAGACTTGGACTTGCAACTATTAAGTGTTGGTCATAAAAGTCAGTCAGTCACAAATAAGTAGCATATGCACAAAGATATTTAAATAAGTGGACATCAATTACAATAAAAAATTAGTGAAGGATGAGCAAATATATTGATTGTTAGAAGAACATGCAAAATGCAATAAGATTGGCTGTGAGTTTGGGCCAATAGGAACAGAGGGCAAATTTGCAATAAAACCAAATAAATTGATTAGGTAGTTAACATGAAATACAATTTAAATGAATAAAATGTATTTTGATTTAAAAAACTTACCCTTCTCAAATTTCTCAAGCTCATCAATAGCCTCTTCAATTGAAACTGGTTTTGAAGCCATACTTAGTCAATCTTAGGTATATATCAAAGCTTCCACCAATTTAGAAGTTAATAAACTCCTAAATTCATTTAAAACTTTGCCATCAGTGTTAAAAGCTAACTCAGAAGCAACTGTGGAAACTGGGATAGCCAAGACACCATGAGCCAATTTAGAAAGGGTTGGGAATCTCTCAGCATTTAGTTTCCACCACCTCAACACATTAAAATTCCCTTCCTCCTCTACTATTGCCTCACTCAAATATATATCTAATTCATACCTCCTACTTCCACCTACCCCAGTCTCTATCTTATGCTTCTTGAACTTTTCTTTCAACGCAAATATTGGTTTTTTAAAGTTTTTATCCCTAACAAATTCAGATTGGCTAATTTCAAATGAGAGGCTACTTTGAGATTGATTTTCACTCGTGGATCCACTTTTAAAGACAACAACATAATCATTATATAACTCATATAGGGCAGACTTAACTATTGCAAACAAACTTCCAGCTTTGACCTCCTCATACAGTTGGGTTAATGAATAATGAAATGCAATCCAATTTAAGATAAGGATCTAAAATGTTGGCAAAGAAGATGAGAAAGTTCATTTTTTCAGGATCCGCCCAATAATTATCAAATTTTAATTTCATATTAATGCCCATTAACACAACATAACTATCAACAAACTCTTTCCACTCATTTAACAAGCAATACAATTCAGAAATCTCACTAAATAATGAAGTTACAGTCACATATTGAGAACCACATATTCTCAAAGTCAGGAAAAAAGTGTTATAACATTTTAACTAACTTTTTCACAGCCTCTCAATCCAAATAATCGGGAACATCTCCTAAGTCTGCCCTAAATGAAAATTCTTGTTCCTTAAAATTTTCAATTGTTTTGTCATAAATGCATACATTTTTTAACATTAAATAAGTGGAATTCCACCTAGTTGGCACAACAAATTGTATTCAATACCAACAAGTGCACTGTAATGCTTGAACTTTCTTAACCTAAATGGAGAATTCCTAATGTACCTAACAACATCTCTAACTCTCTTAACAGACACAAACACATCTTTCAAGCCATCATTAATAATCAAGTTAAGTATGTGTGTTATGCATCTTATATGTACATACTGAGTTCGAACCATACTTCCACCCCAATTAAGCAATTTCTTTTTAAAATAAGATAATGCAACATCATTTGATGATGCATTGTCAATAGTTACTATAAATACATTCTTAATCCCTCATTCTAGCAAACTGTTTTCTAGAGGCTGAGCTATGTATTCACCCTTATGTGGGTTTACAAGCACAAAAGAAAGAATTCTTTTTTGCAGCTTCCACTCATAATTAATAATGCACATATAGTTAATCCTTTAGTTTGAAGTCCAAGAGTCAGTAGTGAAACTGAGTCTTTTACTATTTATTATCAAAAAATTCTTTAGTTTCTGCCTCTTCTCTAAGTAGAAATCATAACAATCCATAAAAATAGTCCATTTGGATGAGATATTAAATCTAGGACAATAAGAACTCATGAACTTTTTGAAACCCTCCCCCTCTATAAATTAAAAGGTAGGTCATCTATTATCACCATTTGGGACACTGCTTTTCTAATACTGTCTTGATCAAATAACCAAGACCCTAAAACCCCAATATTTTTAGAGCAATTAAAGTCAGGTTTAAATGTCAATAAAGCCTGTCTTTTGTCTTTGCTATGTGGGTTTTTTGTACAAATTAGAACATGATTTATAAGGGAAGAGGTTCCATGTTTTTTAGGTTCAACATGAATCTGTTTAGCACAGTATTTACACTGACTTTTAATAAGCTTGCCTTTAGCATTCTTTATTTAGTTAAGATGTTTCCACACAACAGCTCTTGACTCAGATTGTTTTCTCTTCTTCTTAGGATCAATATGCTCAACATTTGGATGCTACTGAGTTGGGGCAGTTTGATTTTTTGTTTGTGCTTATGCTTCCACCTCATTAGATGTACTAGTAGCATTGTTGTTGCTACTGGTTAGGCTTGTAGCATCTACAAAACTTCAATAAATATAACAACTCATTAGAATAATCAATCAAAAATAAAATTACTTTAGTATATGACAAAAATAAAAAATAATAATAAGAAAAAAAAAGACATTTAAGGGCAATGAATCTTAAGTAGATAATATCAGTCTTTTTTGCACATCACTAAGCAATCAGAATGAAATATTCATTCAAAAATTATGCTTCCACCAAAATAAACTTATACTTTTACCTATTTTTTGTAATAAGTTTTCACAATTTGAACTCTGGAAATAACACAGAAAAAAACACAAGATTCACAGATTTATCAAATAAACATAGTTGACCGAACATAATAACATAAAACAATAAAAAATAATACATTAACACAAATCACAAATCTATATCAAAAGAATATTACACCATCAAAAATCATATTACAGATGTTCATTTTATGAAAACAAAGTGTCATTTTGATGGATCCATAAAGATCTCGATGGATCTCAGATACAAAATTTTGATCAGGTGGAAAATAAAACTTAAAATCATTTTTATATATAACAATCACAAAGTTTAGTTTCTACACAAAAACTACAAATAAATAAAAAAAACTCTTTACAAAATCATTTTTAACATGCAAAATATATATAAATATAACATCATCATCGTGGTATATAATATCCCTCATATATTTTTTTTTGTATAAACACACAAATTTATAAACATCATCACTACAAATTAATAAAAAACTAAAACTAAAAATTGTTAACATGCAAAATATTAAAAAAAATGACTGCTTATTCTTCAGATAGATAGATCTACAAAAATTAGGCTTCCAAAATTGATTTCTATGAGTCTAGGACATAAAGAAATTAATCATAGAGAGTAAATGACTCACATTAAAGCAAAATCACAAGAAACCAGAGGTTTCTATCACAGAAACATATTTTGCTCAAAGATCAAGCACAGACAGAAATCAAAAGCATAGATTAAATTGTCATATAACAGAAATAGAAGAAGAGAAGAGATCGAGTCAAAAGAGGTTTAGGGTTTTATTATAGAGATGAGATAATAAAAGATAGAAAGGATAGTGTAAGGAGGCTAATGTTTCGATGTTTCAGTTATAAAGAAGAAAAGGATAGGGTTAGAGGTAGCTGCTAGGGCTGAGAGAAAAGGAAGGTTTAAGAGAATTTGAGGGAGGTACGATTGAGAGTGTGAGGGATGTGTTAGAGTTTAGGAAGAATTTATACTTGGGGTTTTTTTAGGTATAAAAACTTTATTTGTGTGTTTGTGTATATTAATTATATTTATTCAGGTTTTTGGGTTGGTCGAATTTTGAGCTTTTTCTAAACTGAACCCCAATAACTGAAAATATATGGCATCCTTCATCGAATCGACCCACTCTCTTCCTTGATTGCCGAACTAGTCTCATTTTTGGGTTCAGGTTCAAGTGCAAAAAATGAGTTGGTCGGGTTATGCACACCCTTAGCTAATAAGAACTGATACAAATTTCCCACATCATTATTCTATTCTTATTCTTAAAATACTTATTTTTTTCCTAAAAGTCTTTATCTTTCTTCAGTCGTAGCCACTACCATCACTTCACTCTCATAACTGTTATAAAAACTCACATCTTGTTGCACTTAATATTAATCTTGACTCTTCACGTCTTGGTGGCCATTCTAGACGAAGAAAAAGTTTCACTATTTGAATCAAGAACATGATTAAGTGTTAATTTTTTGTTTATATCTTGATTATATTATGAAAAGAGCTAATAAAAATTGGAGAAAAAATCAAGATAGACTTTTGTACACAATAATTTAAAAAGTGGGTTGTTAGATTTGAAAGAACATTCGTAGAGATTTGTTTCTTTTAAAAATTTAGGTTTTCAATGCTTTGCCTATAACCAATTAAGAAGTAAGAAATTATGGAGTATTTAAAGCAATAAAAATTGATGAATGTGATAGAGATTATTTTTATTTTTTAGTGGTTGAGTTTAATCTCATATTGAATTGAAATATGGTGAATTGATAAATTTTATCATTTACATTTTTTTCATTGTTGTCATATTATGAAGTCATTTTTTAGTACAAATGTGTGTATTAAAACAAATAAAATTATAACTGTCAAATTAATATTTATTTAATTATAACTATTGATGCATATTATGGGTATTGATACATAAAGATAATCAATAGTTATAATTAAATAAAAATTAATTTAATGGTTCTATTTGTTAGGGAAAATAGGCCCTTTACAATCCAACAAGTACATTTACCTCTTTATATCATAACTTAAACAAAAATACATGAAAAATAAAGGAGATTAATACACAATAATTTAACATGGAAAACTCTTAAATGGAGAAAAACCACAAACGTTGTCTAAAGACAAACAAGAAAAAATATTTACTATGTAGAAAATTATTACAATCACCCTAGAAAATATTTAATTCTCACACATACCTAAAAGCTTAAGGACACCCAAGAGAATTTCCCTTTAAATTCTCTATTAGTATAACTAATAGCTTTTAATGGTACACTAAACAAAAATGGTGATTGACACACTTAACAAAGGAAACAAAGAGTTCAATTTATAACCAAATCCCTTTGCCCTTTCTTCACTTCTTTCCAACGTGGGATAACCATCTTAAATTTTTTTTTATCATATTTCATCAATCTTCACCATGATTAAAAAAAACTACCTCAATAATACCATCAACTATGACAGTCACAATTTTAAAAAAATAATGAAAAGCCCTAGAGGAAGTAAGAATAAAAAACACAATGGTTTAAGGAATTCAGATTCAACAACAATTCTACGTCTCCACTTAACTTATCCCCAAGTTAGCATTTTCAATCACCCACAATCTTATTCACAAGATTGAGATTATACAAGAGTTTTATGACTCACTCTTACAACCTTACAATATGAGTTTTCAAAGCTCACTCAAAAAACCAAATCCCAAGTGTTTCAATGGACAACACTTAAACCAATTTCTTTAGAAATAAATCTCACTTCCCCACTAATCTATCCCAAGATTTAAGATGAAGAGAAATTCTATTTATAATACACAATCAACTCTCATAAGAGTTATAAAAAAAGAGTGAATATTTAAGAATTTAAGAGTTTTAATGAATGTTAAGATAGAGAATGATAATAAGCAAAAATGTCTTTACTTCCATTCAGCTCTAGAGGTATTTATATAGATAAAGACTTAAAAATATAGTTATTGGAGGTGTAAATAATGTATCCAATGTCTATATTTTGAATCTAACATTTATAATTTTGAATTATTGAAAGTATTATTGTTAGACTATTGTGCACGGATTGAAACTGTAATTGGCTACTGGAGACGTTCAAATTTGCCCACACTTTCTTCATAAAATTTGTAGATATTTGACTTATATTTCCATATCATTTTTAATCACCTCAATTTGACTTCCTTAGCTCAAGATATATCCAAAATACTAAGAGCTATGCAATCTAAAATGACAGACTACTGTTAGACAGTTGTGCAAGAGTTGAAACCATGATTTTCTATTGAAGACATTCAAATTTGCCAATAATTTCTTCATAAAAGTTGTAGATATTTGACTTAAATTTTCATATAATTTTGAATCACCTTAATTAGACTTCTGTAGCTCAAGATATGTCCAAAATAATAAGAGCTATGCAATATAAAATGGTAGCTGCATATGTTGATTTTGACTTAATATTTGCATACCAAAATGAACTCGGATTTTGACACGTAAGCTCAATTCAGAAAGTTCAAGATGTCAAAACCTCCTTAAATTTTAGGAAGATAACTTTCTCATTATAAAACTCTAAGAATGTCAAAAACCTCATTGAATCTCAAAGGTCAAAATTACGTTTGTTAAGATAAAAAATTAAGATTGATTATTGCTAAGGTCAACAATCTCCCCCTTTTTGATTTTGGCAATTTGAGTTTGATACAAAATAATAAAAAGTAAAGTGTGTGATAATATTTGTGATAATAATGATATCAAATGAAATAAAATATATTTCTTTATTTCTCTCCCTACGAATATGGACATGATAAGAAATATAAATTTATAGATTTTTCCCCTTGACAAAAAAATAAAAAACAAAAATAAAAACAACATAAAATATAACTAGAGGGATAAAAACATGGCATTCTTATGACAAATGTATTAAAAACATAAAATATAATATCATGATCATTTAAATAAATGTTAAGCAATGTAAGGAAATAATTTCGAACATATATGCATATGGTGCCACTAAAATACATCACAAAAATAGTACATATAACAATAATTTTGATGCTAGATGAGCTTAACTATCACATGATCATATAGAACTTTGCTAGCTAATCAATTATGTAGCACTTAGCATAAAAAAAATAAACACAAATTATCCATAACATATTTTCCTCTCTTTGTACAAAGGCAAAAGGAAAGGAGAGAGATATAAGGGGAAATGAACCTAAAGGGACCAAAATTTCTATAGGAACAAAGCAAAGATACACCAAATATTTGTAAAAATATTCATGTTTTATCAAAGATCAAAACAATTTCTAAGAAGATATTCATGCCTTGTCAAAGATCAAAACAATTTTTAAGAAAAAATTATACATGAATTATGCATGTATAAACATAATAATAAAATATTATACACATGTAAAGTAACAAATAACAAACTCAAATATATTTCTCCCCCTTTGTAAAAAATAAAAAGAAAAGAGAGAGATATAAAGAGAAATGAAACAAAGATACACAAAATCTTTATAAAATTTATATCATATATAAACAAAGTAAGCAAAACAAGGTCTTTTGTCACATATGATGTACGACAAAATTAGTCATACTTACAATGTTAATATGCATGCAAAAATTTAAAAAAAATTTCTCCCCCTATATCAAACAAAAATATAATATGTCACTAACATAAATACATTTTTTAAGGGAGTTTTAAAATTAAAAAAAAAAAACTAAGTACACATGTTAAAAAAAATTAGCTAGGTAAACATGCAAACTCAAATTATTTATCAAATAAAAATATAATATGTCACTACCATAAACATATTTTTTAAGGGAGTTTTAAAATTAAAAAAAAAACTAGGTACACATGTTAAAAAAAATTAGCTAGGTACACATGTAAACTCAAATTATTTCTCCTCCTTTGACAAAATACGAAAGAAAATTTAAAAAGATAAACCAAATATAAACTGATGATTATAAAAAAATATTTAAGATCAAAATCAAAATATTTATCAATCAAAGTAATCAATAAGCACAATATAATTTCACATGAAACAAGTTTAATAATCAATTAAACATAAGATCAAGATAAACTAGAACCATCGATCATGTCAAATTCATGCTTAATGAGATTTAATCTCTTTTCATTGAGAGGTTTGGTGAAAATATCTGCAAGTTGATTATTTGTATCAATAAATTTAAGTGAGATATCACCAATTTGAACATGATCACGCAAGAAATGATGTCTAATGTCTATATGCTTATTTCTAGAACGTTGAATAAGATTTTTGCTAAGGTTGATAGCACTTATATTGTCACATTTAATTGCAATGTGATCAAGTTTTACACTATAGTCTAACAACTGTTGTTTTTGTGACAAAACTTATGAACAACAAAAACTTGCTGCAATATATTCAGCTTCAGTAGTAGACAAAGCAGCTAAAACTTGTTTCTTGCTAAACCAAGAAACTAAACATTGTCCTAAAAATTGACAAATTTCAAAAGTGTTTTTTCTATCTAGTAAATTACCAGCAAAGTCTACATCAGAATAACTAATCAAGTCAAAGGATGAACTCCTAGGATACCAAAGTCCTAAATGCATTGTACAACAAAGATATTTGAAAATTCTTTTGATAGCATTCAAATGAGACTCTCTAGGAATAAATTGAAATCTAGCACACAAGTAAGTAGCAAACATAATATCGGGTCTACTAGTAGTTAAATAAAGAAGGGATCTAATCATACCTCTAAATCATTTTTCATCCACCGATTTATCATTCTCATCTTTGTTAAGTTTGGTTATGGTGCTGATTGGAGTTTTACTTATCTTAGCTCCATCCATGCCAAACTTCTTGAGAACGTCTCTTGCATACTTGGTTTGATTTATGAAAATTTCATTTTTACATTGCTTGATTTGTAATCTAAGAAAGAATTTGAGTTCACCCATCATACTCATCTTAAATTCTCCTTGCATTAAATTAGAGAATTTCTCACATAAGCAATGGTTAGTAGCACTGAATATAATGTCATCAACATATATTTGAACAATTAATAAATCATGTTTGGATTTCTTTATGAAAAGAGTTGTATAAACTTTTCCTTTAAAGAAACCTTTCTCTAATAAGAAGTTGCTCAATCTTTCATATCAAGCTCTAGGAGCTTATTTCAATCCATATAATGTTTTAGAAAGTTTAAATACATGATTTGGAAAATCAAAGCTTGTAAAACTTGAAGGTTGTTTAACATACACCTCTTTTTCAATAAAACCATTTAAAAATGTACTTTTAACATCCATTTGATAAAGTTTGAAATCCATGAATAATGCAAATGCAAGTAGCATTCTAATAGCTTCTAACCTTGCAACGGAGGCATAGGTTTCATCATAATCAATGTCTTCCTCTTGATTATAACCTTTAGCTAGTAGTCTAACTTTATTCCTAGTTATGACACCTTTATTCATTCATTTTATTTCTAAACACCCATTTATAATAGGATGATGTTTCAGTATAGGAACTAAGGTTTAAACCTTGTTTCTCTCAAATTGATTCAACTCTTCTTGTATAGTAAGGACCCAAAATTCATCACATAAAGCATCATCAATATCTTTGGGTTCAATTTGAGGAATGAAGGCTAAATTAACAATAAACTTTAATTGAGATCTAGTAGTTATTCCTTTTGTAGTGTCACCTATAATGAGGTTATAAGGATAAGCTTTTTTTGAATTACCAATCCTTTAGAAGTTTATCCTTCAAGGTAGGGTGAGATGTTTCTTCATTGTCCTCTTTGCTTGGACCTTCAAGTTCTAAAGGCTTACTAGCATTTTCTTCTTGAATTTCCACAATCTTATCGTTGCCTACAAGATCATCAACACTACAAATATCCTTTCTAGGATCAAGTGAGTTTGATTCATCAAATACAACATGCATTGACTCTTTAACTACTAAAGTTCTTTTATTAAAAACTCTATATGCTTTACTAGAAATAGAATAGCCTAGGAAAATTCTTTCATTAGCTTTAGAATCAAATTTTCCAAGATTATCCTTGGTGTTTAATATAAAAAACTATTTGAAATGAGATTTTGGGTTTTCTATTATTCCATAGCTCATAAGAAGTTTTATTCAAAATTGGTCTTTTGAAAACTCTATTTGAAATGTAGCAAGACGTGTTAATGGCTTCCGCCCAAGAGTATAGAGGGAAATTATACTCATAAAGCATTGTTCTAGCCATTTTCATAAGAGTTCTATTTTTTCTTTCAAGTACCCCATTTTGTTGAGGAGTTCTAGGAGAAGAAAATATATATAAAATACCATTTTCATCATAGAAGGTTTTAAAAAATTCATTTTCAAACTCGGTTTCATGATCAAGCATTTAATATCTTTGTTATCAATCTTATTCAAATCAATAACATAAACATTATTAACTCTTTCACCACTAAAAATTACTTTGTCTTTATCAAGACTACTAACAAAGCAATTCTTAGGATAGAAAGTGACCTTATTTCCCATGTCACATAATTGACTTATACTAAGCAAATTATGTTTAAGACTATCAACAAGTAACACATAGTGCATAGTTAAAGATTGAGGATTACCAATTTCTCCAATGCCAATAATCTTTCCTTTTGCGTTGTCACCGAAAGTAATGTGTCCTCCATCCTTAGCATCAAGCTTACTGAATTGCTTTTTGTATCCCGTCATGTGCCTTGAGCATCCACTATCAAGATACCATTTGCTTTTTGATCTTTTAGACTTCAAGCATACCTATACAAGACAATTTAAGCATTCTTTTGAACTCAAACCTTTTTTGGTTTAGGTTGGTTAGTTTCAAGATAGTCCATAGGAAGCAAGTGCATGTGCAGTCTTTTATAGAAGCACACATTATTGGTACGTCCCTTGATCATGCAATATGAGCATTCAACATTTATAAACTTATTTCTCCTAGGAGGATATACATTCCTAATGTGTGAAGCATGCCTTTATTGATGTTGTGGTATGTCTCCTAAAGTTCTTTTGAGTCATAGTATGAGACATGCATTAGCAATAACAATGTGTATTTTGATAGGTTTGTGCAATATGTCTAGGTGCATTATGTTGTGCAACATGCTTATAAGTATTATGTCTAGTGTATATGTAAGCATATTTAGGTTGTGTTTTCCTAGCATGATGCTTACCTCTTTATGTCATATAAGGTTGAGTCTTATAAGACTTTCTTTAAGTGTTTAACATATGAGATTTTTTAGCTTTGAAAGCTTAAGTCTCCTTTTATTTTAAGGTAGAAGGAGCAAAATTATTTGAGGCTTTAACAAAATTAATATGTAATGATGATGAGAAAGTTATTCCATTGGTATATCCAATTCCATATATATCTCTGAGGAATTTTTGAGAGTCAAGAATATTATTCAAAGATTCTTTTCCCTTCATGAGTTTTTTAATGGAATTTTTCAAATTTAAGACTTTCTTATAAAGCTTTTGATTTTCATCATTTACTTTCTTAAGTTAATATTCTAAGGAATTTGAAGTTTTCATATCATTAGACAATTTATCATTTAATTTAACTAGATTAGAAAATTCATTTTTCAATTTTTTTAATTCCTTGGTTAGGCTAGATAACTCATGCTTATAATGCTTCTTCTTAGATAATAATTTTTTGCATTTAAGCAAGAGTTTCCTTACCATAGAGCTCAAGATATGTCCAAAATACTAAGAGTTGTGCAATCTAAAATGGCAGACTACTGTCAGACAGATGTACATGAGTTAAAATCGTGATTTTCTATTAGAGACATTCAAATTTATCAATACTTTCTTCATAAAAGTTATAGATATTTGACTTACTTTCCATATCATTTTGAATCATCTCAATTGGACTTTTGTAGCTCAAGATATGTCCAAAATATTAAAAGCTGTACAATTTAAAATGGCAGCTATATACATTGATTTCGACTCAATATTTGCATACCCAAATGAACTTGAATTTTGAAAAGTAAGCTTAACTCACAAAGCTTAAGATGTCTACTTTAAATTTGAAGATAACTTTCTCATTATAAAGCTCTAAGGATGTCAAAAACCTCCTAAAATCTCAGAGGTCGAATCAACCTAAGATATTCATACTTTATTTTAACTTCCAATAGAGTCCTAACTTATACACACTTAAACAAACAAATTAAATGCTCAAAATTAAGTTTGTTAAGATCAAAAATTAAGATTGATTATTGCTAAGGTCAATAAATAAAAATTGTCATACTCCACTATATGAATATACACACTTAGAATTCACAAACTCCAAGAATTTTCATCGGCCAGTTCATGTCAAAAAAACTACTAGTAATTTATGGTACAACTTTTAATGTTGACTTTCTAGGAAGTTCATTAGCCATCGACATCAATTTTACCACACACATTGCATGAACTGTCAACCAATGTGTGCAAATTGTGAACATGCTACTTATTATACATCTTTTTCCATGGCAACTCAATTGGTAGCTATTATACCATTAGGATGTATATCTTTATTATATAGAAAGTTTATTGTCTCTTTCTTCAAAGATGACCACATTAATAACATTACTTTTAGAGCCATTAGCCGAATTAGCTCCACCATTTTTGTAATCCTTCCTTACATGTTTAAGTTACCCATATCCCCAGCAGTAATTTTCTTTTTAGAGCCTTTATTCTTCTTCCCATTTCCATAAACTGACAATGTTGTACTTTTATAAGACTTGTTCTTTCTATGTTTAGCATTTTTTCTTCAGAAATCAACTTACTTGTTACTTCTGAAAAAATCACATTCTCTTTCCCATACATTAAAACGGTTTACATGTGTTCATAGGAAGGTAAAAAAGACCAGATAAGTCTTAACGCTTTATCTTTATCATCAATTTTCACTCCAATAGATTCCAATTTATAAACAATCCCATTGAGTGCACTAAGGTGGTCAAAATTTTTTGTACCTTCTTCCATTTACAATTTGTGAAATTGTTCCTTCAAATATAACCTATTTAAAAGACTTTTAGCCTGATATATTTCCTCAAGCTTTTTCCAAAGCTCCTTTATTGATGACCATCTAGCAACATTAGCAAGAACACTTTTGGTAGATAGAGACGAATTTGACTTGTTGTTCTCATGTCTAGCTCCTCCCATTCTTCTTCACTACTCTTAGATTTTCTTTTGTCTTCACTACTATCATCGGGTTTATCTAGCTCCTTTCCATTGGACAAAAAAGTTGGCTTTCCTCTCAAGGCCTTATACAATCTATACTGGATTAATGTATCTTTAACTTGTACTTTTCATAACCCAAAATTTATTCTCCCATCAAATTTCTCAATATGAAATTTGAAGCTCATTTTTGCTCAACAATGCACAGTACCTCCATATACTTGAACAATACTTTTTACTATAGTGACCTCACAAGTGATTATTGAGTAAACAATTATGTCTACAAAATACATTAAGAAAGTTTACAGGAGAGATTGGAGGGACACAAACGGTACCATTTAAATCCCAACTTCCTTAGGTGATTATAGTCATTGTGACAAAACTTTGTACCCTCTATACTTACTTACAAAATTTTTTACCCTATGTACTAGCCTTTGTACTTACTTACACAATACCACACTCAATAAACACAATATTGTATTTAAAGAACCTCTAGTTGGATCATAATAATTTCTAAAAAAAAAATTAGTAATGCGAAAAGCCAATTAGCCCAAGGAAATTTTTTCTGATGTGGAAGATCAGTCTATGCTGCAACCACAGAGCATACTAAAATAAACCAAGAGTTATGATACCAATTGTTGGAGAAAATGGGCCCTTACAATCCAACAAGTACATTTACCTTCTTTAGATCACAACTTGAACAAAAATTCATAAAAAATAAAAGAAAGAAACACATAATAATTTAATGTGAAAAACTCCCAAATAGAGAAAAACCATTGGCGTTGTCAAAAAACAAATAAGAGAAAAATATTCACTATATGAAAAATTATTACAACCACACTACAAAATATTTAACTCTCACACATACCTAAAAGCTCAAGTACACCCAAGAGAATTTTCCTTTAAATTCTCTACTAGTATAGTTAATAGCTTTTAATGGTACATCAAACAAAAATAGTGATTGACACACTTAACAAATGAAACAAAGAGTTCAATTTATATAACCAAATTTCTTCCTCCTTCCTTCACTTCTTTCCAATATGGGATAACCATCTTAAAAAAAAAAAATTATCATATTTCATCACTACTTTTATTTGTATAGATACAAATATTTGAACAGTAGCAAAAACTCATATTTTGTTATAATAGTAAAATTAATAGATTTTCTTTTGATTCAAAAATTAAAAAAAGGTTGCAATAATAGGTGGCTAGCACAGAAGATGATGGAGGAAGAAGAGAAGTTGTTTTGGTTTTTTCACTATAGTCCCTCAATTTTATTTTTGTTTAATTTTAAGTACATCTTAACATAACTTTCATATTATACTCTCTTGGTGGCAATTGAAAACACACACATGTCCATGTTGGCACTTAGTGAGTTAAATATAACTAAAATATTCTTTATTTACAGGTGATATAGGTTCAAAATTAAAGTTAAAATATGCTATAGAAAATAATAAAAGGTGAGAGGTGATATAAGTTAAAGTAGTAATTGTTAAGGATGAAAGTGTGTATTCAACCATGAAAAATGCCTTAGCTTTGGGGGCACATTCATTCACATTTCATGCCTTAGTGAAAGTGTATTTTTATGTTGATTAATGATTTGAATAGATTAAATATGTGTGAATGTGAAGGTTTTATATATTGGTGAATAATGGTTTGGAGAAAGAACGGAATAAAATTTCAACCAATTGTGCAAGCACAGGTTAACATAATTCAAAATTAATGTGACAACTATAGGATTGTTTGCAATCATAGGATCTATGGATGAAATTGCATGTTGCTGCGGTGACCATAGATATCTTTGAGCTAGACCTTTTGATGTGATCACATGAAATATGATGATAACTGTATCAAGTTGACATATGAGCCAAGGACATAGTGAATCTAGGGGATTTCCAATGACAATTCTAAAAGGGTATAAAAGGAAGCTCAAAATCCATTTGAGGAAATTCTCCAACCACTTGGAGAAGTAAGAAAAATCAATACTAGAGATAGAAAGAGAAAGAAGAAGATAAAGAGACAAGATTTTCTATAACTAGTTACTTATATTTTTTCTGAATTTTCTTGTGACTGAAGTATGGCTTTTTCTTGTGAATCATTGATATTTGATGTTGAATGATATTAGGTTAGGCTAAATTTATTGTTGTTAGGAATTATGAATCTCACTTGATCTTAATTAGTTTTTAATTCAGTTACTCATATTGTGTTTATTTATCTTAATGCTTGTTATTAATTGGCCACCAATAGTATGATTGTAGTTAGGAATATGCATTAAAAAATAGTATTTCTAATAGACCTATAAAATTAGAGATAATTTGAGTTAATTAAATTTCATAGGTTGTGCTTTATAATTTGTGATTTAATATCATTGTATCTTCAGAGTCTGATGAGAGTTAATTGTTAAGTGGCTTGATTGATGATTAAAAATTTAGCTTATCATTGCTAAAGAAATAGTGGTTAGTGCTCTATGAGAACTCAAAAATGCAATAATTAATGGGTAATTTACAGGTCAAATGCTTGGTGATTGTGCGGAGAATTAATTCTTAGTAAATTTTTAATCGTTCTTCATTGTTTCATTTTATCGTTAGCAGTTAGATTTAATTTTCTTGTATTCAAATCCAATTTAATTATAGCCATGAACAAATTAAGATAGAGGTAATAAATGAATAAACTTTTTAACTCTCGTGGAAATGATACTTCACTTACTCTTCATTATTTATTGATCCCATGTACTTGCGGGTAGCTTTCATCGGTAGGCGAACAATACATTTCACTGCTCTTATCTCTTCCCTTCATTATAACATAATAGCAATTAAGACAAAGCACACGCCATGTGCCTATTTATTGTTCTTGAGGGGCTTCTTCATTAATCTTGTTTCCTTTTGTCTCTTTACAGCAATTAGTCCGTATCCTAATTTTCTCTAGGTTTATTTATCTACCATTTTATAGGGCCTATAATATAACATAATGTCTTCTTACTTCTTTTTTAATCTAAGTTGAAGAAAAGGCTAAAATTTTATAAATTTTTAGTTTTATATAATATTGTTGTTATCCATCGAACCATCAGAAATTTTCAGTTGTTAGATATTTGGCATGTAATTGTATCATGCAATAGGGTACAATTGAATGACAGGAAATATTCAAAAATGGTGGGGTTTTTCCAAAAGTGATAAGCGAGGAAGAAGGCTGCCTGCCTGCATCTGCCTGCTGCAATAATATAGTCTCGCACTCCACCGTGGGCCTTTACACTTCAATTTTCTATTACAAGGACATATATCGTTGCTTGTGAAGAATGATAGATATTTAAAGAAAATAGTTAGATTATGCTCTGATTAGTTTTTTCGTCCTATTAGTGTAACGTTTCATATTAAAATGATATTTTTTTTTTTTTTTACATTTTTAGGAGAATATTTGAATTTATTCTCTTGTGTTTATTTTTATATATTTTTGGCTACATTCTCTGTTAGTTTTAGAATTATTTACTGAAACATGTAACTTTCATTTAATGAATGAATTATCACTAAATTTGATTTAAAAAAAAAATAAAGGGTGTTGTAACCCATATGCATGCGCTACTCTCATTTGCATTTGCACAAAGGGTGAATTTTTTTTCTTTTTACCCTGTTGTTGATTTGTGTGGCCACCACCTAACAATGGTTTTGCTTTCATTTTTGGCCTTTGAGTTTGCTACTTTTCTAAGTAGAAATCTTTAAAACCTGAAGAAGCTAAAACCAAGAATATCTCAAACAAAGGGAAAAGAAGAAAAAAAAAAAAAAAAAAAAGAAGATTGGTGTCCTTGTCACCCCAAAAGCACACAGGCCTTTTCTTTACTGCTCCTGTTCATTTACCTGCATAACTTTTTTTTCTTAAATCACAAGTTATGATGTTTGTGGTTGTAGCAAATTGTAATGTTTTTTTTTTAAGTAACCATTATTTTATATTTAATAAATATACAAATTTTAATTAATTCAAATAAAATGAATTAATTTTTTTTAACAACTGACTAAATTTCAACACTATAAAAAAAAATAAATATAAAATAAAAAATTCGATCTTTAATTTTCTCACAATGATATTTACAATTTTTGCTATTTGAATTATTTCGGGGTGCAATGGACTGAAATTTATAACTCTAGATATTGATTCCAACATATTAGTTAAATGATGGGGGTGAAACGAAAGTTAGAGTTAAACTGTTGAAATAGAAAATGGAGTGTGGTTGCTTGTCCTTGTCATTCTGGTCATTTGTCTCCTCAATTAAGACATTTGGCAGCTGACAACTTACAACTGCGCGTTCTTCTCTCATTATTTCTCTTTGCTGCTTTTAATTTCTTCACACTTATTTGCAAATAAAATGAAAAATATATATATATATAAAAAAGAGAAAAAGGGAAAAAACATAAACAAGCATACACGAGAGTTGACCTATTGGCAGGAAAGCGTCCTGCTGCTTTTGCACGCTATTGACTTTGGTTCTACAGCAAATGCCTGCTTTCGCAAATAAATCACAATTTATTTCATATTCACATCATATATAAACCAAGCGCACTAATTTATAATTTTAAAGTCATTATGCAATTGTTTATTCGTATAAAATTAAGACATAACCCTCCAAAAAATTTAAGTACTAAGTTGTGATATAACGAAGACAAAGAAATCAATGTAAATTCCGGTTCGATTAAAAAATATAAAATTTAAACTTTTCTCCTTATAACTATCTAATTTGACTTCAACTAATTAAATTTTTTTTAGTTATTGAAATAAAAAATAATTATATATAAAAAAAATAAAAGAAAAATCTGAATTTGACTGCTTTGCTTGCTGCACATGCGGAAAGAAAAATGAAATTTGAGGCGTAATTGAAGTGAAAAGATCCATACACTTATGTAGTAGCTTACAAATATTAACCCAAGAAAATCTTGCCTATATAAGCCCATTCATTTTGGGCCAGAGAAAGCCCGAATGTGTTTGGAGATATGGAAAATTTGCACTTCCCGGAAACGACCATAAATTGCATTCTACTCTACTGTCTATTATTTAGCATAGTAAAGATGCTACATTTTCACGAACAGGAAAATTCGATCATCGATTCCTTGGAGTTAACAATTGCATCTTCAGAGCTGGCTCTGTATGGTAATTCTCCTTTTTTTTTTTTTTGTTTCTTTTTCAAATTTGTTTCTTAATATTTTGCGAGTGATCCATGAGTCAGTTCCTATATATTTTTTGTGTGTTTCTGCTCATTTTTCACAATTTGTGTTTGGTTCAAACGAGTTACGCAAAATTTTATGGAATTCATTTATAAATCACTGTTGGTTTAAATGAAAACTTTAAAATTCGTTTCCAATTCTAACTTCTTAATTTTATGGAATTATTTGACTTTAAATTCATTCTTATTGATAAAATGTGTTTGGTTCAAATGAATTTAAAATTTATTTATAAATTAATTCTATTTAAAATTCATTGGAAATGAAATGAATTCCTTAATGGAATTCAATGTATTCGTTTGTGAATTTGATGCCCTTTTTTTTTCAAGTGATAAATGCAAAAAAACTGCCGATTTACTTGCGTAACAGTTGAAAGAGATTAGCTAAGTGATGCTACTTTTACCTACTAGATATGTAGCTTGATATTTATATGTTGACGGCATAAAGAAAACTTTCAGCGATGTGCTGAAAAAATTTAGGCACTTGTTTTGTAAGCTTTTGAATTGGAAATGGAGCATACTCAACTTTTTAATAGAATAGATGCGTATTTTTGTGTGTGATTTCGAGGAAAATTTTGTTGAATTATGTCAATAGTAGTTTTGAAATAGGATTTTATTGGATTCACACATTCATTTCCATTTCTATTTCATTTTCAAAATGTACCAAACGTGATAATATTTTTTGTTTTGTATATGGTGGTAGAAAGAATTAGGATCAAATAATGCTGAAGAAACAAATGTAGGACCCCAGCTGCGCCTTGTGCCTCCACTTGAATCTCACATTTAAGCTCCACAAGATTTGAAAAAGAGATTTTATTATTATTAAGGGTGTCCACTTTCAGCTTTAAAATAGCTATTTAATGGCTAAAGGTAGGATGGAAAACTCGGTTACTCTCTCAAACAAGATAGAAAAGACAGTAGAGGAGTGTCGAAGCTTGGTCACTTGATAGTAATGGAAAATATGTGGGAAACAATCTTGGTCCACTATGCTGATTTTAAACCCTACATTAGATCTTCAGTCAAAGCACTTTTCATTATGAAGGCTTTTCCAATTAGCTTCATTTAGAAATTACACATGTACGTGTGTCATCCTAGTCCATCCCTCATCAAACATTCTGAAGAAATAGTTGTTCCATTAATTTTCTCTATTCTTAGAGCTAATAAAAAAATCAGTTCATACTTTGAGGGAATGAAAGATTTTTTAACAGTGGATAATTTTCAGGATCTGTCTAATCTTAAATCATGGCTTTATTATTATTATTATTATTATTTTGTTGGCTTCATTTCGTGGTGGCCACGATGATCAGTCTCCTCCAAAATGAAGAAACATAAACATGTTTAATGGACATTATTAACCCCTTGGTTTTCATAATGTGTTTGAATGCCTCTGACCCATGTTAGATGTAATCATGATATTGGGGATCATTCAAATTGATGCTGCAAGTTAAATCCATCACTCTTTCCTCTCAAGCATCCTGAAGTGTTCCTTTCCTGGTTGTACAATTTCTTTTCCTCCATTTTTCCTTGATTTTTTCATATGATTTTTGTGTATTTACTGTGTTGTTGGCCACCAAATTATGTCTAATGCTGATTGTTGGAGTTGTGACAAAATGACAAGTCATTTCTCACTAATATGTCGAGCTTATTTTAGAAAAATTCTTACCTAGTGTATTACATTTAATAGATGGATGTGTAATACAAAGCCACGTATTTTCTTTTTATTGGTCAAGTTTAAATCACTTAAGTTATGTGTCACACATCCAACTAGACGGTGCAATACATTCGGTGTAGGTAAAGATCTCCCTTTTTCGTTTTTTAAAGTTCTTTGGTCTTTTTGAACACTACTTTTATCATGGCAACTACAATTTCTTATGCTACCCAAAGAATATCGTTACAGGAAATTTTTGCCATATGCAACACATAAGTTAAGTGTTTTATACTTGGACAATAAAAATAAGACACATGACCTTATATTACATGTCCAGTGAAATACATAATATAAGCGTTTAAAAATCTCAATAATTGTTTTGTACATGGAATTACTTAAAATAAACTTGGGGGTAGCATGAAAAACGGTCCGTTATTTTTCACCTATGCTTACTACAAACATATATTTCATTCCTTATTTCACCAAAGAAGGCATGGAAATTATAGGGTAAACAAAGCAAAGGACTAAAGTGGATGTATAAGCAGTGAACGAAAGAGAATTCACATTAATTGGAAAAAAAAAAAAAAAAAAGATGTTCACACACTCTCTAGGCCATCATTTTTGTTTATATCTGGTTATGAACAACTTTTCTTTATTATCACTTCAGTTCACATCGAATGTTCAAATTTACTGCAACATTGTAATGTGTGCCTACTTGTCCTAAATTTCAGAATCATCAATTTAGTTGTCCCTGAACGTGCATCTCTCCTAGTTTCCTAGTGATATGTTTGTTTATCAGAAGTTCCTTGTGTAAAAAGAGGAAAGGAATATACGGGAATTAGCTGTCATCCCTTTTTCATTGATGCCTCCCTTTGTCAGATGGAACACTTCATTGTGTGCTTTTGGTTTGTCTTACCTGTGAAGTTAAATTACAAGTACAAGAATTGTGCAGGTTAGAGTTTAGAAACAATTTTGTATTTTAATTTTAGAGTTTGATTCTTATGATCCCAGTTTTTGTCTCTAAACAGTCTTTCATATTCAGATTCTTTTACTATTAATTAGTCTATTTTTAGTGCATCAAATCAAATGGTGAATAAGGAGTGTGCGCTCATGTGTCTGTGCTTATGTGCCATGTGCGTGAATGTGTGAAGGACTGATCGAGTGAGTTGAAGCATTACATAGTTTGTAGCATGGTTGCTTGAATGCTGGATCGTCTGTCAACATAGGAGGATCCTGACCAAATATCATCTCGCAGCTCATATCATCAAAATCTGCAAAATAACAGCGTACATGCTTTGTCATGACTCATCAGATCTCTATATAAAAAAATATTCATTTTCTGTTTTTTTTTTTTTTTTGTTCAACATATGATTGCATTAGGAAATATGACTAGAATTCAAACCTAGGTGGTTGTGGTCATGTTACTTGTCCTGTAGGTAATGGAATAATGATTGGTTTCATGGGAACGGATGAAAATCCATGTCATATGACTAAGATGGTGGACTGTATGGCAGTAATCATGGAATCATAAATGTTCAATAAACGGCCTAAAAATCAGGCATCTTTTTTTTTTTTTTTTTTAATGCAATTTGTATGTTTGCACTATTAATTTCTGTGCTGGAATTCTCAACTGATGGGTCTACATGCAGTTTTGTATCCTGAGTGGTGAACTTGGGGCCCTCCATCGAGATGATGAGCATGGTCTCCACATTCTCTAGTGCAGGTACTATTTTTTCTTGAAGTATGATTCCTTTTGCTATTTTTTTTGCCATTACCATAATAGGAAATTGTGAACACTTGCAACATTGTTGCATCTTTTCTCTGTGCCATTATTTGAAATCTAGGACTTCCTAGAGTAAGTGATCAATTACTCTGTAACTCCTAAGATCATCTTAAACAAGGCAGCTGGTAGTAGGAACTTACTTGGAACCATGTTGACTGGCATTCCGAGAGATTGCTTTATAAAGGTCTGTGTTGGGGCCTTACAGAGATTAGTACACATCCCAGCACAATTGGTCTCTTCTAAAAACCTGCCCAATTGTTTAAAAAAAAAGGGAATGAAACCAGAAAAATGTCAATTTCTTGTAGTATTGCCGGTTGTATTATGATGATGACATTAATTACTGCCATTAATTATGATGGCCATGATGGGAATGGAGAAAATAGAGTCAAGAAGCAACACGCACCCATTGGATCATATTGTCCTCAGGAATAAAAAAGTGTCTTAGGTTGGTGATATCGGACCCATCTAACAGGTTATGCATAATTTTGTAACATAGAAATGGAGAGGTTAAAGTTACCTGCACTTTTTTATATGGACTACATTCTTTTCTTTTCTCCCATTGAATTCTGATTCCCGCACCTTGTTTGCAAAATGAACATGGTCAGTCCTGTTAGTGTCCCCCTAAAACTTCATTGCAAGATCTTTATCCGTGGAGTATAATGTGTGCATATACTAATTGTGATTTTATCAAAATTTGAGCACTATACTATGAATAGTTGTACGTGTGAAAACTACAGAAGCGCACCATTTCATGATGAATTAAAACAAAGGCACAAGAGGTCAATTTAAGATTTGTTGTGGTAGAATAGGAAACGTTTTGTACTGAAGATCTAGTTTTTCCTTGTCAGGATAGGTTCCTAAATTATACATGGTTCAAGTAATCCAAGGATAACGTAGAGGAGAAAGAGCCAATGCCCCAGCATTGTCCTTGTTTATTTTCAAATGTTCATGCACACTGCCCTGTTTGTTAATAATCTTTAGACCACACTAATGCTCCCTCAAGAAAAGGGGGAAAATTTTCAGATCCCTTCCTTTTTCAAAGAGGTTTACAACTCACAATAAATTTTGAAAATAATAACAGAAAAAAAAAAAGGCAACATCATAGATTGTATCGGGATTTTGTGCATACCTCGCATGTTCCGATCAGCCAGACAAAGAACAAGGTAGTGAAGGCAGCAAAATATTCCCTTGTAAATTTAGATTGGGGCATCAGTGTCTTTATCTGTCCTCGAAAACCAACGACATCAACAAAACTGCTTTTTAGGCAATAGATACAAACACCTAATTTCAAGATTTATTAGATTGAAATCTAAAATCGTAAGTTACTAAAGGCGTATAATATAACAGTAGATATATGGAGATAAGGGTCCATGCACTAATCTTACAATCAAACTGTGCATGATTCTGCTCGTTGTTGTCTGCCATATTATGCACATATAATTTGCTAACACAACAAGAAGAAGAAGTAGAAGAAACGACTTAGTCAAGAACTTGCCAGGTCAAGGATCGTTCTTGGGATGGCTTTATTGAGAGCTTGAAGCACAAGTTCACGTTGATGAATCAGGGTGAATTTCTGTGATGCATCTATAGCTGCTTGCACCAAGCTTTCATAGCCACTCTTGTTGTTTCTCAACCCTGTATATTTATGCTATCACTATCGAAAAGAATTTGTTTTAGCCCAAGAAATGGAGAAACAAATAAAAAGAAACTAACCTGTTGCAGCTTGAACACTCTGAGAAAGATGGTTTATAGCTAATTGATCAAACCAGCTATCGTTATAAACAGTCTTTCTTGTTATGCCCATCAGTTTATCTGAACTTTTCTTCTCTTTCACTCCATTAATATTCTCCGATGTCCTTGTGAGCACTGCCACAACATCTGAGTGATTCAACTTATTACTGTGCCTTGGTCGAGGCAGAGATGGAATAGGGCTTCTGTTCTCTAAAAGGAATCTTGATCCCATGTTTGATACACAGAAAGAAAGAAATGAAGGAGTTAAAAAGTCCCCATTGAGTTTATATCGTGCAGTATTATAATTTCTACATAGACAAGAACCGCATGTTTATATGAAAACAAAAAAAGAGCATAGAGTATCTCAAAGACAGCCTCACGTTAGAGATTCTTTAGAGTGGATTTTGGAATGTTTCTCACTAATAAGAGTCCTCAAATCGTCGTCCGAGGGATGCTTGTCTTTGTCGGGGAAGCATTAGCTTAATTTCTTCAACATCATGTCTTTTACGTCATAACATCACACAATACTATGTATACATATGTAATCAAGCTTATAAGTTTATAAAATTGCTATTAAAATATACCAAGTTTGAATTCACTGCGCTACTAATTTCTATAGTTTTTCTATTAAAATATAATTTTTATGCCAGTGTATTTTCTTTTATTTATTTATTTATTTTTTGCCATCTCAACTACTTAAGCAACATCACAAATCGGCTTGTTAATAGACTTGTTTTCAACGATCCAACAATTAATGAAAAGTGTGAATAAATTGGAAATGCATGTTAGCTGGCAGATGACAGATTGGTAAAATTGAGAATAGAAATCAAGATTTTGCTTCTTCTAACTAACCACTTGTTGTAAACTAAGCTTTCGGAATCCACATTTTAAGGCTCCGGAAAATATTACCTTCTTATTTTTCAATCTTTGAATTACCAAAGAAAATAATCAATGGTAAATAATTTAAAAATAAGGAAAATTAATTTTCTATTTAAAGATGAAAAATCATTTTTCAATATTTAAAAATAAGAGAAATTATTTATAATGTACATCTTTTTAATTTACCCTTTTTTTATATCCTTATTTTGTTCATTCTCTCCTTATTTTTTTTTCTCTTTATTTTTTGCTATTTTTCCTTTTTTTTTACTTTCTCCTCATTTTTTACCTTCTATACTTATTTTTTCCTTTTCCTTTTTTTTCTTCTCTCCTCTTCTTCTTCATTTTTTTTATTTTTCCCTCTCATTTCTTTCTTTTTTCCTTTCATTTTTTTTAGATTAAGTATTATATAAATTTTGTATCAATAGACAGAGAATTTGTAAAAAAAATATATATTGAATCCATTACAAAGAAATAATTTGAATAGTAAAAAGTGTTCATATCACAAAAATAATATTTTCTAATTGTTTTTTAATATTGCAGTCTAAAAAAAATTTCAGCAAACAAATAGAGCCTAAAAGTTATATCCATCACACAAGGAGTTGACAATGTAAGGGGGAAATTAGAAAGCATAATCATGCGTTTAGAAAATAAAAGCGTATTGCAATTCAAGTGCCAAACGTTACTAGACAATCAGATTGACTGATTTAGATAGTGGGAAATGTGATGTGAATGTCTTATAAATAACAGTTTGCTAGACAATATACAATGCTGATAAATCCAGAAAAATGATATGCTGAAAAAATTATGAGGATCTTCATAACCATGAAAAGACTTGGACCAAACCCATGAAACCAAATTCAGAAGATATGGCGAAAATGTATCTAACTCCTTTTTCATTGGGCTTGCACCCATATGCAATTTATGAGTTGGATCACTTTCGCCATGCCACTGTTAATTAACAAATCCAGTTTAGATGACACCCACAAAACATGCTCAAAACTAGAGCACAGCACAGCACATGAAGGTTATTAAAGTGTTAAGAAGGTGCAACATTGACGAAGAGAAGCTAAGAAATCTCACTTAAAACAATCCAACAAGATGCAGCGTTCCTATTCTAAATAAAGTTGGCAGTTTCTAGAGAAGACCCTAAATGTCAAATATTTATATACTAAACAAACGAAGTCCTAGACAAATTCCAACATAACACAACGCAAATGCCTACATTAACCCCTAACAAAGCTGGTCACATTAAACACATAATTCTTCGGTTAAAAACAAGACTTGGGAAATTAAGATCAGTCTTTTGTTGTTTTGTTGATGAGAGACTTGTGGATGTGAGGGATGACTCCACCACCAGCAATGGTTCCCTTGATAAGAGTGTCGAGCTCCTCATCTCCCCTAATGGCAAGCTGCAGATGCCTTGGTGTGATTCTCTTCACCTTGAGATCTTTGCTTGCATTTCCAGCCAGCTCAAGAACCTCTGCAGTCAAATACTCCAGAATTGAAGCCAGGTAAACAGCAGCAGTAGCCCCAACTCTCCCATGCGCAGATGTCCTTTGCTTGAGATGCCTATGAATCCTACCAACAGGAAACTGAACAAACACCCAGAAAAGTCAGCACTGCTGCACAAGCAGTGGAAACATGCATGCCCAGAAACAGTATTAATGTGAATAAGAGATGAACATGGCAAAAACCGAAGTACATTATACAAGTTACATCAATGTCATTGCTCAAATAGACCACCAGTGTTGGATACAACCATCTACCACTATAGATTACAACATGTATAGAACAAATCAGATTTCAAACCTTGAAATAAAATTGTTAAAAGAGTTCAACTCAGTCCTTGCAAATCTTAACATATAATTGAATAAGGATGCTGCGTTGAGTCAAGACTGCTACCATGATTTTCGAGGTTGCATGGTAAGTTATGAAACGGGTGAATGCTATTTTACATGTGTCAATATTGTGCATTTCTGTAAGGACAAGGAATTGGACCCAAAATTCTTCTGTTTCTTTTTCCACTCTTCAATAGCATAAACCTACTGAGTTTTGACCCAAGCTAGTAGTTTCTTGAAGCTAAATCTTGACATCAAGACAAAAACCCTAAAAAATGTATTCCTTATGTTAGACCCATCAGGTTTTTTATACTAGCTGCAGGTCTGAATCTCACACAACATGAGCACTGCTCTAAGTCCACACAGAGTAACATACAGCAAAAAAAAGACCACTGCACAGTTCTTGCAAGTGTAACACAACACAAAACCTAAGCAATGCACAGATCAACATGCCATCAAACACTTACAATAAGGTGCTTTCATGAAATTACATCACAAGTCTTTGAAAAAAAAGAAAAAAAAAAAAGAAAGAAAGAAGAATAATGTAATAGAAAATGCACCTGAATACCAGCCCGAGAAGAGCGGGAAATGGGCCTCTTCTTGTCCTTATCTTTGTCCTTATCCTTGTTCGCTGCTGTTGTTTTCGCCGCCAATAGACCCTTTCCTCCTTTTCCGGCCATCTTTCACCACCAACCAGCACCGGCGCCTCCTTTTTCTTTCTCTTTTCAAAACCAAGAATCAAAATTCTCAGAAACAGAGACTCTTGCGATTAAAAAAACGAAACCAAAATGAAATTAGAAATCACATACAAAATCAAACAAACAAGAAATGGAAGCATTCTTTAAAAACCCAAAATCAAGAATGGTGAATCAGATCTGAAACAGAAAGCAGAAGGTGAGAAATAGACCTGAGAGTGCTGGCTCTTGTTTGGGTTGAAAGAATTAGAAGAAAGCACTGGAGACTGAAAATGAGATGTTTGAATATTTTCTTTTATTAATTTGTAAAGATTGTGAGAGAGATCTGAGCTGAGGCGGGATTTTGAATTCAGTGGAAAATGAAATTTGGGCGCTTTTGGTTTCTTTTGTTTTAGTTTTAGTGGGAAACTGAAAAATCCCCAAACTTTTTGGATTTTGAAATTTGCAGGTTTTTGTTTTTACTTTTGTGTCCTTTGATTTCTTGTTTATTATCATCATATCCCCAAAAGACAAATAAACTTTGGTAATTTTTTATCTCTATTTTTTTTTTCAAAAATATCTCTATAATTCTTTGACGGTCAGCTAAATAGAAGGGTAAAAATAAAATGCATATATATAACGACACTATATAAAAGTCGCATGTAATGACATTTAATTTTGCTGTATTACTACTTCTTTCAATTGAAACACTTTGTTGATCAGCTTTTTTCCCCATCGGATATTCCTTTTATTTGTTTGATTCTTAAATATCCGTTTTTATCTAAATTGCCAATATTTCAAACTTGTTCAATTCTAATTATTTTGATTCGACATGAATAGAAACACAAAGATATAAATTTGTAGAAAATATGATGAAACTTATATATTATTTAAATTAATAAATATATAATTTCATTTTTCTTTATTTTAAAAAATATATACTATAAAAGTTGACTTTGATGAATTTTACATAAACTACAATAATTTAGTAGATTTTTTATACAGGGGATAATAAAAAATATATATATTTGTAGTCACCCGGTTTGATCTCTCAACGATAGGGGATGAATTTTGAATGTTCAATTTGATCAACCCATAATAGAGTCCGATAATGAGAAAATACGAAACTTAAATGCAAGAGGAAAATCCGAAATCTTCTCGAAAATAAGCCGAAGGGCTTGAAATCCACAAATTTGAGCCCAAAACCCTTACAAGGCAAGCCCAAGCTGCCCTGGGCCATTAGGCCTAGTGCAAGGTAGGACAGGAAGGTGACACCTTTGTGTAGAGGTGATTGCCTCTATGACAACTAGTGATGAGGCGATCGCCTCATCGTAAAGGCGTCGCCTCTACGGTAGTCACTTGCCTCTACATTAAATGCAAAGATGATTATGACAGCCAACTTAATGGGCCCACCTTGACTGGAGCTCAATCTCTGGTTTGCCAAAAAAAAAAGGAAGAGAAAAAAGCTAAAAATGCAATAATGAAAGAGGGTCGTAGAGGAATGGGCTAAGAAGGTGATTAAAAAGGAGAAAGAGAGAGAAAAAAAAGAGGAGGTTAGCAATTTTTAGCAAAAAAAAATGAGAGAACTTTCAGAGGGAGAGCTCTGAAATAAAAGGGAGAAAATGTTCTTAAGAAAAGAGGATGGGAACTGAAGTTTAAATGGGATTTTCTTGAAGAAGAAGGGTAGAAAAACTTGCATTCAAGGGAAGTCCGGCACTCATATTCATTTACGAGGGCCAACTACCTTAGAAAAGCTCATCCTTCAGTAATTATCTTGATCTTTTTAAAGATTGAGTCATAGATTTGTATAACTCCTTACTTGCTTGCATGATCTCTAGCTTAATTGTTTATTAGCTTGTTTATTCACTCTCTTGTGTTCATTGCTTATGATATGCCATGTCATTAACATGATTTCTTAAGTTTTAGGTGTAGGTATGAGTCTAGCTTGTCTATACTAATTGATTTTTGCTTGAAATAGAAGTTTGGTAGTTTGAGAGTCGCTTGAGCCTGTCTGTCAGGCGATTACCTCTTCATGAGGTGATCGCCTCTTCGCCACTTTAATAGGCTCTCACGTAGTTTCTATTTCAACATTCTATGTAAATCATGCATGGTTTGGATTTTCATGAATCCTTTCTTATTTTTTAGTCTAGTTTGCATGGTCATTTTCATTATTTTATTTTGGATTAATGTTTGAATATTCGTAATCCTTGTTTGTATAAATTTGATTTTGCAAATTAACTTGGTATTTCTTCTTGTATGATTTTATATGTCTTGGAAGTTAATATTTTGTGAATTGCAAGGAATCGAAATGGTCTTTATCGTTCGATTTAGTACTTAACTTTCCTCTTCCTTTTTATTTATTTATAATTTTATGTAATAATGCTTGTTTATTTTTTGTTTATTTCTTATTTATTTTGCGTTTATTATACTTTCATTTGAGTAAAGTGTTTTAATCCTTAATCCCTTTCATTTGAGTATGTCACTTACATGAAAGCCACTAGGTTGTCAAAAGCTTAGATTGTCAAACAATTCCCATTGTCCTTGAAAGGAGGTACTCTCAAATAGTACTACACTCTGCATGCACATGTCCAACAAGGCTGGAAGGAGTTGTGCTTAGTCTTCATTAAGAAATATGGGTTGAATTCACAATTTTAAGTCTCTCTTCACGAGCTATAAAATAAGAAGCAAGCGAACTTCCTAAATAGATGGAGAGGAAAGTTAACTCAGATGAAGCACAAACCTGCAGAGTCAAATCAGTTCATAATAGCCATAAAAGCTTGTATCCCACCTCTAGCCGACAAGTTAAAGGACATGGGCATGAAGGACTTTAAAGAATTATATCGTTTTAGAGTACAAGTTGAAGCTGACTTGGATTTGAACACTCAAGGATTGTTATAGTTGATTGTAATGGTTTTGAATAATGTTTTGCTGCAATATTTTCTTTCATGCTAATGAATGTCTTATTGTCTAATTTACATGAGTATGAATTTGTTATAACTGTGCATGCAATCTTATGCTTGAATAAAAGAGAGAATTAAAAAGAAAAAGAAAAAAAACCATAAAATGAGAGGACTAAAATGTTATAATTGACTTTCAAACTTTTCCTTCAGGCACATTTAGCCATAGTTTTTCTTGAAATGAATTCCTCATATTCATTGAGAAAAGGAAAAGAAATGAAAAAAAAAAGAAAATGAAAAAGAAAAAGAAAAAGAAGGAAAGTGTAGGAAAAAAAAGGGGAATCTTTGTTTATACCACAAACATTTGAAAATTCGATTTTGAGCAATCTTTGGAAAGTTCTTATTCTCAAATAAAATTCCTACCAATTGTGAGCAGAAAAAATAGTTGGTCAGAAAACTCGCAAAGGGCTAATCAATAACAAGCATAATGTGGCATGCCTGATTATAACAGAGGAGTAATCATGTGAAGATAGTCATGACTGACATATTGTTAGCACGTGAAGTGTCAAATGTGGACTCATTAGTTTCACAGCAATCGACAACATGAGTGATGTCAACGTCTAACAATTAGTAGCAAAAGCAGTTAGCAACTAAAGTGACAACATGAACATTGAGCGTAACAAAAGTGATTGACCATCACTATGAATTTGCAACTACCCAGCTAGGTTGAAAACTCCTAGAGAGGGAGCGACCTAAGCCAAAAAGGGAAAAGAAAAAAGAAAAAATGAAAGACCCAGCTAGGTTCAAAAACTCCTAGAAAAGGAGCGATCTAGGCAAAAGAGGGAATATAAAATAAAATTAGTTACATTTTCATTATGAGAAAAGAAGTTCAAGAGATCATAAGATTCTACTATATGGTACGAAGGTGAGAGAGTCCATCAAGTCTTTGACTAAAAGGCAATTGAGTTGAGCCTCATGAGAAATAGATTTTCCAAACAGAGTCTATTCCACACTAAGGGTCAAGCGCAACCATCATACGACAATAAAGCTTTCTAAAAAAGCAACTAAGCTAGGGGCATGTGTTGTTATTATAATCCCAATTTGATCATAAGAAGGTCCTAATTTCTGTTCCATTTAGATAAACTTAACTTTTGGATTCAGATTCTTTAATGGAAGGAGGACCGGTTCCTAAAGATTAGCTTTAAATAGATAAGGCATTTGGCTAAATCATTTAAGATTTCTTATTTTGTCTTAGCTCATGCATATATAAAATTTTTGTAAGAATTATTTTAACATCTCATATATGTGCACATTAGAATAAATGCATATTTTTCATAACCATTCCACATACCACACCAGTGTGTGTTGTCAAATAACTTTTGAGAGTTTTTAAAGATCACGACCATGCATACATTGATTTTAAACTTTTTTTCTTAATGTTTTCCAAAAGTGCGCTAACTATGATGTATAGATGCAATACTGCTATGTTGGTTGATTTTGCCTATGAGGCTACATCATTTGTTTTGTTGTCTTCACCTAATGCCTATGAGGCTATACGACTTATTTAGAACTGATCTTGTTTAATTGTCTCCGCCTAATGCCCTAGAGGCTATATAGCACCTTTTTATTTGTCTTTATTTGATGCACATTTTGTTTATTGTCTATTTAGCTTGACGCCCCTGAGGCTATAGTGGCATGTTATGATTTCACCTTATACCCTTGAGGCTACATGGATTGTTTTAGTTAATTTTGCCTGACGCCCATGCGGTTATATGGCCTATTGTGATTTCATTTACTTGACGCCCTAGAGGCTATATGGCGCTTTTTGTTTGATCTTATTTGATGCATGTTTTTATCTATTTTTTAATCTTACCTGATACCCTTGAGGCTATACGGTATTCATTATTATTGTTTTCGCTTGACACCTACATGGTTATATGGCCTTTCTTGTGTGTTCTCATCTGATGCTTGTATGGCTATATAACTTCTTTTGTGTTCCCGCCTGACGCCAGCGTGGCTATATGGCCACCCTTGTGTTTCTCAACCTAACACCTGTGTGACTATATGACTTTTCTTATGTGTTCTCGCCTAATGCATGTGTGGTGGTTATATGGCTTCTCTTGTGTTCCCACCTAATGCTTGTGTGGCTATATGGCCTCCCTTGTGTTTCTCTATTTAATGGCTGCATGACTATATGTCTTTTCTTGTGTGTTCTCTCCTGATGCCCATATGGCTATATGGTTTATCTTATGTTTTCTCGCCTGACGTCTGCATGGCTATATGGCTTCCTTTGTGGTTCTTTTCTCTTTTTCCATGTTTGCTTATTAAAGTATTAATGAGTGGCGAGGATCATGGTCATGTTTCAAATTAAAAAAATTCATTTTTCAGTTTAATCGGCCTGTAATAAGGAGAAAACCATGCATTCAGTTTGATCAGCCCGTAGTCAAGGGCAAACTGTGGATTTTCTCTAATTAAAGTATTAAGATTTAAGGATTGCCTGTCGGGCTAGGAAAACTCGAGGATGATGATGTGAGTTCCCATTCCAAATAAAAGACTACCTCACAAACCAGGAAAACCTAAGGATGACAGTGTGAGTTTTCCGTTTAAGATGAGTGGTGTAATAGGCTAAAAAAACCCCAAGGATCATGTTTTAGAAGAAAGGGTTGTTCAGGTTATATCTCTGAAGCTTGTGATCAATGAGAGGGCTCTCTAGGTTGTATCCCCGAAGCTCGTGACCAAGAAAGGGTTGTATCCCTGAAGCTTATAATTAATGAGAGGGTTATTCGGGTTATATCCCCAAAGCTTATAATTAATAAGGGTTGTTCAAATAGTATCCATAAAATTCATATTTCAGTTAAGTGACGATCAAAAAACCCAAGTGTCTCCATTTTAGTTGAGTGACGATTGGGCCAAGAAAATTCAAGAATCACATTTCGGTTGAGTGGCGATTGGGCCAAGAAAATTTGAGAGTCTGCATTTCAGTTAAGTAGTATATTAGGCCAAGAAAACCTGAGGATCATTACTTTCAGATAATTTATCAAATATAAATAAGTGGCTAATCGGGCTAGGAAAACCCGAGGATTGCGGTCACGTTTCAAGATTGAAGAATTCATCTCTCAAGTGAAACTCAGAGGTCAGGTATGTTGTTTACTATTTTCTTGTCTAGTGTAGTTTAAAATTGTCATTGTATACATTTGGTTTTTCAAAAACTCGGGGGGACAAACTGTAGACACCCGATTCAATCAACCCACAATAGGGGGTGAACTTTGGATGCTCAGTTTGATAAGCCAATAATAGAGCCCAATGATGAGAAAATGCGAAGTTTGAATGCAAGAGGGAAACCCAAAATCTTCTTAAAAATGAGCCTGAGGGCTTCAAATCCACAAATCTGAGACCAAAACTCTTACAAAGTAAGCCCAAGCCGCCCCGACACGTTAGGCCCAATGTAGGGCAGGCCAGAGAGGTGACACTTCTGTATAGAGGCGATCACCTCTATAGTAACTGATGATGAGGTAATCGCCTTATCATAGAGGCGTCGCCTCTACGGTAGCCACTTGCCTCAACATTAAATGCAGAGGTGACTATGATAGCCAACTTGGTGGGCTCACCTCTATTGGAGCTGAGTCTCTAGTCTGGAAAAGAAAATTTTTAGAAGAGAAAAAGGCTAAAAATGCAATGATGAAAGAGATAATAAGGGAATGGGCTAGGGAGGTGATTAAAAAGGAGAAAGAGAGAGAAAAAAAGGGAAGTTAGCAATTTTTTGTCACGACCCAAAACAGACGTCATGACCGGCGCTAGGGAATGGGAATTCTTTCGAATCCGGAACCCGTAGCAAGCCTTAAAAATAAAAGCATGTAATAAAATAAAACAAATAAAATATTATTCAGCGAAAATTAAATCTCGAATAATAAAATAACTTCTCAACATCCATAAATATCATAAAATCACATCTTATATATAAATGGAAATCTTTAAGTACAAATCTTTCAGAGTAACACTCTGAATTCAAAATCTCATACATGTAAAAATCAAAAACAACCTACAATAGATTTAATCACAACCACTACTACAGTGTCTAGAGTACAAAATAAAACTCAAGTAAGCAATTTATATAACAAGGCTGGAGTGGAAGAAATCCGGCGAACAAGTCTACTGCTGAGGTCTGAAGATGAAAACTCTCCTGAAAAAAATCAACGAAGGGGAGTCAGACCTCACTGAATGAATTGTTATAATATATATACATGCATCTCCTATATGACAAATGCATTCAAACATATGTATATAATAAATATATATATATATGTATGTACAGACATGTACACACAGATGTTGAAAAATCACTTCATATATAATATTGAAAAAAATATCAGTTTATGAAGGATCAAATAGAACACTAAATGATCGCAACCTCAAATAGTATTAGATAACACTCTAGCCATACAGGCTCACTTATTCTAAATAAATTCACTTATTCCATTTGGACAGTAGACTGACCCCGAGACATTAAGTCAACCGAGCTCCAGTAGTCTGACTGTCAGTGTGATTGGCCCCGAGACACTTGGTCAACCGAGCTCCTGCAATCACACTTTTAAATCACATCTCATATTAATCAAATCAATCCAATCATAATCCACAAAATAGGTTAGTAATTTAACTTAAATTCTCTTATCGTACCAGTACGTACTCGGTCTTAGTGTTGCCCACTAGGTAACACGTTTTATTGATATCCTTCATTTAAAATAAACTCATACATTCATAAAATAAATGATGTATGATATTAATTTAAATGGCAATATAAACCATATATATACTAGAAATATACCAAAAATGAACTAAGCATATTTCGAGTACATATATGTCAGATAAATTCAATTCAATTATAAACTATATAAAAAATAAACCATATTTATACTTACCAACAATTTAGGTATAAATCAAGAGTAAAACATGCATTTATTTCATAGTATACCAAAAATATACTAATCATTTTATTAAAGCAATTTTTGCATAAATCATGCAATTAAAACATATATTTCTAAAATATGCAACCTAAATGCACACATATATAACATAACAACTCATAGTTGTGTGCTCCACGAGATGGGTCCGACGGACATGGTCCACTAGGCCTCGATCTCGGCGTAACTAAACAATCAAATCACAACACGAAATCAAAATGAATCTAACTTAACTTCTAGAGACTCGATCTAGAGTTCTAGATATAGACAGATACAAAATCAGACCTGATGTCATATTTTACGAGAAGTCTACCAAAAATTCGGCAGAACCTCCTCTGTAAAATGGACATCTCTCTACTTAGAAAATAGAGCCGATCCTGCAAGAAAACACACTTCGAATATAGAATCCTTAAAACCCCTAGGTCGGACCTCAAATTGCAATTTCCACCGACAGAAGTTCACAATTCACAAGATATACACAAAATATATTAAAATTCCATAAGTACCAAAAATACTCTTTTTGATACCAAAATATAGCAAATTAAATATTTAAACACTAAGAATAATTATTTAACTAACAACTACTTAAAAACCGTAATATTAATATAATACTATTAAAAATCAATATTTTTTGATAAATTCACAAATATTAATAAAAATTCATTTTATAAATTCAAATTACTTAATTAGTCCAAAAACAAACTAAAAATTACTAAAAACCCATTTATTTACAAAAATAGTATATTATATATAATTTGAAAATAATTTTCAAAAAATAGTTTTAATTAGTTAAAAATAGTAAATAATTTGTAAAAAAATCATTTATATACCTCAAATAATTATTAAAACCAATTAAACTTAATATTCAACTAAAATTACTACCAAATTATCAAAATACCCCTAATATATAAAAATTCACATAATATACTATAATTACTCAAAAATTCACTAAAAATTATATGATTACTCTAAAATTATTTTCTCAACATATAATTTAATAAAATCAACAATTATACTCAATTAACCAATTAATTTTAACAAAATACATATTTAACCTAAATTTCCAAAATTCACATAAACTAAATAAAATTATATTAATTACACAAAAAAAACTAAAAATCATTATTTCACAATTTAATTAATTAATTTACAAAAATTAGAAAATAATAAAAAATTCACAAAAATCAAAATAAATTCCAAAAATTCCAAAAAAATTCCAGAGTGTAGAGTGAGCTATTAGAATCAACTTTTGTGTAGACACTAAGCTTTAATCTTAAAGATCAAAGTTCAAAAAAATATAGAATCAAAAATTACCGAAATGAACAAATTGCTCACCACTAAAATCTAGGCCAAACCAAGTGAAACCAAGTTTAAAGACACACTCACCAGTGCTTAGGGAAGTGAAAGAGACTGTCGGTGTCGAAAATGATGGTCAAAAAATTGATGAACGGCAAGGAGAGGAGTTTCGGGTTTCTTGGCCAAAAACGGGCTGAACAACGCCGGAGAAGGGTGGAGGAAGGCGGCACTCTGGGAGGCACACCAATGGTAGGTGGCCAGACTTGCAGTGATGAGAGGAAGGGAATGGCGTTGGGGGTGAAGGAGATGAGATGAGTTTCTTTCTTTTATATATATATTACACACATATATGTATATATGTAACACATGTATAAAATAACCCTAAGTATATATGCATGTATGTATATATATATATATATATATTAATACATACAATAATGATAATGCATGAAACAATGTAAATTAGTAAAATAATATAACATTAAACAATAAAATATTATTTTCCAAAATAATGAGTTTCGAAATAATTTTTACGTAGAAAACTTTAAATAAACATACAATAACGTTAATTTTTCACAAAATAATTAAATAATCAAATATTTTTAAAATTTATTAATACTGCATATCCTGGTAAAATATAAAAATATTTAAAAACTTGGGTTATTACATTTTTAACAAAACAAAAAGGAGAGAACTTTTAGAGGGAGAGCTCTAAAACAAAAGGGAGAAAATGTTCTTGAGAATAGAGGAAGGGGAGTGAAGTTTAAATGGGATTTTCTTGAAGAATAAGAGTAGAAAAACTTGCATTCAAGGGAAGTCCAACATTCATATTCATTTCTGAGGGCCAATTACATTAGAAAAACTCATCCGTCAGTAATTATTTTGATCCTTTTAAAGATTGAGTCATAGATTTGTATAACTCCTTACTTGTTTGCATGATGTTTAGCTTAATTGTTTATTAGCTTGTTTATTCACTATATTGTGTTCATATCTTCCAGTGTCTGGATCGTCCTCTCAAACTGACCATCTGTCTGAGGATGAAAAGCAGTACTGAAGTCCAACCTAGTGCCCATCACTTCCTACAACTTCTGCCAAAAATGAGAGGTAAATACTGAACCTCTATCTGACACAATGGACACAGGTACTTCATGAAGGCACACAATATGCTTCACATACAGCTTGGCCAATCTAGCTACAGAATAAATGGCTTTCACAGGCAAGAAATGTGCAGACTTGGTCAACCTATCCACAATCACCCAAATGAAATCGTATCCATCCTTAGAATGAGGTAAACCAACCACAAAATCCATAGCTATCCTTTCCCACTTCCACTTAGGAATAGGAAGAGGCTGAAGCTTCCCAAAAGGCTTCTGATGCTCAGCTTTCACTTGCTGACATGTCAAGCACTTAACAACATCATCAGCGACATCCTACTTTAGTTCGTCCCACCAGTACAGATCTCTGATACTGTGGAACATCTTAATGACACCCGGATGTACGCTGTAGGTTGTAGAATGTGCTTCCTCAAGGATCTCTTCTCTCAAATTATCCACATCAAGAACACACAATCTACCACTGATCCACAAAACACCATCATCATCGAGTGTGAAAAAAGTGAACTTCCCTGCTCGAACATTCTCTGCAAGCTCTTCCATAATAGGATATTCCGTGTCAATCGTGCATGGTTTGGATCTTCATGAATCCTTTCTTATTTTTTTGTTTTTTTTGCATGGTCATTTTTGTTATTTTATTTTGGATTAATGTTTGAATATCCATAATCCTTATTTGTATAAATTTGATTTTGCAAATTAACTTGGTGTTTTTCCTTATATGATTTTATATGTCTTGGAAGTTAATATCATGTGAATTGTAGGGAATCGAAATGATCTTGATTGTTCGATTTAGTACTTAACTCTCCTCTTCCTTTTTATTTATCTATATTTTTGTGTAATAATGCTTGTTTATTTCTGGTTTATTTTCCATTTATTATACTTTCATTTGAGTAAAGCTTTGTAATCTCTAATCTCTTTTCTCATTTGATTCGAATGTATGGTTATAAATTATTATTATTTGCTTTGTTTATAGTGGATGTTGAGACCAAATACATAAAAGAAATTAAAGTGCAAACTTGGGCTTTATCATAAAATGCAACAACTGTTTGAAGGAAATTGCAATTTGTGTGGTAATAAAGAAATAATTAAATAATTAAAGGTAATAAAACACAAAACACAAACAGAGGCCAACCACAAAGTTGGATGAGCATTCCAAAAACTCAAACCTAGTTTCCAAACCCGATATGTGATAACGACTTCTAAAAACCTCTATGGAATCTAATTGCAGTATAAGTGTGTCTCAGATTTCATCTGAGTGGCAATTCCATCTCCAATTAGACTTTAAGACCTATTTCGTATTTTCTAGTGGGCCTCAAGCCCACACTATACCATAGTTACCAGACAATTGGACGCGTGATAAATCTCGTCACCTACAATATCACACTAAAAATAATATCCATAATAACCATAAAATTTGAATAAAAAAAAAATCTTTAAATTTTCAAAAATTGGATGGAAATTGAAATAGATTCAATATTAATAAACACACATACAAACAATAAATATTGCTCACTCCATCAGTAAGAGAATAGTTAAGTGATAACTACTTTGTAAGAATATTATAAGGTGCAGAGTTCGAATCTTACTGTTGTCAATTTAAAAAAAATAATTATTTCTTATTGTATAATTAATCATTACCTAAATCATATAGTATTTTATTAAAAATATATATTGCAAGCAGTAAAAAAATATTGCTAGGATTTGTATTTATCCAAATTGCATGGTATTGGACATTATGGAACAATAATAACGCATTTTCCTACCATTTTTTTGACAATAAAATAAATGCATTAAACAGAATCCATCAAAAGAACATCCAACAAAAATGGAGGGTCATAATCCCAAACCTCTTGAACAGAGATAGAGCCAACTGCACGTCTGCGCGAGCTAACAAATGTGCAGCTTGATTAGCTGTTCTTCTAACAAAAGAGAATACACAATACTCGAACTGTTGAACAAGATTTAAACAATAAGCAACTATTAAATCAAAATAAGAACAACACTTAGGAGAGCTACTTTTGAATCTCAGGATTCCCCTTCAATATTCTTATAGCGCTAATCTCTTAACCAGCTCAAGGCTTCTCAACTATTAAATCATTTTGAGGAAATATAATTGCATGTCCCCTTTGACTTGTTGAATTTTGTTCGTGGCTTGGTCCAAGTTTTTCTTTCAATTATGTTTTTCAAGTTTTCATTTTTGTTCCCATTGTGGTTACGTGTTTTCATTCTATAATTTTGATGTTTTCTGTTCTTTTTTTTTTCTTTTTTCTGTATTTTTTACCTATTTATTATTTTTGAAAACAATTTTAATTTAAATTGATTGTATGTATTTATTTAATTTATATATTTTAAATAATTTAATTTTATATTCTAAATAATTTTTTTTAAAATTTTAAAACTTACTATTATTTATAATATAAAAATTAAGCCAATTAAATTAAAAATTACCCATAATCTTCAATAATTATTGTAAAATTTTATTGATTTGTTGTTTTTAGTTATTTTTTGTTATTTCGATTTTTTTATGTTACAAATACATTATAAAGATTGTAAATGTTAATTATTGATGATCAATAAGTATCAAATAATTTTTTTTTAAACAAAGTTGTTAGATATTTTAATAAACAAATTAACGTAAAAATAAATTCTTATTCTTTAAAAATATAAAATGAGAAATTTTTATTTATTTATTGTTATTACAACATTTGAAGTTATTTATTGCTTGGTTTAACAACAATTGAAGATGTTTAGTTCATAATTATTCATTTGAAAAAAAAGTCTTAAGAGAAAAAAATATTGAGAAAAAAATATAACATTGAGAATAAAATAAAAGACAGTATCTTAAAAATTTAAAAAAAGTTGAGAAAAAAAGATGAAGATAGTAGAAAAAATGTTGAGAAAAAAAAAAAGATAAAGATAGTAGCATAAAATTGAAAAAAATGCTTAGCAAAAAAATATTGAGAAAAAAAAAAGACAAAAGGAAAAAAAAATTAGAAAAAATTGTTGACTAAAAAACATTGAGGAAAAAATAGATAAAGACAATATAAAGCAAAAAAAATGTTAAAAAAATAAATAAAATGATGAGAAAAAAAATCAGAAAAAAAAGAGATAACCCTAAAAATAAATGTGGTATTTAATTTTATATTCTAAATAATTTTTTTAAAATTTTTAAATTTACTATTATTTATAATATAAAAATTAAGCCAATTAAATTAAAAATTACTCATAGTCTTCAATAACTTTTATAAAATTTTATTGATTTGTTATTTCAATTGTTGTTTTTAGTTATTTTTTTTGTTGTTTCAATTTGTTGATTTTTTTCGGTTTTTTTTATGTTACAAATACATCATAAGGATACTAAATGTGTTACATATTGATGATCAATTAGTATCAAATAATTTTTTTTAGACAAAGTTGTTAGACATTTTAATAAAAAAATTAAAGTAAAAATAAATCCTTATTCTTTAAAAATATAAAATGAGAAAATTTTATTTATTTGTTGTTGTTACAACATTTGAAGTTATTTAGTACTTGGTTTAATAACAATTGAAGATATGTTGTTCATAATTATTCATTTAAAAAAAAAAAGTCTTAAGAGAAAAAAATATTGAGCAAAAAATATAACATTGAGAATAAAAGAAAGATAGTACCTTAAAAATAAAAAAATGTTGAGAAAAAAAAAATGAAGACAATAGAAAAAATGTTGAAAAAAAAAATAAAGATAGTAGCATAAATATTGAAAAAAATGCTTAGTAAAAAAACATTGAGAAAAAAAATTAGAAAAATTATTGAGTAAAAAACATTGAGAAAAAATAGATGGAGACAATATAAAGCAAAAAAATATTAAAAAAATAAATAAAATGATGAGAAAAAAATGTTGAAAAAAAAAAGATAACTTTAAAAATAAAGATAGTAAGGAAAATAATCTACATTTTAAAAAAAAATTAGAAAAGTTAGTTTTAAAAATTTTTTTGATTAACAACATTTTTTGAAGGTTTTTTAGTTTTTGGATATTTATGTAAAGAATCCAATCATTTTCCTACCAATTTAGATCAAGATGATGGACACATAAAATCTCATGATTTGTAACTTGGGACATTCACCAACGATAAAGAGAAATTTACAAAATATCTTATTTTTAAATGTTGTCAATAAAAATATCTCAAGTGTTCATCAAATACAAATCTACCCTTATCATTTTTAAAATGCCCCCGTTTTATTTTTATTAGGTCTTTTCTCTATTTTTTCTTCTTCCTTTGTCGTTTTTTTTTTCTTTTAGTTTTTTCAAGTTTTCATTTTTAAGTTGGTTTTTTTCCTTTTTTTTTGGTGATAATTGGTTATATATTTTTTAGTCTTATTTTCCTTTTTTAAAAAAAAAAATATTTTCCCTTAATTTTTCATCTTTTTTTATTAGTAAAACATTAGCCAATATATTTTTTGGGATTTTATTTTGTAAATTCATCAAATGGGTTATAAGAATACATAGAATATAATGGTCTAAATACAAGCAACTCACATGCAACAAATTTTCTTTACATAATTGAACATTCAAGTTCTTAATGTGTATAAGATGTAATATTCATTATGATTAAACCAATATGACTATTTCTAAAAATCAATAATAGAACTTTGGGTAAGGAAAATAAAGTTATAATTTCAATTACTGATGATTCTAAAATAGAATCAATTTTATCAATATATTTTAAGCACGAAAAATATAATCTTAACTGATAACTTTGAATTGATATTTTGCTTATGGAACCTATATGGATGAGGAGAACGGGTAAAGGGGTAGGGTTTCCCCCATAAACACTCAGAAGCTTAAGTCAGTAACGATATGAGGAAAAATATAATAAAACAAATAAGCATAATAGAGTAGAGAATAGAGAATGATTGTTTTGATGATATGATAATGGAGTGATGGAATGATGTCTTGGTGATGTTGTATGATGAAAGCATGAATGACATGAGATATCATGAGATGTATTTATAGGAGAAGATATTGCTCAAACCTCTTAGTAATATGATTTCGTAGTTTTGTGGGATTGCCTTATTTAGGAGAGGAGAAGACTTTATTTGTAGTTAATCTTCCTAATTGAAATAAACTTCTTTATTGAGCTTTCTTCTTATTCAAGTAATCTTCCTCTTTAGGGGAATATATCCCTTATTATAATAGGATACTAATATGAGTTATCAGGAGTCCCCTTTAAAAGTATGTTCGGATATTTATGTCCAATGTATCCGGGTCTATAAGACGATGGAAAATGTCATTGTATCTGCCTGGAGAGAAAGACTGTTTGAGTAATTGCATCTGATATGGAAGGGTGAGCTGAGGTGGCCAACCTTAGTCATAAGAAAAGATAAAGCTCGGTACCGAGTCTTGAAATCATCATATAAGAACATTGTTTGAAGTGCCAACTGGACTTGAGTACACAAAACCCGTAATAAAAAATGCTTTAGGGTAAAAGATTAACCCGTCAGTGTGGAAACAACATGACGGAACTAGTCGTCACTGGAGTTTTGATACTTGGTGCATTAAAAGCATGGCCCGAGTGCCAAACCTCAATACTATAAAAGCGACCTGAGGGTGCCAGCTTCAGTCACTAGACTAATGTGCGAGGCTTAGACGCTCGGTGCAAGGACACGAGGCTTATATGCTCGGAACCTCAGTACTATAGAAGCGACATGAGGGTGACAACTTCAGTCATTGGACTAATGTGTGAGGCTTAGACACTCGGTGCAAGGACGCGAGGCTTACATGCTCAGAACCTCAGTACTATAGAAGCGACCTGAGGGTGTCAGCTTCAGTCACTGGACTTAATCTTGGTGCATTAGAAGCGTAACCCAAGTGTCGTATAGTCTCAGTGCATTAGAAGCGCGGCCCGAGTGCGTATAATATTACTTGGTTTATGACCTTTAGTAACTCTTTTGATGGCAGTGCCTAGTCAGAATAATGATTGATGTTGAGTCCGAACATTATTACTGAAGATGTTTATTTTTTGAGCATTTGTTAGTAGTATTTTTACAAAAAGTAGGATGTTGGGATCCTAATAGTGAGTTCGAGCCCTTTCAATCTGAGCTCTATAATATAGGATATTAATTTTTAAAATGATGAGGGTGGGTTTTAAAGGACCAAATTTGGGTTTGCCCAATCCGACTTGTGAGATGAGCATTTTGTAAATTAGGTGAAGGGTCAATGTTGCACCGCTTCTGAAATAGAGGATAGTGTATGATACTAGCTAGGATGTCTTAGAATTGCCTTTTGATTTATCCAGCTATGTGGCAGATATACTTAACTCTATTCTTGAATTTCCCTTGTTAGATATTCTCTAAAATTTCAAAGATCCAAGGTAAAGTAAGATTTGCCTGAATGTTGTTTGATCTAGCTTTAAGTGGGAACCACCATTTATTGTATAAGCATGAGTGAGTGCTTGTTTGCCTTAGTGTTGCCTAGCAATGTGTCTAATGTCTTTTGATAATCTCTGCATGTTGATGCTAAGTGAGATGATCAGAGTGTTCGATCGTTTGGACTGATGGGTGCTTAAAGTAGCATCTTCAATAAATACATTTTCCTTATCTGTAGTGATAGATAAAAGAACAATAGTTTTAGGATCATATAATCGATCTCATTGATGGTTAGTCCTTGTGTAATAAATATATCAAACGTAATTGATATATGTGTTGCATGAATAATAATCGTATATATATGAACAAGCATCTATGTGTAGATGTGTAAGTGTGCTTGTATGATAAGCTATAAATATTTTATGTAAGAATAAATAAGATAAATAAAATAAATAATATCAAGAGAAACTTGAGAAACTTATCTCTTGATTTACTATTATCCTGCCTTTGAATTCACGAATATTTATATTCGTCGTTTGCTTCAATTGTTGCTTGACTGACCTTATCTTTGAAGATATTTCCTAAGTTTGTGTGTATCCAATTGCATGAAAATATACTGCTTTGGAATTAACATCTTATTGTAGTGCTCATCTTCTTTCTGAATAAATAAATATTTATGTTCGTTGTCGATGTATTTAAAGGTCTCTCCATGATATGTGATATTGATGTAATTTGACTATCCAAGAACGTCTATGTCGCTATCTGAGTTTTGAGTATGTTATACTTCTTGTCACCTTGTACTAATATTGAATATCGTTGAGTTTCAAATGCAAATCTTTTTAGATTCAATGCTTGAGGCTTGCTTGGATATCCATGGTTGTAATAACAGGGACTCGGATGCTCGAGAATTGATAGGTTTTAATATCATGGTTTAAACTCTGGATGTTTAGACTCGAATGCTTAGACTCTTTGATGCTTGGACTTAGAAGCTCGGACTCCTTGATGCTTGGACTTATATGCCCGAAATCTTTGATGCTTGGACTTAGATGCCCAAAATCCTTGATGCTTAGACTTGGATGCCTGGACTCTTTGATGCTTGGACTTGGATGCTTAGATTCTTAAATACTCAGTCCTGAATGCTCGAATCTCCAAGGCTTTAGTAGACAGTACTTAGGTTGTTTGGATGCTCAATGAATGGACGTCGACATTCAATCTCAACTTTGTAAGGCTTTATATAGTGTTTATCAAACGATGATTATTGCTAATCTTCAGTGTTAAGAAGCCCAGCGCTCAATGGATGCCCGAAGCTTAGTAAGTACTTGTATCTTGAATATTGAAATGAATCCTGACCATAGATGACAGATCTGATGTTTAAGCATAACTAGGTACCTGAGTACTTGTTCTGGGTGTTTAACAGTCTCCATATTTTAATACTTGAAATCTCGATGCTTTGAAACTTAATGCTTAGAAGCACGGTGCTTCGAAGCTTAGTTTATGCCTTGTTGTTTCTATGATTTGAATAAAATGTAACTTTAATTTAGACCAATCTGAAACTTAATATTCAAGAATTAGATGTCTGTTTTTGAGTTTTTTATGCTCAGTTCTTTGGTGTTGTGGTGCTTGTCACGTGGTTAGCTTCACTTTTAATGCCTGGTGACGGGGTTGATGCTCGGAGCTTGGTGGTTGTTTGAATATCTAAGACTTTGGTGATCAAGTGGCTTGCCTTGGATATTCCTGTAATGCCAAAACTTAGGAGATGCTCAGAGATCGGGAGATGCCCATGAAGTGAATGTCCAACTCTTCTATACTTGCTCATTACTCAGAGTCTAAGTGTCCATGAAATCAATGCTCGATAGTAGATGCTCGAATTTCCAAGACTTCGATGTTCAAAGAAAACTTATTTTCATTATTTGATATTAAAACTCAGATTCTTTAATGCTCAGACTCAGATGCTCGATGGTCTCATGCTTTGAAACTTCATCACTCAGAGCTTGTTAGATACTCACAAAGCAGATGTTTGGTATCCGACACTCGTTTGAAGTTTTAACATATGGAATTTCAAGGCTCAGTAATGAAGAAAATGATTTTAAACTTGCATTTATGGTTACTCCCTAGCTTCGGTGGTGCTTTGGTGTTTGGTCAGCTTAAATATCTGAGTGACAATGCTCTGAAGCTCGGTGCTCTGAAGCTTAGTGCTTAAAAGCTCCATGCTCGATGCGCGGCACTTGAAATCTCAAGAAGTCAGTGTATGGTATTTGATGTTTTATGTTCACTTGATACTTGGTTTCAGTTTTGATCACATTCTTTCATCTCGGTATGAGGTCGTATGGTCAAACTTTGTGATTTTAGAGGAAATTATATAAACATCCAGCTTCTTTTCGTCACTACGTCTGATCCAAATGTCAAACTACTTCCAAGCCTCGATGCTCGGTGATTCATTTTGGTTGCCCAGCTGTCTTACCATTTGCTCTGAATTCTAACCTTAGAAACTGTTTTATCAACAACAGAACTTTCTTTAAAACTTAAATGCATCCCCTTTCTTTTTTTTTCTTCTTATCCCCCCTTCTGATGAAGTTGTGGTGATGTGAAACGGTTATTCGAGTTTGACCATTGCCAAAACTTCCATCTTCTAAGCTGTTCTTGATTGATAGATATGTTGTCACTAATGGTTGTGTTGAGATCTTCATGCTCATCAATGAGGGTAGATGGACAAATCTTTAAGCCTTTACTGTGTTGATGACATGCATGTTGTAAACGTGACAAATTGAATAAGATACTTATAAAACAAGTAAGCTTGTCTCGTCCTGAATATTGGTTTAACGGAATACAATAATACCTTATAACTTTAAATTGAAGAACCAATCCTAAAACATAAATTCATGTAAAATAAGTAACTTATCAAATACTAAAAAATAAGAAAGCTATGTTAAAAACACTTCAAAAATTTTTAAAATAAAATTGTCACTCCATTTTCTTTTGTATCAAAAAATTTTAAATTCTATATATATTTTTGTCAATTTATAATACTTTATGTTTATTTTACGTTTTTTATAAAATAATTATGTATATATTTTTGTCAATTTGGGATACTTTCCATGTATTTATAATGATAATATGCTAATTATAGGAATTGAGTTAGTTTTGGTTTTCTTTAAACATATCATAATATAATTTAATAATGTGTCAGTAAATGAATGTCATGACCCAAAACAGAAGGTCATGACCGGTGCTAGGGAACGAGAATTCTTTCAAATCCGAAACCCATAGCAAGCCTTTAAAATAAAATAAAAGCATGCAATAATAATAAAAATAAATATAATATCTCGTAGCGGAAATAAATCTCATAAATAAAATAAAATAATAATTCACCGATAAATATAATAACACAAATCCATCTCATATGTATATAAACTTTTAACACAAATCTCAGTTCAAATCTTTAAAATACAAATCTCATACAAACATGATACATAAATCCCACAACTTGACTATAACTACTGCAGTGTCTAGAATCTAAAATAAAATCAAGTAAGTAGTTTACATAGTAAAGCTGGGGTAGAAGAAATCTAGTATAAGGGTCTGCTACTGAGGTCTGAAGATGAAGACTCTCCTGAAAAATAGTGAACGAAGGGGGGTCAGACTTCATTGAGTGAATTGTTATAATATATACACATGCATAGCTAAATAACAATGCACACATTCAATAATATATATAATAAATATATATACAGGCAAAATCACACAAATGTAGCAAAATCATTTTATATATATATACTAAAAATAACATCCGTTTATGAAGGATCAAATAGAAATCTAGAAAATCGCAACCTCAAACAGTGTTAGACAACACTCTAGCCATACAGGCTCACTTATTCCAAATAAATTCACTTGTTCCATTTTGACAGTAAACTGGCCCTGAGACACTAAGTCCACCGAGCTCCAGCAGTCTGATTGTTAGTGTGATTGGCCCCGAGACACTTAGTCAATTGAGCTCCAGCAATCACACTCTCAAATCACATCTCACATCAAATAAATCAATCCGATCAATATCTACAAATAGGTTAGTAATGTAACCTAAATCTATCATCGTACCGGTACGTACTCGATCCTAGTACTGTCCACTAGGTAGCACGTTCTATTGATATCCTTCATTTATAAATAAAACATACATTCATAAAATAAATGATGCATGACATTAATTAAAATAACAATATAAACCATATATATACTAGAAATATACCAAAAATAAACTAGGTATATTTTGAGTATATATACGTCAAATAAATTCAATTTAATTATAAAATAAACTATAAATATACTTAAAAACATTTTAAGAATAATTCATTAATAAAACATGCATTTAATTTAAAATATACCAAAAATAAACCTAAGCAATTATTAAATCATTTATGCATATTTTATACAAATAAAACATCCAATTCTAAAACATGCATCCTAAAATACGTATATATAAAATAACAACTCACAGTTATTGCGCTCCTTGAGATGAGTCTGACGGGCCTGGTCCACTAAGCCTCGGTCTTGGTGCAACTAAATAAATAAATGACAATACGAAATTAGAATAAATCTAACGTAATTCTAGAGACTCGATCTAAGAATATCAGACACAGATAAAGAATAGGAATTCGACTGGACATCACGTTTTACAAGAATTCTATCGAAAATCTGGCAGAACCTCCCCTATAAAACAGACATATCTCTACTCAAAGAGTAGAGTCAGTCCTGCAAAAAAATACACTTCAAGTAAAAACAGTCTCATAACCCCTCGATCGGACTCACAAACTACAATTTCATCGACCGAGGTTCACAATTCACGAGATAAACACAAAATACATGAAAATACCAGAAATATCGAAAATGCCCTTTAATAATCAAAATAGAGTAAATTAGATATTTAAAACACTGAAAATAATTATTTAACCGATAAATACATAAAAACCCTAATTTTAATAAAATAGTATTAAAAATCCATAATTCTCGATAAATTCATAAATATTGACCAAAATACATTTTAAAACTTCAAATTACATAATTAACCCTAAAACATATTAAAAATCGATAAAAACTCATTTATTTAGAAAAATAGTATATTATATATAATTTGAAAATAATTTACGAAAAATAGTTTTAATTAGTTAAAATACTAAATAATTTGTAGAAATCATTTTTATACCTCAAATAACTATTAAAACCAATTAATTATATTTTTAGCCAATTTAGTGCCAAATTACCAAAATACCCCTATTATATATAAATTCACTATAATAGTTCAAAAATTCATTAAAAATAGTATAATTACTCAAAAATTAATTTCTCAACATATAATTCAATAATATCAATAATTATACTAATTAACCAATTAATTTCAACAAAATACATAATTAACCTAATTTTCTAAAAATCACATAAACTAATTAAATTCACAATAATTATATAAAAATTATAAAAAGTACAAAAAAATTTATAAAATTCATTTTAACACCTATAAACACCATAAATCACAATTTTATAATTTAATTAATTAATTTATGAAAATTAGAAAATATTAATAAAATAATCAAAAATTCACAAAAATCAAAATAATTCCCAAAAATTACAGCATGTAAATTAAGCTAAGAATATCAATCTTTGTGAAGGGATTTTACTTGAATCATTAAAATTGAAGCTCAAAAAAATCAAGAACTCAAGTTGACCGAAATTGAAAATTGGAAACCTAGGAAAATCTATACCAAATCAATTGAAACCAAGCTTAGAAATGCACTCACCGGAGCTTAAGGAAGAGATAGAGACTGGTGGCACTTCAAACGGTGGACGAAAATGTGCTGATCGGAGTTAGGATCAATTTTCGATTTCTAGGGGAAAAACCGATCAAACAACGTCGAAAAAGGGAGTTTCAGGCGGCGGAATGGGCTGGAGATGGAGGAGGACAGCTGAGAGGCACACCAATGGCAAGAAATCAAGGTCACAGTTATCGGAAATGGAAGGGGGACGTCGGGAATCTTGAAGATGATGTCAATGGCAATTTTGGTAAATATGGTAAACTTTATGTTTTGCAAATATTATATGTATATATATAACTACAATTTATATTATAATAATATATGAATATTATATTCACAATATTTATTCACCACACATAATTAATAATATCTATATACATATACATATATATACACATGTTAATTATTAAAATTATATAATATAAATTTAATTAAAATAACCCTAATTTATTTAAATGTGCATATATGCATGTATTTTAATACGACACTTAAAATTGTGCATGGACTCATGCAAATTCACAAAACCGTCTAAAATAATTAATAATAATTTATTTAAGTTTTAATTTTCCCGAAAATAAAATTCTCGGGAAAATTTTATGTAAAAGACTTAAAATAATTAAAAAATGAATTTAATAACTAATAAACTAAATTTTACGTAAAAGACTTAAAATAATTAAAAAATGAATTTAATAACTAATAAACTAATTAAATAATCAAAAAAATATATATAAATTATTAACACTGCATATCTCGATGCAGTTTAAAATTATTTAAAAACTCGGGATATTACAATGAAAGATGAAGATGAGCATAGCTCGGATAGTATAGCACTTGTTGATCTTGTGAGAGGTGTAAGAAACTATACCCCACATTTCCATTCTATTATTAGGTAGCGTGTATTTAAGTTTATTAGTTTTTTGGTTTACTTTTATTTTATGATCTCATTTTAAAAGTGTAGGGAAAGATAGTTGTACTTTTAGTGCTTCTAGTTATGGTTTAAGAGATGTTGTTGGTTGTGAAAATGGTGCTTATGATTCAAAGTTTGTTGAAACAATTGGTGGTGGTGATGACTTAAAAGATTATGTTGTGGTATGTTTTGTTTTGTTATTTTTGTATCTTGTTGGTTTCTTTTTAGTTTTTAATACCTTGTTTTGTGTTTTTATTTTAAGGGTGATAAGAAATGTCTGAGGATGTTTTGTTTTAATTCTAAAATTAAACATAGTTCTATTAAAGATGGTGTTGATAGTGATTAAGTGTTGAAAGATTCTAATTTGGTGTGTCCTTTTTTTGTTATATTAATTTAGTATCTTTTTAGTTTCATTTTTGTTTCTAATTTTGCTTTTGATGTGTTGTTTATTTTTAGGGTAAGAGATTGTATTTAATGATATTGATCATCTTTTCATTGTTATTGATTTTGCTATAAAAGCTACATGTCATTTGGGTGGGGATATGTGTTTTTTTTTTTTTGAATTTTGTATTTTGTTTATGGGTGACTTTTTTTGTTTGAATAGATTGTTGAAAAGAATGATTATGTATCTTTTTCTAACCAATATGGTGTTATTTATGAACAAAGTGTTAATCATGTTGCTATGGTATTTTTTTATTTATGTTGCTTTTTGGTTTATATTAGGTTTTCGATACTGTTTTATATATGTATAAAATAGTAATTTTTTGCATTTTTATTTTTTTGGTTTATTTTTTTTATTTCTTGTACTTAAAAAGGTGTTGAAATGGATGATGTTGTTTTTGTTCCTATTTAGTTTGCTGATGTTGGTCTTAAGAGTGTTAAGAATCCTATCGTAGTATATATTGTTTTACTTTTGTTGCTTTTTGATTTTTTGGTTTTCGACCATTGACGTAAAAGGTTTTGAATGTGATATTTTTACTCCATTCTTAATTCTAATGAATAAAAACAACTAATTATTCTATTTCATTAAGTATAAAATGTATCAGAAACGTAAAATATATTAAATGAAAAAAAAAACATATACAAATTTTATGGATTTTCAGTGAACTTGATCCAAATATGTTTAAGGTGTATTATAAGCATGAAATATACTAAAAGTCTTCTAAAATGGAAAAACATATATAGAGTTTCTAGGCTTCCAATTAGCTCAATTCATATGTGTTTAAGATGTATTAGAAACTTGAAATATACTGAAAGTATTATAAAATGAAAAAAACATATATAGAATTTCTAGCTTTTACAAAAAAAAAAATTAAAATTGAATGAAATTGAAATATGAAATATATGGGTATTCATCCCCAGAAACATGACAAAAAAATTATGATTAAAAAGAACTCACATCTATATCTACTGAATTGAGTAATAATGCAATGTAAATAGAAGCCTCACATGTCTGACAATATTATATAAATACTAGAATCAAACATTTTTAAAGGAATCATTTGTTGATCTTTTTGGAGGGACATGGTTCTCTTCGTTAACATTACAACTAAAAACCTTTGTTTGAAACACCAAAGCCCCTTTTTATCTGCACAAATAAATAAGTGCTATTTTAAGGGAAAAATTTAGAATCGTTAGGAAGATGATCATATTCTTTTTTTTTTAAACCAAAACATGTGCTTATACTGCATAAATGTATTAATTAATAGCAAACAAAAAGTGTTAAACCTCTTTTATATATAAGGAGCAAGGATTTCATGGACCATGCTTAGAGTACATATCAAAATAAAAAAAATACCCAGATAATAAATAGATTAAAGCATAATCAAGCTAAATGAACATGAAAAAAATCCTAATCAATTGCAAAATAACAAGGGATGGAAAATCCTCAAATGCATGTAAAAGTCATAAAGATCAATGGAACTTTGTTAAGTAATATAATCTACTTTGAATTTCCATAAAAATTGAAAAAACCCAGATGATATTAATCACTCAAGCAAGAAATAAATATACCCAGATGAGCAATCTTCCCAGAAGTCACTTCAGAAAAAAAAAAAAACCCAACTACAACAAAGCCAAACCAACATTGCATAAAACAATTATCAAAGAATCAAAATTTCAAATAGGCTAAACACTAAAAATAAAACTTTAATATGAGAATAAATATATATATAAAAAAGAAAAAGAATCTCACTTGGGTTTCTTTTCCTTTATCTTCTTCTATTGAAAACTAAACCAAAGATTAATTGATGCTTTCAGAAGTGAAGGAGAAAAAATGCAGCAAAGAGAAAAAGAAAAGAAGAGATGAGTTATTTTTTCAATTGATTGATTTAAGAAAAGATCTGGTTTGCATGCTTTGCATGATTTAAGAAAATTATGAATTTGAATGAGAATGCTTACTTTTGATTTATGATTGTTGTTGAATTTCTCCTTCTTTTCTAGGTTTTTAAAATCTTATTTTTTATTCTAATTTTTTTAAATCTTAATAATATTTGTTTTTGTTGTTTTAATTTGAACAAGAGGTTGATGTGACAGAGGTAGAGTTGAGATTGATTTTACAAGAAATCAATGAAGGTTCGTTTTTTAATAAATGAAGGATTTTTTTTTGTTGGATTTTTGAAGAATGATTTCTGTGTTTTTTGGAGAAGAGAATGAATTCGTTTTTTAAGAAATTAATTTTTTGGTTTGTTGATTTGATGTAGAGTGATTGCAAATAAGAAACATGTTTTTGAGCTAAACGTGAGGGATTGGAGCTGAGGTAGAAACATGAGGAAATGTTTTGAGCTGAGGACGAAGGGTGAGACATTCACATAATTAAAATTGGCCAAAGAGACACGTGTATAATTTTAAAAAATTTAAGATATTTTTATTATTTAGCTTATATTTTGTGACATTTATAAAAAAAACCCCAACAAGCCTGCTGCTACTATATATAATTCAACTTGTGTATATAAATAGCCCAATCTTCAAATATATCTTGTTCAACTTTTCGTGTTTATTGTCCTCATGAACCACATGAAATAGTAGTTAGGAGAAAGGACACAAGTAAATATAAAAGGATACATTTAAAATTGTATGTTTGATGGTTGGGTTTGATTTATGTTAATGTCCAATCCTATCATCTTAAGCCAATGAGATGCAGCGTGGTTAGCAAAAAAATAAAAAATTACCTCGAAGTTTCACGACAAAAGTCATTTATTTAAATTTAAAATTTTACCTCCAAGTTTCACGACAAAAGTCATTGATTTAAACTCCATGGACGTTATTAAATAAACATTATCAGTTTAATTTGGTTGTTGTAAAAATAATTTAAACTTGATTGATTGTATAGTTTCTTATAAATGTACATACTTTTTTCGCCATTATAAACTGGAAGCTGAGAGAGAGAAAATTGTCAAATCCATACAACTCATCCATTACGTCAAACTTTTATTTAACTAACTGTGTTTGGAGTCTTAACAACGTAATGACCATATTTTAAATTTAATATGCGGGTGCCAATCTAATCGTGCAATATGTTATCAATGTATAATAACAAATTAAACTATCAATTAAATTATCAAATCTGTAGCTATATTAGCCAGTTAATTTAAAAAATTTATTAAACACTTATAATTTATTGAACCAACGTTCCACTATTTGTTTAAAGGCAACTTATAAGCTAGCAAGGATGATGAGGAAGTGGCCATCATCAATGACTACAAAACGCGTGAAGCCTATGCTGCCACTAGTAAAAGTTGCACTCAATGCAAAGAAAGAAAAAAATAGGTTACGAAGAAGAAGAGAGAATAAACAGAAAATCTATCAATTAGTGTTTGAAAAAAGAAAAAAAAAAGATATACGATAGGGATAAAGCAATGTGATGGAGAGGAGTGTGCTATGCTTCCCTCCATCACACGACAACATAATTTCACTATAGATTGATGCATGCCGAGGGAGCATTCATGGAAAATGAAGGCTAATCAACACTCCCCTAACTGTACTCCTTCACCCCACCACACGCTTATGCGTCTTTTAAACGATCAATTCATTGGAAGGATTAGCTAGACTAGACTATTAACTCACATAGGTTTGGAAAATTTTACCTTTTTTAGGCTGGCATGTATATAAAATATACGATAAAAATTTTACAATACTTAATTTTTTTTGTTAATAGAAAAGTTATATAATATAAATATTAATAGATTCTATAATAGGAGATAATTTTTCTGAATCTTGTACTTTTGAACGTCCTTAAAAATAATTATCATTCCACTACTCTCACATTGACTTACAACAATTCATTTAATGCAACTATGTCGAGGTTTAAATTTAAAAGGTCATTTAAATAGTCATTGTCAACTAATTCAAAGATTGTTGGTTATATATAATTGTTAATTTAACGTAGTATAATTAAATTTTTGAATATATTATTGTGAAATTCAGGTTAATTTTTACTAATAATAAGAAAAATCACCTTGAGAATTATTATACAGATAACTAAAGTGTAAATGATTGTATTAAAAACCACCTCAAGGTCTATTCTCAAGAAAGAGTATTAGGGTTAAAATTATTCCACTTAAAAATCACACTCCTTAAATAGAATTTTACTAAAACAAGTAATTTTAATAGCATAATAACTAACAACTATACCCGACAATAGCTATTAAATAGACATAAAAGAAAACATCAAATTTAATAAGATTCGATCAATTATGCTTATATCATCAGACACTATCAAAATAATATTTCATGAATTAAGAAAATATTACAAAAAAAAAAATTGTCTAAATATATGAGATAAGACAATTTTGGGATGTTAAAACAAAAGGGAGGGAAGTTTCTTTTATAACCAAAAAAAATTCCCTATTGCTTAAAAGCAATTGATGTGGGATTGCTGCCAAAGAACAACATATATTGAGGAAAATTCATATTTCATCTTAAGATTACCTCTTGAATGAGGCATTTCATATTCATAAAGCTAGGAAAACCAAAATGGTATTAGCAATTTTTTTAGTTGGCATATCTGTAATCTAATCGAGTAGCTTGTTAAGAGGCCCTTTGGCTTTGCTTCTTGAAAACATTTAATGAAAACAAACTTGAACGGTTGATTAGTCTCATATCTAATATTTCTTTTTTTCTTTTTTGTTGATCGTCAAATTTTGCTATCTGTATGTTAAAAAAAGAAAAGTGTTGTAGCTCCTCCTTTAATATAATCACTTAGACTATAAAGTTAATTAAAATCTCACAGTTATTAGCCAACTGAAATTCAAAACCAGGGGCTTGAAAATAGATATTACTAGCCACTGTATTTAGGTTAATGAATGATGATGGAAGAGGAAAAATACCTGAATGTGACTGGAGGAAAAAAAAGGATGAAATATCAATGGACCACAAAGATAAGGTAAATAGTTGAAAGGGTATGCATTGTCATAAGAAAAGCAAAATCTATCAGTTCAAAAAGGAAAAAAAGCAAAATCTATCTAAAAAGCATCCCCCTCTATGCAAAAACAAATTTGAAAAAAAAAACAAAGAAAAAAGACCCCTTCCTGTGAGTGCCATAAAATCACAAAAATCAAGGGTTATATTATAAGTACAGAATAACATTAAAATAACATTAAATTAATTGAGAGTTCAAAAGTTTTATAATTAATATTTTTTAAAATTATTTTTATAAATTATCATATGATTAATTTTATAAATTTATATATTTTATAAAGATGAATTTTTTAGTGATGAAAATGGAGAAAATAAAATAAAAATTATAATTTTTTTAAATAATATATTTTTAAAATATTATTATGAATAAAAATTTATATACTATATATATTTTATATCAAATTATTAATGAATTAGTTTATGAGCTTCAATTTGAATTTGTTCATAAATTTTATATATTTTGTATTTGACATATTTATTAAATGAACTTGATATATAAATTTAAATAAATTTTTATTGAATTGAATTCGGAATAACTTAGCAAGGACGTAGTTCGCAGCCTTAGCTACCAGCCAAGGGTTGAGCAGAGCAAGATAACATAATTTAAAAAAAAAACCGCAAATTTGGTTAAGTGGAGTGGATCCCATGACCCTTTTTTTTTTTTCGGCCAGTCCATGACCGATTTTGACACCTTATCTACCCACCTTAAAAATAATTTGTACTGCCTTAGGTCTCCTTCCTCAACCGTAATGATTTTGACCCTTAAATTTCATTGATTCTTCTCTCATTTTTACTTTTAAGGTCAGTTTTTTAATTATTATTGCATTATTTGTTGCTTTTAGTAAAAATCACGATTATTAATTACCACCAAAGCATATGTTTTTTTTCTTACGATAATGATGCCAAAAGAAAATTACCCTTACTTTTATATTTATCTACGACAAGAAAATATATATTTAAAATTTAAAATTATTCACGAAATATGTAATATTATTTTTCTTTTCTATTTTTCATTTGTTTTTTAATATTTGGTAATCAAATATAGTACTTCAAAATCTATTTCTCCATAAATTCAAAATTTTTAAATGTAACGTCATTTCAAATAAATCTATTAAGAGAGTTGCAAGGTCTTGGTCCTGTCACGGGCTAACCAGTGAGAAGAAGCCCAATTTTATCATGCAAGAATTGTTTAAGAAACAAGCAAAACTGTGTAGTGTAAAGTTTTTGGACAGTCAAGACTTATAATTGAGAAATTTATTTATTTTTTTGAAAAAATAATTGAGAAATTTATTAAAAAATAGGCACTTTTTAAACTTATAAATAAAAATATCTTCTTTTAGTTAATATATGTGTCCGTTCTTATTTACATATTTACCCTTTTTTTCAACCAAACTTGTAAATAAATAGAGTGTTCAAAGCTAAAAAATAGGACTAATAAAACTTATCAAAAAGGGAAAAATGTCAGAAAATTCTAGTGAAGCGAGTTTGATTGGATTGAAGATGTAAAAGATACATATAATCAAGGGGATTTTTTCATTATCGCTAATAGTAGGGGTCAATTCAATGTAAGACTGAATTTTTAACACGACCTGTATGTTTTGTATAACCTGTAATTGGGAATGGTTAGAGATATAGAAAAAACTTATTAAAGGAGGGAAAAATTTCAGAAAATTTTAGTGAAGCGAATTTGATTTGATTGAAGATATAAAAGATACATATAATTAAAGGGATTTTTTCATTATCGCTAATAGTAGGATCAATTCAACATAAGACTAGACCTGCACATTCTATATGACTTTGTAATCGGGAATAGTTTGAGATATAGGAACTATACTAATAGGGAATAATGTTCCATGTAAGATTGTCGATGTTAGTTCTTTTAAAATTAAAATGCATGATGGGATCATTAAAACACTTAAAAGTGTTCAACATATTCTTGACTAGGGCTGAAATCTTATTTAGATTTCTACTTTTGACTATGATGGGTAGTTATAGTTATACAAGTGGAGGTAGAGTGTTAAAGATCATGAAAGGCTCTCTTGTTGTCATGAAAGGGCATTCGAGACATGCCAAATAGTACATCTTTGATGGTTAAACCATTAATGGTGATGCAACAATCACTACCTCCTTGTCAGAAAATGAAAATATTGCACTTTGGCATATGAGCATTGGCCATATGAGTGAGAATGGCTTGACAAGGTTAAGCAAAAAAGGAACAATTGATGGTTAGATTGGCAAATTAGAGTTTTACAAGCATTGTATGTTTGGAAAACAAAAAAGAGTCAGCTTCGATATCGACATTCATAACACTAAGGGAACATTTGACTATGTTCATTTAAACCTTTGGGAGTCATCCAAAGTTTCCACTAAAAGTAGTATAAGCTACATAATAACAGTCATTGATGAATTTTTCAGAAAAGTTTGAGTTTTAAGGAACTGACTAGGATGCAGGTGAAACATCTTTATGTTGGAGTTCTGTTTGGGTGAGTTTAACTTGTTTTATAAGGTTGAAGGGATTGTTAGACATGTGATAGTTCCAGGTACAACTATATATGATGATGTGGCAAAATGCATGAATAGGACACTTATGGAGAAAGTTTAATGTTTTTTTTTAAAAAATTGAGTTACTGGAGTGTTTTTAGGTTGAAGTTGTAGTTATAGCCTCTTTTATTGTCAATCGATCTCCTTTGTAGTTGACAAGAAAATTCTATAAGAAACATGGTTTGGTACTCTTACCAATTATGATGATTTAAGAATATTTACATGTCCTACTTATACTTATGTTGATAATAATAAATTAGAGCCTAGGTATGGAAAGTGTGTCATTATTTGGTATATGTCTAGTATTAAGGGTTATAAGTTTAGACATTATGAATTACGTAAAGTCATTGTAAGTCATAATGTAATTTTTTTATAGAACTTCTATACTTCGTAATTAGTCTCCCAAAGACATTTATGATGAGTCTCTACATTATCAGCAATTAAACATACATGTAGAGCTTAAGATAGGGACAAAATTCACCATAAAACCTACATCAAATAAGAGTTCATAAGTGAATGGTGAAGCTACCAAATCTCAATACTCCATTGTGAATGATAAACCTAAGAGAAATACTAGACCACTACCAAAGTATGTTGTACTTGACATGGTGGCTTATGCTTTAAATATGGTTGAAGATATTGATGTTGGCAAGGAACCATTATTTTATTCTGAGGCAATTAGCAACGTGGACTAAGAAAAAATGGGTGATTGCTATGCATGAAGAGATAGAGTCATTGAACAAGAATAAAATATGTAATTTAGTGAAATTACCCAAATGTAATAAGTTTATTTAGTGTAAGTGGGTGTTTAAGATGAAAAAAGTGCACACTTGGCAGTTGATACCATCTAGAATGTTCCCACCTAATTAGGGGTTCTCTACCCCCCTAAATAGGAACACATGGACAAAGGAGAAGATAGATCCGTCCAAGGAACTACCTCAAAGAGGAATCCTAATCGAAGAAGGAACACTGTCCTACAAAGACTATGATTCACTGATCCATAAGGAATCCCATTCCTCCCAAGTTTGAGTGTCGCTATATATAGAACCATATACCCCTCATAAGGGGACATCTCATTCACACATATTCGAGCTATCTTTCCTTCTCCCTACTTCTATTCTCTAACTTAGGTATCAGAGTGTTTGTGGGGATTTCCCCCACCTCTCACCTTGCCCTCTGTTACGTGCTTTGCAGGACGTTCAGCCCAGGAGTTCTAGAAATTAGTTATCAAGTGGCACCATCTATGGGAAACTCCTTGGGAAAAGCCATTCATTCACTTACTAAGCTAAAGACACCTTCACTATGACTTCTAGCCCACCTCTGGCCCAAATTCCTGAGGTCGGCACCAATCCTTTTGCATCTATCCTCTCGACTGACCTTTTAAACCCTTTCCTAGTAATAATACCACTGCCCACCTTGCAGCTTGTTGGGGCCACATCCGGTCATGCACCTTTACTTCTGGAAAATACCCCGAGATACCCGTCCTTGGGCACAGATCTCCCATATTACGCTCCGCTGCAGCACCATCGATCAATACCCTCAATACCTTTTTCAAGCCTACTAGAAACACCAACAATAACCACTCCAAACCTAAACACAGTAACCCAAACACTCGGCCTTGACCAAGTAAGCAAAGAGGCCATGATAAAAAATATTCAGGCACAAATAACCTTGATGCAACAACAACTAAGCGCTATAATACAGAGTGAGCATACTGAATCGGCTCCAAATAATGATAATACAACACCCCGACAAGCCCTAGGGACGAGCACAGGGAAGGGTAAAACAACATAAGGGGAGTGTAGTTCGTCCATCCCAGCTCTTGATGATTCAAAATTAGCACAGAAGGTTAAGGAAGCAATGAACAAAGCCCGGACTAAATCGAGGAAGGAAGAAGAATGGGTGATGGATAGCAGAACTCTGTTTGTTAGTAGAATAATTCAAACAGAGATTCCTAGTAAGTTCAGAATCCTGCAGCTTGATCAGTACGATGGGATATGAGACCCTATCAGTCATATATCTGCTTTCTAGACAAAGATGTTGCTCCAGAATGTGAATGATGGAATCATGTGCAGAGTCTTCCCAAGTATACTCACAAAGAGCGCCCAAAAATGGTTTCATCCGCTCCCGGAGAATTCTGTCACTTCTTTTGAGGACCTAGTGGAGCAGTTTCATATCAAATTCATCACCAATATCCCTCCCATAAAAAACATCAATGACCTCCAGATATGCCGATAGAAGGCTGACAAATCTCTACGAAGTTACCTTGACCGTTTTAATAAAATAGCTATGCAGATTGAGCACCTCGTTGATGAAGTTAGCATAGAAGCTTTGAAAAATGGTACCAGACTTGGAAAGCTAAAAGATAAATTAATGACTAAAGAATCGAGTACCTTTGTAGAGGCAATGGCGATAGCAGTTCGAATGATAAAGATGGATGAAGACAGGAGGATGCGTCGAGAAGAAGATAGACCATCGACCAAGGATGAACGACCAAAGCAGAGATGAGTAAGCTTCCCAAAAATGAATTTCAGAACTTTGATAGATAGATTTGATAGGGAAACGGATAGATACACACCCCTGAACACTTCTTGATCCAGGATCCTCATGTGGGTCAGGAAAAATGGAGTGGAGATTACACTGGCCAAGAGAATCAACCTAAGCCGGAGATTTACTCGTGATAGAAGCCAGTACTGCGAGTACCACAGAGAGTACGACCATAACACAGAAGGCTATAGAGAACTGAAGAGTGCCATAAAAAAACTGGTGCAGCGGGGAAAGCTTGATAATTTCACTAACGCACCAAGGAGACGCGAAAATACAGAAAACCATGACCATGACAAAGCTGAGGCAAAAAAAGTTAGGAAAGAACCAATTGGGACGATCAACATGATTGTAGGAGGAGAAAACACTAGGAAACGATTAAAACGTAGTAGAGGAGGAAAAATGATACTTGGTAAAAGCGACAATATTTTTAACTCGAAAGACAATTTGCATATACATCACCCTCATAGTAATGCCCTGGTGATAATCGCATACATAAATAAGTATCGAGTCAAAAGGCTATTGGTCGATAATGGGAGTGCTATCAATGTTTTATCTTGGAATGCGTACAAAGCTATGGGCGGCTCCATCATCAACTTAACGGCCATCCAGAACCCCATCACTAGTTTTTATGGGGGAACAGTGCAACCAATGGGGATTGTCAATCTGGACTTAGAATTCAGAAACCAAGAGGATGAGGAAACAAAAATCGTCCGGACTCCATTCAACATGGTAGACATACCACTAGCCTATAATGGGATAATAGGACGACCGGTACTATATGAAGCAAACGCAGTCACCAGCATCCGATAATTAACTATGAAAATTCTGGTCAGGAAGAGGACCTTTACTATCAGGGGAGATCAGCAAATGGCCAGACAATGCTATCAGATGACCATGAAGTCTCTGGCGAAGGCTTTTCATTTGGAAGCATGGGAAGTTGAGAAGCAAGGCATTGACCCACAACTGGTGGAAGACAAGGAGACATTGCGAATCAGGGGAGGAAAATCCATGAAAATTGGTAATGCCCTTGATCAGAACATTAAAGACACATTAAGGGACGTCCTTACTAGACACTCAGAGGATTTTGCTTCTCAAGCCTCCGAGATCATCGGCATGGACCCGCGGGTTGCCTGTCACTGCCTAAACATCAAACCAGGAGCCAAGCCAATAGCACAGAAGAAAAAAACTTTCGCCTACGAAAGATAAAAAGTCATTGCCGAGGAAACAGCGAAGCTATTAGCAGCCGGATTCATTAAAAAGGTTACTCACCTGGATTGGGTAGCCAACGTAGTACTCATTAAAAAAGCAAACGGGAAGTACAAAATGTGTGTAGACTACACCGACCTCAATCGAGCATGCCCTAAAAACAGCTACCCGTTACCAACGATTGATCAGCTCGTCAATTCCACCACTAGGCATGGCTTATATAGCTTCGTAGATGCTGCCCAAGGTTATCACCAGATCCCCATGAAGAAAGAAGACCAGGAGAAAATGTCCTTCATCACGCATTAAGGGCTGTACTGCTACAAGGTGATGCCCTTCGGACTGAAAAATATTGGAGCCACGTACCAAAGAATGATGAACCAAGTCCTCCATAGCCAGATTGGAACCAGCATAGAGGTATATATGGATGACATCATCATTAAAAGCAAGCACTATGAGCACCACCCAGCAGACGTGGATCAAGTCCTTCAGTTACTAAGCCAATCCAGGATCAAGTTGAATCTTGATAAACGCATATTCAGAGTCTAGGCCGGTAAGTTCCTGGGGTTCATGATTTCTCACCGAGGCATTGAAGCCAACCCAGAAAAAATGGAAGCCATACTCAACATGGCAGCACCAAAGAGCATTCGCGATATACAAAAGCTAAATGGTAGAATAACCGCACTAGGGCATTTTATTTCTTGCTTGGCTAGGCGATGTCTACCATTGTTTCAAGCTCTCAAAAGTTTCAGTAAGTTCCAGTGGTCTACTGATTGCCAAGCAATATTTGAAGAAATTAAAAGATTCTTGTCTTCCCTACCATTAATCAGTCGTCCGATATCGAATAAGACCTTATACTTATACCTCTCTATTGGCCGAGAATGGATTGCTTCAGTACTAGTAAAGGAAGAAGGAAGCCAGCAAAGCCCTGTTTACTATGTCAGTAAGATGCTCTGAGGACCTAAAGTCCAATACCCCATGCTGGACAAGTTAGCCTTGACTGTGGTTCATGCTTCTTGAAAGCTTCGGCACTACTTCCAAGCTCACCATATCGTAGTTCGGTCCCATTTTCTGCTGCGAAAAATATTACAGAGACCAAAGACTTCAGGCAGGCTAGTGCAATGGTTGGTCTTACTCGACGAGTTTGATATTTATTACGAGCCTCGACAGCAAATGAAAGCCCAGGCATTAGCAGATTTTGTACAAGAAATGACTCTGGAAGATATAACCTTGACCAAGATACTAGAATGGAAGCTCTATGTTGATGAAGCATCCTCAGTTTAGGGTTCCGACACGGGAATAATCCTCAGGGGACCGCATAAAGTTCACATCCAGTACACAGTCCACATAGAGTATAATGCCACTAACAATGTAGCTGAATATGAAGCACTCATCACAGGGTTGAAACTTGCCACTGAAGTCAGGGCTGAACACCTCATCATACACTCAGATTTCCAACTAGTAGTCAACCAAGTCAGCGGAGCATTTCAAGTTAAAGATGCCTACATCGCCGAGTACGTAGACAAAGCCAGACGACTTTTGCAACACATCAAGCAAGACGGAGGCCAATGGAATATCGTCCAGATTCCTAGAGAAGACAATAATGAGGTCGATTACCTTGCTAAATCTGTAGTCAAGAATAGTCAAACATTTTGGGCATATGAATTTCACTGAATCACTCACCAGTCCTAGCATAGAGGACACTAAAGTTTTCAGAACACAAGTAGTCTCAGAATGGATATAACCCATAATCCAATATCTTGAGCATGGCACACTTCCAGAAGACAAGCTACAAGCTCGAAAGCTCAAGGCCAAAGCAACCCACTATTTCGTCCATCGAGGGGAGCTCTACCGAAAATCCCTATCACACCCCTAGTCAAAGTGTGTTTCCTTAAAGGAGGGAAATTACATACTCTGAGAAATCCATGAAGGAATCTGTGGTGCACATGAGTCCCACTATTCACTCATTAGAAAGGCCTTGCTCCAGGGGTATTATTGGCCCACCATGTCTAAGGATGCCCAACAGCTAACACAATCATGTCACCAGTGCCAGCACTATGCCTGACTTAGCCACAAATCTTCTCAGCCTCTGCATCCCATCGGCAGCCCATGGCCTTTCGCCATGTGGGGGATGGACATCCTGGGTCCTTTTCCTCCATCTACCTCGCAGAAAAAGTTCTTAATCGTAGCCATTGACCATTTCATGAAATGGGTAGAAGCAGAAGCAGTCCCAACCATCACAAAAGCCTAGATACAGTACTTTTTTTGGAAGGAGATCATTTACAGATTCGGCATCCCCCACACTTTAATTATAGACAACGGTAAATAGTTCGACAACCATAAATTCAAAAGTTTCTACTCAGACCTTGGCATAAAACTACGCTTCACCTCAGTAGCTCACCCACAGACGAACGGACAAACTGAGGTCACCAACAGAATCCTCATGCAAGGGCTGAAGAAAAGACTCGACAACAAGAAAGGGAACTGGGTCGAAGAGCTGAACAATGTAATCTAGGCCTATAGAACCACACCCCAATCGTCCACTGATGAAACACCATTCAGACTAACTTACGGCATGGATGCAGTAATTCCAGTGGAGGTTGGGTCCCCATGTTACCAGGTAAGCCAAGACCTCGACCATGCCGTCAATAATGTCGATGCATGGATATGCCTTGACGTACTAGAGGAACGAAGAGAACAAGCGGCAGCAACGACGGAGGCACATCGACAAAGGATAACCCAATACCACCATCTACATAAACCAACAGAGAATTTCAGGACGGGTGACTGGGTACTCAGAAGAGCAGATATTGGCAAAGGCACCTCGGGCACCAACAAATTAGGTCCGAATTGGGAAGGCTCATATCAGATCTCAAAATGCACAACAAAGGGGGTGTATAAACTAAGAGAAAGAGGAGGCAAAGAGCTACCGAGGTTCTGGAACTCAGACTCTCTCAGGAAATATTATCAGTAATCTTGTACTCAAACACACAATTTGATTCAATAATAAAAAATATCTTCATTGATAAAGAATGTCTTTATACATGATTGGTTACAAAAAAAAGAAAGAAAGAAGATACACATAAGCCTATTCATATCTACTCTAGTACTTGAACACCCGAGCCCCCTGTCCCAGAAACTGAGGGGAAGCATCATCGGCAGTCTCTGGACGCTCGCCAGACCCAGCTATAGCAGCGGCCTCTTTAGACTCCCTCACAGGAAAGGAACTAGCTTTTTAGTGGGCGTCATCCTCTGCAATAAGCCTGGCCAAATTGGCTGGGGTTATCCAATCTAAGGCCCCTAAATTCAATCCTGAGTCTTGAGAGTGCAAGATCCTTTTGCACTCAGCCCGGTATGCCTTGAGAAACCCCCCTACCATGCTTTGATATGCCTTCTTATTATTTGCACAAGATTTCTCAAGCTCTGCCAGCCTCTCCTGAAGCTCAGCAATCTGAAGATACTGCTCCTCGATCCTCTTTGTCAGCTGGGCTTGGCTATGTTCCAGTTCAGAAACCTTTTTCTAATTCGCTTTCGCATCAGATTTGGCCTCTGCGTATCTTGTCTGGTAGTGCTCCAGAGCTGCCTTGGCGCTATCTAGCTTCTTCTTAAAGTCTATAGCTATTGTCCTTACCTCAGTTTCCTTCAAGCTGTACTGGCCCTTCAAGTAGAAGTACTGATCCTTCACCAGCAACAAGGCCTGAGTCATCTACCAAAAATAACCAAGCAACTTAGCCAAGAATCCACTACAACAATTATATCAAGTAGTAGAAACTCCCTTACCTTTAGTGACTGACCGATTATGGAATCGAGCAATCCGTTCGGTCCCTCGTCTGACCAACACTACATGTCACTGAGTAATCACAGCGACTCGGCTTACTGGTCCCGTACTTGACTGTTGGAGATGCTCGGGGGCTTCATCTTTTTTAATATCCAGCCCCGCATATCAGGACAACTAGATAACCGGGGGCGCTGGACGTAAATCTCTTCATCCAACCCCTTTGCATCTGACCCTATTTCGATCAACCGCCTTTTTCTTTGTCCGACCCACTTCGGCTGCTCACTTTCCACTGGTGCTTTGCCCCTAAGGTCGACGAGAATAGCCTTCGAAGCCGGGGGAGCCTCAGTTTCTGGGGAAGGATAAGTTCGGCCCTCCTCCACTACAACTGGCTCATCTACTATGGAAATTTCGCCCGTAAAATCAAAAAAGTCAGCCATCTATAAATGGAAAGATAAGACTAGTCAGACAAAACAAAACTCAAAACAAAAAAATCATACCAAGGAAATAGTCGCGACTCAGACAGACTCTCCACAGATACCTCCATGACGCATCCTCTACGGATCGAGCTTCGACGAGTCCGTCTAGATGTAGCCGCAAAACTAATTATGTATCAGGATCAAAAAGTTTCGCTGGACGAGTCACTTTATGACACTCGTCCGACCATATCCTCCGGACATCTAGAAAGTCCGATTGATAAAAAAAATGGCATCTCCACTTCTTCTGGAGATCTGGAAGTTTAACAAAAAGTGAATGGTTAGGTACGGCCGAAAGGGAGAACATCAGCTCTCCCTTCTTCCTAGTCAGCCTATATAAATACCGGAGGATGTCTAGATCGGGAACCCTACCCTCCTCATGCATCGGCTGGATGAACCCGGTCAGTATCCTATAACTATTCGGATGAAGCTGACCAGGCGCAATGTTATTCCTATTAAGAAAGTCTTTGACAAAGGGATCTAAAGGAAATTTCAGACCCCCCTCTAACTGGTCAAAGTACACTACTAATCTACTTAGCCCCAATAAAGGGGTATGGGCCCTAAACCTTCTGTCTACAGTGTGGAGGGCATAATCGGTGGGGATGCAGAACCGCCGTCAATACCACCCTAGCAATTCACTATCTACGTTGGACACAAAGAGGTTAAAGCTAATTTCTTCTCGGGGAGCCATAGCAAAGAAGGGAACGAAAACCAAATGATAGAAAAGGGATAAAAAAGAGGAGGAAGAAATGATGAAAAGAATCACCTGGTCACCTCAAGCAAGAGTTATGGCAGGAAGGAATAGAAACGGTGGACACGGTAGAAATGCAATAAAAACATAATGAAAGAGCGAAGAAAGCAAAATGTGCCAGTTAGCAAGCGCAGCAGTATTTATAAAGACACGAAAGGACCTGGAAGCACGCCATTAACTGCCCTCATTATTACTGCGCTCCTCCCTAGACCACCAAGGGCCTGTTGGGAATAAAATAACCCATTAGGTGAAGAGTCGCGATGATGGCTGTATGAGTGTTTCGTTCATTGACACACGAAATGACGCATCAATCATGTGATCTCAAGAGTTGAAATGAAATCACCCCGTATTGGCCCACCCACATCTTTGAGTGGGCTGCTCCATCAAGCAAATTAGGAGACATTTCAAGCATCACTTCTAGCCCATTCTGTTCACATAAGTCTAGTGACTGAAGCTGGCACCCTCAGGTCACTTCCGTAGTACTGAGGTTTTGAGCATGTAAGCCTCGCGCCCCTGAGCTGAGCATCTAAGTCTCGTTCACATAAAGTCCAGTAACTGAAGCTGGCACCCTCAGGTCACTTCCGTAGTACTGAGGTTCCGAGCATGTAAGCCTCGTGCCCCTGAGCCAAGCATCTAAGTCTCATTCACATAAAGTCCATTGACTGAAGCTGGCACCCTCAGGTCGCTTTCGTAGTATTGAGGTTCCAAGCATGTAAGCCTCACGCCCCTGAGCCGAGCATCTAAGTCTTGTTCATATAAAGTCCAATGACTGAGCTGGCACCCTCAGGTCACTTCCGTAGTACTGAGGTTCCGAGCATGTAAGCCTCGTGCCCCTGAGCAAAACATCTACAAACCCAGTAATGACTAGTTTCGTCTTATTCCAAAACGGACGAGTTAATCTATTGCGTTGATCATACTCACTCATCAGGTACCCCAGTTCCACAAATTACAATTCGATGATGACCAACCAAAATACTTGGCACCAAGCTCTGCTTATTGTGACTAAGGCTGGCCACCTCAGCTCACTTGCATCTTATCACCCATATAAAGGCATCTGCATCTTACTCGGACGCAACAGACATAAATATCCGCATACTCCGGGGGGGACTCTTGATACCATCTAGAATGTTCCCACCTAATTAGGGGTCCTCTACCCCCCCTAAATAGGAACACATGGACAAAGGAGAAGGCAGATCCGTCCAAGGAACTACCTCAAAGAGGAATCCTAACCGAAGAAGGAACACTCTCCTACAAAGACTATGATTCACTAATCCATAAGGAATCCCATTCCTCCCAAGTTTGAGTATCGCTATACATAGAACCATATACCCCTCATAAGGGGACATCTCATTCACACATATTCAAGCTATCTCTCTTCCTCCCTGCTTCTATTCTCTAACTTAGGCATCGAAGTGTTTGTGGGGATTCCCCCCACCTCTCACCTTGCCCTCTGTTTCATGATTTGCGGGACGTTCAGCCCAGGAATTCCAAAAATTAGTTATCAGTAGTGATGTTGCAAGATACAAGGCAGTGGTATAAGAGGATTTGATTTTTGTGTTAGGAATTAAACTCTTACTCCTTTTATTGAAAGGGACTTCCTCTATAAATAGGGCCATAGTTACATACATTGCGTGTGCAACATTAGTATGTCATCATAATGTTTTAGGTAAAAGCTCTTGGATCTTTAGTATTAATATATTGTAAGAGACATGTTAATCTCTTTAAGAGAGAAAGATTTTTGGATGAACTTATTTTGGTGTAATTAAGTTCCAAGATTGAGTGTTGATCTCCATATTATTTTCTTATATTGTTGGTTTCGTGTAGTGAATTTGCTTCTTTTACGCCTGTGGATGTAGGTTTATGACGAACCACATTAAATTAGTGAGTTTTTTTTTATATATTTTCCATTATTATCATGTTTGTTTACTATCTCAAATAATTTCTGATCCTCATACGTTTTCACAAGACTAAATATCCTAACAAATATGCATACCACAAAAAGAATTATATTATAAAGGTATTCAATTTTAAGTGAATTTGATATATTTCTCTATAATTATATTACAAAAAAAAATTCATCATAATTCTCAAGATCAAAATTAGAATTTCAGTGATGGAATTATAAAGTAAAAAGATTTAAATAAATAAAAACAAAAAGAAATGTTAATTTGCTTTGATTTTGAACATAGGATGCTTTCTGCCAAAACATAGTATCTTACAAATTGAACTCAAAAGTCGATGTGAACGAAGGTGCCATGAACATGAACATATTATAAATGTTTATAGTGGTACACTTTTGTATTGAATTGATGAAGTCTCTATGCCACGAATATGGTCCAAAGAGTACTATATATATTGACACTAAACATGTAACATTTTCGCTATCATTCATAAATTAAGGGTGCAGATAAGCCATTTCCACAATCATATCAAAACCCTCTATCTCTGTCAAATTGATTGCTACTGTACTCTTTTGTATTGCCTCTCTTTTTGTTTTTCACCCTTTTGCTGTACTTAAGTTAAAATTTTGTAAACAACCTAATACCATTAAATGAGCTCGGGATGATATAAAAAAGAGTAACTTTTGATTATTATTATTATTATTATTTTATTTTTTTACCAAATTGATTAATTTAATAAGTGAAGTGGATAACATTGCATAGACTCTCATTTATTTATTTATTTATTTTTTATTTTGGACATTCATATTTTTAGAAAGTCAGAGGAGAGAAGAGATTTGAATCATCAACCTCAACCTAGTGTTAATTTCTTTGCCAACATAATAGATCATTCGATTTAGACGGAATTTGGAACAACCTTTATTTGCTTAACTAGGATTGGAAATAATTAATGTCACATAGGTCATGCCTAACTAAGATTAGAACAAGTATGTGTACATTGGATTAAGATACTCTCATGTGAGTGAAAGCACGTATATTATTTTGCCCCCTAAATACAAATTAGTGGTTGAAATTTTATCAAAAATTTATAAAATGGTTGATTATTTGTTTGAAAAAGAAAACTCAGTCATTAATTTTGAATTTAATGGATGAAGTATATAAATATGATCTATCATTATTAAAACACGACAGAATCCTTACGTGTATGTTAATTCTTGAACTAAAAATTCACTCAGAGTAATTATTTTTAGTGAAAAAGATACCAAAAAAAAAAAACTGCAAACTTGATATAATTAGAGATGATAAATATATCAACAATTTTTTCCATCATGTGAAATTTTTGCTTTTAGTGTAATATATGTTGAGAAAGTAAATATTTTAATTATATATATTAAAAAGTAAATATTTGTATATAATTAGAAATAAAATTTTTATTTTATTTAAAATGTTATTTTATTTCTAATTAGAATATAATTAAAATTTCTATATATATATATATATATATATATATATATATATATATATATATATATAAGGGTTGTAACATATCGAAAAAGATTTCTCTTAAATTTTTTCTTTTTTTTTAATTTTATTTTTTATGATATCATAGCATATTTATTGAAATTGAATTTTTTTTTATTGAATTCTTAAAATTGTATTTTTTTTCTCTTTCTTCTCTTCAAAATTCTTTAAACTCCTTTGAATCTTTGAAATTATAATCATTGAAAACACTTCTATCGTATCACATAAAACACCTAATTTTATTCAAACCATTTAAGATAATTCTTTATTTTCTACAGGATTTATTCTTGATGATACGAATTATCCTCTATGGTTACAACTCATGAAGATGCAAATTGAAACCATAAATAAATCTGGCTTTCTTAATGGCACTACGCCAAAGCTACCAGCAGGAGATAAATCTTTGGAGCCTTGGTTTCTAGATAATAATTGAGTAAAAAGTTGGCTGATTGATTTCATGAGTCTGGTATTAATGCAGAGATTCATTCGTCTTCCAACAACAAAGGAGATGTTATCTCAAAAACCTTTTATGATGGATCTGATGAAACTCAGTTATTCGAATTAATCCAAAAATCATTCACAACATATTAGAATGATAAGCCATTACCTGCATATTATAATGAAGTGGTTGGAATATTTCAAGAAATTGATGCCCAAACGTGTACACAAGGAGAGGATGTTAATGGAGTAGTGTCACTCTATAAACATATTACCTGGCTTTGAACACATATTTTTCTAGCCGGGCTTAATTCAAAATTTAATAATGCTCAAAGTGAAATACTCTGAAAGGATCCACCTCTTGATCTCGTGTCTAGTTATACATATGTGTGGAGGGATCACAACCAGCGCCATACGCTGGACGAGCTAAAGATACTGCTACACCATGTTGTACTTGTAGCAGCTTAGATTCGTCCCCAATTCAAAGGGAAAGTATCGAGTAAGTCCATCACATATACCTATACTCATCGTGGGGAAGTTGGACACTCCAAGGAATAGTGCCATAAATTTGTGGGATATCCGAAATGGTAGAATTTCAAAAAAAGGCCTCGTAAGAAGCTCGAAAAAGCTATAATTGCCACCTCTAGTGAGACTAAACCAAGTGGTGATCCTAATTGTAATATCCCGTGTTTTTAAAATATTTTTACACTGTACCGGGATATACAGTGTTAATAATTTTTGTATATATATTACGATATTTTCACGAGTTGATATGTATTTAAACTCTATTTTAATTACTGTGTCTTATTTACAGTACTTTACGTAAAATTTTCCCGGGACTTGTATTTTCGGGGAAATTTTCACGTAAATAATTTATTATTAATTATTTTAAATATATTTTCGGACTTGCATGAACTCATACGTATTTTTAAATTACTAAACACCGTGTATGTGTGTAAATATTTATTTAATTAGGGTTTAATATATTACCCTAATATTTTATTATTTGTTTATTAATTTATTGTTATTTAATTATTTTATTTATTATTAAATTATTAAAATATTAAATTTTATGTGTGTGGTGTATATTTAATGTGTGTAATTTAATATTATTTTATTATATAGTATAAAGTATATATATATACATATATACATTAAAAATTGTCAAAATTATAAAGTTTGGTTTATTTATGAAACTGCCACCCGAACCTCTTCTCCCTCCCGACCGTTTCCCTCGCCGTCCGGTCGCTGCTACTGTCGATTTCTCACCATTGGTGTGCCATCCGGTGTGCCACCACCTTCCTCTAGCCGTTCCGCCGCCTGCAGAGCTCATTTTCGGCGTCGGGGAAGCTTGATATCGTCGGAAGCCGAGAGTTTGCATTTTCTTCTTCCCTCGTGATTCCGACCACCGTTTTCGACACCGCCAGTCTATTTCTTCTCCTTGAGCTATAGTGAGTGTGATTCTAGCTTTGGTTTGAGCTAAAATGGTCTAGAATTGCTTAGGTTTCAAATTTTTAATTTTGGTCACATTAGGGTTTTTGATTTTTTTGAGCTTTGAATTGATTGATTCATGAAAACTCCCTTCACAAATGTTTTTTCTAGTAGCTTAATATACATGTGTAAATTTTTGTGGAATTTTTGGAGATTTTTTGGATTTTTGGGTATTTTTGAATATTTAATATTATTTTCTAATTTTCGGAAATTAATTATTTAAATTATGAAATTGTGTTTTATGGTTAAATTAGGTGTTTAAATGAATTATAGGAATTTATTTGGAATTTTTATGAATTTCTAAGTATTTATTTTGAATTATTTGAGTTTATGTAAATTTGGAAAATTAGGTTAAATGTGTTTTTAATTGAAATTAATATGTTAATTGAGTTTAATTATTGATATTATTGTTAAATATGTTGAGAAAATTAATTTTGGATAATTGTATAATTTTTGGTGAATTTTTGAAGTAATTTAAGTATATTTATATATATAGGGGTATTTTGGTAATTTTACCCTAAATTGGCTAAAAATGTAATTTAAGTGGTTTTGATAGTTGTTTAAAGTATAAAAACGATTTCTACAAATTATTTAGTATTTTTAATTAATTAAAACTATTTTTCGTGAATTATTTTCAATTATATATATAATATACGGTTTTACTAATAAAGTGAGTTTTTATCGGTTATTACAGTGTTTTAAGGTTAATTATGTAATTTCTACCTATAAAATGTATTTCTATGAGATGAGGGTATTTTTGGTATTTTTAAAATTATTCTGTGATTGTGGACCCCGGTCGGTGGATTGTAGTCTGGAGTCCGACCGTGGGATTTTGATTGTGCCTTGTGTAGTTTTTTGAAGTGTATTTCCTTATAGGGTCGGCTCTACTCTTTTGAGTAGAGAGATGTCCATTTTACAGGGGAGGTTCTGTCGGATTTTCGGTAGAATTCTCGTAAAACGTGATATCCGGTCGATCCCCAATTCTGTTTCTATGTTTAATACTATAGATCGAATTCTAGGATTTCTGTTAAGCTTATTCTAATGTCGGTTATTTATTGCTTGTTTAGTTACGCCGAGACCGAGGGCTAGTGGACCAGGCCCTTCGGACCCGTCTCGTGGAGCGCACTAGGTGAGTTACTATACTATATATATATGCTTAGGATGCATGATTTAGAAATGCATGTTTTATGTTGATTAAATATGCATAAATAATCTGATTATTTCTTAAGTTTATATTAAGTATATTTTTGGTTTATTTTTGGTATATAATAAATTATATACATGTTTTGTTAATAAAATATATTTAAAATGTTTTTAAATATATTTTTAGTTTAATTTATGATTTGACTGGATTTATTTGACGTATATATACTCGAAATATACCTAGTTTACTTTTGGTATATTTCTGGTATATATATGAGTTATATTATTATTTCATTTACATTCATGCATCATTTATTTTTGTGAATGAATGTTTTATATTATTAATGATGAAGGATATCGATAGAACGTGCTACCTAGTGGGCAGCACTACGACCGAGTACGTATCGGTATGCTTATAGTATTTAGGCTATACTACTAACTATTTGCAGAGATTGATTGAATATGATATTTGATGTGTGAGATGTGATTTGGGTGTGATTGCTGGAGCTCGGTTGACCAAGTGTCTCGGGGCCAATCACACTGGCAGTCAGACTGCTGGAGCTCGGTTGACTTAGTGTCTCGGGGCCAGTCTACTGTCTAAATGGATTAAGTGGATATATTTGGAATAAGTGAGCCTGTATGGCTAGAGTGTTGTCTAACACTATTTCTGAGGTTGCGATATTCTAGGGTTCTATGTGATCCTTCATAAACGATGATTTTCATTAAAACATATAAAATAATTTTTCTGCATCTGTGTGAATTTGCCTGTATATATATTAGATATATATATACTGTTGCTTGTATGCATTGTCATTTAGTGTATGTATATATATTATAGTAATTCACTCAGTGAGGTCTGACTCCCCTCCGTTGACTATTTTTCAGGAGAGTCAACATCTTCAGACCTCAGTAGTAGGTCGATACGCCGGATTTCTTCCGCCCCGGCTTCTTTGTGTAAATTATTTACTTGAGTCTTATTTTTATAATCTAGACACTGCAGTAGTTTTGAAATAATAGTGTGGAATTTCATGTATTTTATTTAAAGAGATGTATTATATTGAAACTGGATTGTATTAAAGAGATTTTATATATGTGATGAGATTTGATTTAAATCCAGTGATGAAAATGTTATTATGATATTTATGACTTTTATTTCCGCTGCGTATATATATTACTGTTATTGTTATTATTGCATGTTTTATTTTATTTTTAGGCTTGCTACGGGTTCCGGATTCGAAAGAATTCCCGTTCCCTAGCGCCGGTCATGGCCCCTGTTTTGGGTCGTGACATTAATGCAACACTAGGTATGATAAATCTTACTCAAAATAATACATGGATTATTGATACAAGTGCTACTGATCATATGGCAAAATCCACTCATCATCTTACATCCATCCGACTATTAACCTAATAAAATATTCTGACTGCTAATGAAGGCATTGCAGAAAAACTGCATATGGGATCTTGTCCCTCTCCCTGAAGGAAAGAAAACGGTGGGGTACAGGTGGATATTCATTATCAAACTCAATTCAGATGAAAGCATTAATCGATATAAAGCTCGGTAGGTAGCAAAGGGATATACTCAGAAGTATGGAATTGACTATGAAGATACATTTGCCCCAGTAGCAAAAATGAACACCATCCAAGTTCTTATTTCCTTAGCTGCCAACCTGGATTGGCCACTACAACAATTTGATGTAAAGAATGCATTTTTGAATGGAACCATAAATGAAGAAGTGTATATAAATCCACCACGAGGAATAAGATGTATTGACCGAGTATGCAAACTAAAAAGGACATTGTATGAACTCAAGCAATCGCCTCAAGTATGGTTTGGACGACTCTCAATTTTCATAAGAAAGCTTAGATATAAGTAAAGTGATGTTGATCATACACTATTCACTAAACAGAAGTTAGGTAAATTTACCGCTTTGATTGTGTATGTTGATGATATGGTGGTCACTAGGAATGATCCTAGTGAGACATCAATCTTGCAAAGACAGTTAGCAATCGAGTTTGAATTCAAGGATTTAGGTAACTTGAAGTATTTTTAGGAATTGAAGTTGCAAGATCAACTCAAGGGATTTCCCTCTGCCAATGAAAGTATGTAATAGACCTACTGAAAGAAATGGACATGCTTGATTCTAAGCCAGTTGAGACTCCCAATGAAGTCAACTATAAACTCTCAATCCTAGGAGATCAAGTCCTAACTAATAAAGATTAATATCAAAGACTGATGGGAAAGTTGATTTACTTATCTCATACTCGACCAAATATTGCTTATGTAGTAAGTATTATAAGTCAGTTCATGCATTCTCCGAGTAAAGAACATATGGGTGTAGTATATCAAGTATTAAGATATCTAAAGTCTTCTTTAGACAAAGGTTTATTCTTTAGGAGAAATAAGGATTATGAAATTATTGGCTATACTGATGCTGATTTGGCTAGAGATCAGACTGATTGAAAATCAATATTTTGGTACTTTATGTTTGTTTGAAAGAATTTAGTCACTTGGAGAAGCAAGAAATAGAAAGTCGTAGCAAGGTCAAGTGCTGAAGCTAAGTTTAGAGGAATGGCTTATAAATTATATAAGTTGCCAACACAATAGGACCGAAATCCTATGATGTTATCTTATGCTAATGTATACAGAGCGTAGGCTTGCTTTAAGCACGCTAATTTCTTCAAAGTAACAGCACCGGAGGCACAACCCAGTCAGTTAAGGCCAGGAGTGCATCGTAGGTAAAAAGGACGGGACAATAGGTGCACACCATAGGTAAATCGATCAACCCAACCCAAGGTCTAACTACGAGCTTTTTAACTGTAAAAACTTAAATATACGCTATTAGAGCTGGAATTACTGTGGCTGCTAGCACCAGACTTGCCCTCCAATGGATCCTCATTAAGGGATTTAGATTACACTTATTACAATTACTAAACTCAATGAGCCTGGTATTGTTATTTATTATCACTACCTCCCCGTGTCAGGATTCGGTAATTTGCACGCCTGTTGCTTTCCTTAGATGTGGTAGTCATTTCTCAGGCTCCCTTTCTAGAATTGAACCCTAATTCTCCGTTACCCATCACCACCATGGTAGGTGTCACAAGGGTAGATTTCCAAGTCTTGCAAATAGCCCCTATATGGCAATCAAGTCCCCACTTGACTCAGCCTACCAACACTCACTCAACAATGTTCAAGAATAGAGGTTTGAATAAGCAATATTCAATGAATTTAAAGGCAAAAAAAGGCAGCAACGTATAGGCAAAAAGTCTACTATATTATTATACAAAACATAGTAATTTATAGCCTAAAGGACTTCTTCAAAGCACCTATACTTGGTATCTTTTTATCTAGGTTACAACCAGTATTTAAACCACTAAATGGGCAGTTTACATGGAAGTTACATGGCAGTTTTACTGCCTAAATCCTAGCCTAGTGTGCAATTGACACCCCTAACTGCTTAGTGCCGAATCATTTGCTAATTGTGCCAGCAATGCATGCCCACAACTGCTGCATCCTGAGTCAGCCACACAACCTACAGTTTTAGCCTTGAATATAGGTAACCGCAGATAACTGCCTTGTTCATATGTGTGCATGTCTGCCTGCCATGCATGCACTCCATTCACCCACATAAACCAACCAACCTGCCCATTCTGATTAACTATTTAGCCATTAGTCAATGTTAGTCAACCATCCAAACCATGCCCAAGCCACCCCGAGCCATTTAGGCCATTGACAGCCCACCCAAGCTGTCCATGCCACTGCTTGTCTTGCCCATTACAAGTACACCTTGGCCTCACTCCAAGGATCAGTGTACCACGCCTTGGACAAATCTCTCCATCGAAACTTAGCCACTCAGGTTTGTCTCCCGCAGACTTGTGCTAGGCAATCCCACTAACTGCCCATGTTTCGCCACCACTGCTTTGACATGCCTTTCTTTGCTTGGCTTGCTAGAAGCAGTGTCCATCCTTGCAATCAACCCCATGTTAAGGAATTAGGGGTGTAACAAACCACCCCCACCTTTTGAATTCGATGCCCTCATCGAACCAACTTCTAAATCTACCCCCATGACACATTTAGCCTCATTCCATGCTTGAATTTCACCCATTGCATGCTTGTGCAAATTTTCCATGTCAATTATTGCCATGTCAACTAACGACTTTGGTTAGTGATTGGAAAGTAGCAAAAGCAAACTTGTTGCATGTAGGATAGTCTGGACTAAAGTTTTCAATAAAAACTCCAGGATTTCCCTCCTTTTGACCAAAAGCATTTTGTGGTCTCCTAACCATAGGTAATTTTGGAATGGTAAAGTCCATAAACTCCCCAAAGTTAAGTGCAATATCCAACACTTTATCATGCTCTGGTTCCAATGGGAATGGTGGAGAAGTCTCCCTCTCAACTTTTAGTCTTTTGCCACTGCATTCGGTGAACATTCAGCCTCCTCGCTTTGCTTCCTTTTCCCATAAGGAAAGCTACATAGAATAAATGTTTGCCCAATACCATGGATTACCATTAACCCATCAAGGTGTGGTATTGGCACTACCTTTGATTTCCTATAAAAATCAATGCCAAGTATCATCTTAAAATCATCAAGAGGCATCATTAGAAACTCCGCCTTGAACTTAAAGTTATCAATCCTCAATCGTGTATCATGGATTGCCTTAGATACCACTTTAAGCTTCTTGCTCACAGCCTTGACATAACTATGGAAATTGCACATTTTTAGCCCAAAAATGTGCACTAGCCCCTCACTTATGAATGTGCTGGTTGAGCCCATGTCAACTATTGCCATCACCATTATGCCATTGATCTTCATAGCTACATGCAACAAGTTTGCTTTTGCTACTTTCCAATCACTAACCAAAGTCGTTAGTAAAGACAAAGGAAAATCAGAATCATCAATAAGCTTATAATTGAGTTGAACACTCCCAAGAAGTGTCACAACTTTTTGTTCATTTGCCTCTTTCATCGCTGTAGGATTTTCTTCAGTTTATAGAGCATTGATTTGCTCTCTCTTTGGGCAATCCCACGCCCTATGTGGTTCACCATATATGAAACAGCCCTGAATCCTCTTCACGGTATTGCTTACACTAATTTGGGAACCAGCCTGTATGTTGTCAAGGCCTTGACTCCCCTTCTCTTTATTCTTTGCACCCCTCCCTATGGAATGTAAAGAATCAACATCACTCTTCTCAGCTTCTCTGAGATCTACTAAGGCATTCGTCGCAGCAATTGCACTAGGAAGGTTATTAACTCACTGCCTCCTAATTTTTGCTTATGCCTATGGTTTCAAACCTGAGAGGAAATTGTATAATTTATCTTCCTTAGACATCCCTCTAATGTCCAGCAAAAAGGAAAAAAAGTCCTATGCATAATCCCGCACAAAACGCACATGCTTCAACAGTATTAGTCTATCCCTCGCCTCTCATAATGAGTTGGTTGGAAGAAATTATTCCCTCAACTCCTTCTTGAGTCTATCCTATGACTCAATCTTGGTTTACCAACATTCTCATTATTTATGGTGCATGTTCTCCACCATAGTTTTGCATCACCAACCATGTACATGCAAGAAACGGATACCATCTCCTCTTCCGGCACCATAGCAGCAACAAAATATTACTCCATATCCGATAAGAAATTCTCAAATTTTTGGAAACTCATGCACCACCAAAGGGTTTTGGTTTAGCCACCTTAATCTTTAGACGATCACCAACTCCACCTGAGTTTACTGCCATGGCCTTTTTCATCACGACTATCTCAATGGCAAGGTTTTCATGACCCTTACGAATCACAATAACATCATCCTTTAAAGATCCTTGAACAATCTCAATGTGTTGTTCAAGTGTAATAATTTTGCCCAACACAAAACTATCTTCCCAAGTCTGAGGAGCCTTTCCCATCAATGCCTCAAGTCTCGAAAGCCTTTCATAAATTTCATTGCCTCCAGCCATCTTCAAGTCACCAAGCCTCGAAAGAACTAGGCTATGATACTAGTTGTCACAAGGGTACATTTCCAAGTCCTGCAAATAGCCCTTATATGGTAATCAAGTCCCCACTTGACTTAGCCTACCAACACTCACGCAACAATGTTCAAGAATAGAGGTTTGAATAAGCAATATTCAATGAATTTAAAGGCAACAAGAGGCAGTAATGTATAAGCACAAAGTCTGCTATGTTATTATATAAAATATAGTAATTTACAGCCTAAAGGACTTCCTCAAAGCACCTATACTTGGTGTCTTTTTGTCCAAGTTACAACCAGTATTTAAACCACTAAATGGGCAGTTTACATGGAAGTTACATGGCAGTTTTACTGCCTAAATCCTAGCCTAGTGTGCAATTGACACCCCCAACTGCCTAGGGTTGAATCTTTTATTAATTATGCCAACAATGCATGCTTATAATTGTTGCATCCTGAGTCAACCACACAACCCACATTTTCAACCTTGAATATAGGTAACCACCGATAACTGCCTCACACATGTGTGTGCATGTCTGCTTGCCACACATGCACTCTATTCACCCACATAAACCAACTAGCCTACCCATTCTGATTGACTACATAGCCACCAGCCAACGTTAATCAACCATCTGAACCATGCCCAAGCCACCCCGAGCCATTTAGGCCATTGACAGCCTACCCAAACTGTCCATGCCACTTCTTGTCTTGCCCCTTACAACTATACCTTGGCCTCTCTCTAAGGATCAGTGTACCACACTTTGGACAAATCTCTCCACCAAAACTTAGCCACTCAGGTTTGTCTCCCACAGACTTGTGCTAGGCAATCCTACTAACTGCCCATGTTTCGCCACCATTGCTTTAACATGCCTATCTCTGCATGCCTTTCTTTGCTTGGCTTGCTAGGAGCAGCGTCCATCCTCGCAATCAGCCCCATGTCAAGGAATTAGGGGTGTAATAGCAGGCCTTTATCCTACCATTAAAAGTTAATAGGGCAGAAATTTAAATGATGCGTCGTCAACTAAAAGGTCGTGTGATCCATTAAGTTATCATGAATCATCAAAGCAACAGGCAGAGCCCGCGTCGACCTTTTATCTAATAAATGCATCCTTTTAGAAGTTGGGGTTTGTCGCATGTATTAGCTCTATAATTACTACAGTTATCTGAGTAGTAGATACCATCAAACAAACTATAACTGATTTAATGAGCCATATGCAGTTTCACAGTCTAAATTAGTTCATACTTACACATGCATGGCTTAATCTTTGAGACAAGCATATGACTACTGGCATGATTAACCAGGTAGCATTCCTTCACGACATTGACACCCGCACATAGCCCCCGGTAAAACATTGAGGTTTTTGCTAAGGAGTAGAAACGAGTGTGTCTGTTATTCATATATATAGGGACAATGGGGCATGAGAGGAATTTTTATTCCCTCTACCCTCACAGCGTTATGCGAGCACGAGTAGCTTTCCATGGACCATAACAGCTAAATCGACATATTTAGACCATAGGAGCCACTACATTATTCGTTGCACACCCCAAAAGAGGCATAAAGCGAAAATAGGACAACAACAAACATCAAATTCCATCTGGTGTGTGTATGCAACATAAGAATCGCATCCTTAGGCCCAAGTCAAAGTATGTACTAGGGCTATATAAATGAAGGGATCATGGGTTCATTAGTTCGATGCTTGAGCATAGAGCCTAACAACCCAATTGATCGTGTCACCACTTATGCACTGTCACGTATATAGAGTAGCAATTCCAACCAATGAAAAAAAAACCCCAAAAAGGCATAGGATGCCAATTAAGAATTTTTTGAAACACCGAATATAACTACTACACTCACCGCTAGGTGCAAAAATATCATTACCAATGAGGGATAAATAGTAACTTTATACAAAAGAATTATGAGGACATGCATCGTCGATAAGTTTCAAACCCCATGCCACGGTTGCACTGTAAGATTCAACCCTACTGCTCGGGCACTACAACTTAATGATGTGCACTCGTAGTGAACCATCAACCCTCAGCACACCCATACACGAGGTATGCCCCTGCCTTAGCATAAGCGGACGTTAACATGCATCGTTGATAAGGTTCAGGACATGTGCTATAGTTCTACCGCAAGCTTCCACCCCACCACTCAAGCACTACAACTTAATGATGTGCCCTCATAATGAAGCATCTACCCTTAGCACGCCTAAAGCCCAAGGCAAGCCCCCAGCCTCAGCATGTGCGCAGCCAAAATGCATTATCGGCAAGGTTCAAGCCTTGTACCATAGTTGCACAACAAACTTCCACCCCATCGCTCAAGCACTAAAACTTAATGATGTGCCTTTATAGTGAAGCATTTACCTTTAGCATGCCCAATCACAGGTTAAGCCCCCAGCCTCAATATAAGCATGCGCTATAATGTGTTGTCGGTAAGGTTCTTGCCCTTTGCCACAGTTGTGCCGTAAGATTCTGCCAAACTGCTTAAGCACTACACCTTAATGATATGCCCTCATAATACAACATGCACTCTTGACACTCCCAGGCCCATGGCAAGCCCCTAGCCTCAGCATAAGCACATGCTGAAATGCATAGTCAATAGAGTTCAAGCCTCATACCATAGTTGCAGTGCAAGCTTTCACCCCATCGCTTAAGCACTATAACTTAATGATGTGTCATTACAATGTAGCATCTGCCATTGGCAAGCCCAAGCACAAGGCGAGCACCCAGCCTCAACATAAGCATACACTAAAATGCGTCACCGAACAATGCTCAACCCCATGCACTGGTTGTGTTGTAAGATTCTGCCCCTCCCCACTCGAGCACTATAATTGAATGATGTGCCCTCACAATAAGATATCCACCCTTGGCACGCCCAGGCTCATGGCTTCGCATGTTTGTTGCAAGGCCTTTGAGAGCATCACACTGAGCCCCAAGATGCTACAAGCCCTTAACCATCAATGCAAGCACAACACGAGGGTGCCATGCTCACACCTCAAGAAAGCAACCATTAGCACCTCAAAGCCACAATAATTAAACCCTAAGAGCCCACATTGCAAAGCACGTCAACGGTTGTGTGCCTCTGATTAAGGGGACACTCCTCATGCATCTACATACAAAAGCTACCATTCGAAATTGGGTATCACACAAAGGTAAATTACTCAGGCCTGGTGAAATTTGCACCCGCCCCGAAACCAGCAACCCCTATGCACACTTCAGTATGAGGTTTGTCCCAAAAAATGTCAACCACACATCCTTGGCTGCTCACCACCTTTGAAAGGGATGTTGCCCCATCCATCGGCACGCATTATGGCTACCCATGCTTGGCATAGAGCATTAAAAAATATAGCATATGAATGCCTAGCTCAAACCTTACCCAAGTAACCCATCAGCATGCTCTAGCATAGGGTTGGGCCCCAACGACATTGGATCATAACTATGAAATGCCTCGCTCCACCGATCCTCAACCTCGATCATTAGAGTTGCCTCGGGTTCACCCACAATGAGTGGATGAGGACCTTTAACATCCCCTAACAATCGGGGTAACATACCACCATCTCAGGAAAAAATCCGCAGTGAGTGGGCCCGGGCCATGGCGTGCCACCACACCATGGCTTGGGTCCTTTCGACATCCAACCAGGGCACCGGAGGGGGTAGGGGGATGTTTTTCATGCCACATTAAAGCCCACAAAGTGCCTAGGCATGCCCCATTGCCTAGGCACCCCAGCCCCCCCAAGGGGGTTGAGGTATGTTGCATCCCTCTAAAGAGCATAAAGAGTACATTGGGCTGTGTTAGGAGAAGACATCAATATGTTCAACCTATCACACCCCCCTAAAAAAATTTAAGGAATTTTGATATCATTTTTTGGAGATATGTTAAGAATAATCCAATATACTCTAGGAAAAAATTTCATAATTTTTTGAGCACGCTAATTATATTTTTTATTTTTCAATGTAGAAAATAGAGAAATTCATAAAAAATATAGCACATCTCAAAAAATAACCATTTTTTGTGGAGAGCCATAAAAAATATGGTAAATTTAATAGTGTCACCAGATTTTAATTTTCATGATGTTTGCTTGATGATTTTGCTATATGCTCAATCTTCCCAAAAAATCGGCCAAAATGGCTATGTGGCAAAAATATGAAGTCTCACCATAACAAAGGTCTCTTGTAGGTATGTTAAGAATAATCTAATACAGTCTAGTAAAAAATTTTAGAATTTTTTGAGCACGCTAACTATTTTTTTATTTTTTTAATGCAGAAAATAGAGAAATTCATAAAAAAAATAGAGGACACCTCAAAAAATCACCATTTTTTATGGTACCAAATTTTAATTTTCATGATGTTTTTTTGATGATTTTGCTATATGCTCAATTTTCCCAAAAAATCGGCCAAAATGGCTATAAATCATATAAAAAAAAAAGTCTCACCATAACAAAGGTCTCTTGCAATATAATGCAACTTTAAAAGTACTATTTTCAAATAAATAGTGAATGGTTTCATCATACAAGAGGAAGGGTCATAACAAATAGGATATAATGTTGCCCGATATATTTGTCAGGGTCGTGGTATCAAGGATGTTCGAACCCATCCAACATACAACTACAAATATCATGCACGAACTAGATTTAACATTCTAAAATGTTATAAGAGAGCAATGTCTCCTGCCAAAAGTATGTGCCCTTTGACCATGCCGCATAAGCATCTATTCACCCATGGAGCATGCCATTAACCTCCAAAAGCCATGTCATTAACCTCCAAAGACACTCGAGCCAAGGCATGCCAAGGCTTAGGCCATGGGCAAGCCAAGGCCTCGGCCATAGGCAAGCTAAGGCATGCCCAAGCCTCAGCCATTGGCGAGCTAAGGCATGCCCAAGCCTTAGCCATGAGCGAGCCAAGGCCTCAGCCATGCATGTCGAGGCATGCCATGCCAGGCCAGCCCAGGCCGTGCCCAGGCCTCGGCCATGCGTGCGGAGGCATGTCAGGCATCGGCTTAGGGCATGCTCAGGCCTCGGCTATGTGGGCGAAGGTATGCCAGGACTCTTAGTCGAGGGCACGCCAAGGCTCAGCCATATGCACTGAGGCATGCCAAGACTTTTATCCGAGGAGGTGCTAAACTCGGCCATGTGTGCCGAGGCATGCCAGGATTCTCGGCCAAGGGTGTTCTAAGACTGAGGGCGTGCTGAGGCATGCTAGGACTCTCAGCCGATTGTGTGCCAAGGCCTTGGCCATACGTGCCGAGGCATGCGAGGACTCTCAACCGACGGCGTGCCATGGCCTCGGCCATGAGGGTCGAGGCATGCCAGGACTGTTGGTCGAGGTGGCATGCCCAGGCCTCGGCCATGCACGCTGAGGCATGCCAGGCCAGGCCGTGCCCAGGCCTCAGCCATGCGCGTGGAGTTATGCTAGGCGTCGATTGACGGTGTTGCCATGGCCTCAACCATGCAGGTCGAGGCATGCCAAAACTGTCAATCAAGGGCATGCTGAGGCATGCCAGGACTCTAGACCGATGGCATGCCAAGGCTTAGGGTACTTAGTAATTTTTTGCATGTTGAGAGGAGCTTGTACATTCTTTGAATAATCATTGTGGAGACTTGGATTATTTTTAGGGACTTAGTGGGTTAACATTCTCTAGTTGTATAGGAACCTTTGGGCCGCTAAGGAATGATATTGACGAAGGGTGTGGAGGGATGAATCGGAGCGATAAAGTGTTGAAATCTTAGTGGATATCCCGTGTTTTTAAAATATTTTTACACAGTACCGGGATATGCAGAGTTAATGATTTCTATATTTTATATGATATTTTACGAGTTAATATGTATTTTAAACCTATTTTAATTACTGTGTATTATTTTCAGTGTTTTATGTAAAATTTTCCCGAGACTTGCATTTCGGGGAAATTTTCACGTAAACAATGTATTATTATTAATTTTTAAATGTATTTACGGACTTGCAAAACTCAATACATATTTTTAAATTATTAAATAAAGCCGGTGTGTGTATAATTATTTAATTAGGGTTTATTATTACCCTAATATTTTATTAAGTATTTAATTGTTTTATTGTTATTTAATTAATTTTATTTAGTATAAATTATTAAAATATTAAAATTTTATGTGTGTGGTGTATATTTGATGTGTGTAATTTAATATTATTTTAATATATAGTATAAAGTATATATATATACATATATTTGTCAAAAATCAAAAAGTTTGGAAAATTACCATTTTGCCCCCGAGTCTCCTTCTTCCTCCCGATTCTCCCTTCTCCATTTCCGGTCGCTGCCGTGCCGTTCCTTCACCGTGGGTGTGCCGTCCGGTGTGCCACCGTCTTCCCCGACCAATTTCGTCGCCTGAGGAGGCCGTTTTCGGTGTCGGGAGATCGATTTTGGCCGGAGAAGCCGAAAATCGATCCACCGTCGATCACGTCGATTCCGGCCACCGTTTTCGACACCGTCAGTCTCTTTCTTCTCCTTGAGCTCTGGTGAGTGTGATTATAGCTTTGGTTTGAGCTAAAATGGTCTAGAATTGCTTAGGTTTCGATTTTGTCAATTTCGGCCTATTAGGGTTTTCGATTTTTTTGAGCTTTGAATTGATTGATTCATGGAAACTTCCTTCACAAATGTTGTTCCTAGTAGCTTAATCTACATGTATAAATTTTTGTAGAATTTTTGAAGATTTTTTGGATTTTTGGGTATTTTTGAATATTTTAATATTATTTTCTAATTTTCGGAAATTAATTATTTAAATTATGAAATTTGAGTTTATGGTTGAATTAGGTGTTGAAATGAATTATAGGAATTTATTTGGAATTTTTATGAATTTCTAAGTATTTATTTTGAATTATTGAAGTTTATGGAATTTTGGAAAAATTAGGTTAAATGTGTTTTTATTTGAATTTAATTGGTTAATTGAGTTTAAATATTGATATTATGGATAAATATGTTGAGAAAATTAATTTTGGATAATTGTATGATTTTTGGTGAATTTTTGAAGTAATTTAGGTATATTTATATATATAGGGGTATTTTGGTAATTTTACCCTAAATTGTCTAAAAATGTAATTTAATTGGTTTTAATATTTATTTAAGGTATAAAAATGATTTCTACAAAATATTTGGTATTTTTAACTAATTAAAACTATTTTTCGTGAATTATTTTCAATTATATATATAATATACGGTTTTTCTAATAAAATGAGTTTTGTTCGATTTTTACGGTGTTTAAAGGTTAATTATGTAATTTCTACGTATAAAATGTATTTCTGTGATTTAAGGATATTTTTGGTATATCTGGAATTATTTTGTGTTTGTGGACCCCAGTCGGTGGACTGTAATTTGGAGTCCGACCGTGGGATTTTGATTGTGTTGAGCCTATTTTTCGAAGTGTGTTTCTTTGCAGGGTTGGCTCTACTCTTTTGAGTAGAGAGATGTCCATTTTACAGGGGAGGTTCTGCCGGATTTTCGGTAGAATTCTCGTAAAACGTGATGTCCAGTCGAACCCTAATTTTCGATTATGTGTTTAATACTCTAGATTGAATTCTAGGATTTCTATTAGGGTTATTCTGATATCGGTTATTTATTGCTTGTTTAGTTGCGCCGAGACCGAGGGCTAGTGGACCAGGCCCGTCGAACCTGTCTCGTGGAGCGCACTAGGTGAGTTACTGTACTATGTATACATGCTTAGGATGCATGATTTAGAAATATATGTTTTACTTTGATTAAAATGCATAAATAATGTGATTTGTATTTAAGTATATTTTTGGTTTATTTTTGGTATATAATAAATTATATACATGTTTTGTTAATAAAATATATTTAAAATGTTTTTAAATATATTTTAATTTAATTTATGATTTGATTGGATTTATTTGACATATATATACTCGAAATATACCTGGTTTACTTTTGGTATATTTTCGGTATATATATATGGTTTATGTTGTATTTTATTGAACTTCATGCATCATTTATTTTTGTGAATGAATGTTTTACATTTAATGATGAAGGATATCAATAGAACGTGCTACCTAGTGGGCAGCATTAGGACCGAGTACGTACCGGTACGCCTATAGTATTTAGGCTATATTACTAACTTATTTGTGGATATTGATTTGATTATGATTATCGATATGTGAGATGTGGTTTTTGGGTGTGATTGCTGGAGCTCGGTTGACCAAGTGTCTCGGGGCCAATCACACTGGCAGTCAGACTGCTGGAGCTCGGTTGACTTAGTGTCTCGGGGCCAGTCTACTGTCCAAATGGATTAAGTGGATATATTTGGAATAAGTGAGCCTGTATGGTCAGAGTGTTGTTTAACACTATTTCTGAGGTTGCGATATTCTAGGGTTCTATGTGATCCTTCATAAAAGATGATTTTCAGATAAAATATATAAAATGATTTTTATTGCATCTGTGTGCAATTGCCTGTATATATACATATTATATATATACTGTTGACTGTATGCATTATCACTTAGTGTGTATGTATATATATTATAGTAATTCACTCAGTGAGGTCTGACTCCCCTCCGTTGACTATTTTTCAGGAGAGTCAACTTCCTCAGACCTCAATAGCAGGTCGATACACCGGATTTCTTCCGCCCCGGCTTCTTTATGTAAACTGTCTACTTGAGTCTTATTTATTTTATCTAGACACTGCAGTAGTTGTGAATTAAAGTATTGGATTTCATGTATTTTATTTTAAAGAAGATGTATTATATTGAAACTGGATTTGTATTAAAGAGATTTTATATATGTGAAGGATGAGATTTTTATTTAAATCCAGTTGATATGGGTAATATCATGATATTATGATTTTTATTTTCCGCTGCATATTATATGGTTATTGTTATTGCATGATTTATTTTATTTTTAGGCTTGCTACGGGTTCCGGATTCGAAAGAATTCCCGTTCCCTAGCGCCGGTCATGACTCCTATTTTGGGTCGTGACAATCATGGTAGTAAGGCCACTTTGCCACTTACAATACCCCGTTGCATATTTAAGTCATCTATAAAGGATTTAGTCTGCCACCTAACAAAAATTGTACTTCAGGGCGACCCTTGCAGCTCGTCCACCGTGAGGGCTTGGCTAACGACACGTGCCTTTGGGGGTCGAATGGCCCCTACTGCTGGTCGGTAAATGGGCTGTAGACAGTGTGTTGCTTGTGGCCTGAATTCTAACTTAGAGGCGTTTAGACATAATCCAGCGCATGGTAGCTTTGTGCCATTAGCTTTTCAACCAAGTGTGATGACTAATTGTGCGAATCAATGGTTCCTCTCGTACTAGGTTGAATTACCATTATGACAGAGCCATTAGTAGGGTAAAACTAACTTATCTCATGACGGTCTAAACCCAGCTCACGTTCACTATTAGTGGGTGAACAATCCAATACTTAGTGAATTCTGCTTTACAATAATAGGAAGAGCCGACATCGAAGGGTCAAAAAATAATGTCGTAATGAACGATTAGCTACCACAAGCCAATTATCTCTGTGGTAACTTTTCTGACACCTCTAGCTTTAAATTTTGAAGGTCTAAAGGATCGATAGACCACGCTTTCATGGTTTGTATTTGTATTGGAAATCAGAATTAAATGAGCTTTTACCCTTTTGTTCCACACGATATTTTTATTCTCGTTGAGCTCATCTTAGGATACTTGCGTTATCTTTTAACAGATGTGCCGCCCCAACCAAACTCCTTACCTGACAATGTCTTTCGCCCGGGTCGGCTGTCAAAGCAACCTTGGATTTAAAAAGAGGGGCGTAGCCCCACCTCTGATTCATGGAATAAGTAAAATAACGTTAAAAGTAGTGGTATTTCACCATTGCCATTTCTGGCTCCCACTTATCCTACACCTCTTAAGCCATTTCACAAAGTCAGACTAGAGTCAAGCTCAATAGGGTCTTCTTTCCCCACTGATTATGCTAAGCTCGTTCCCTTAGTTGTGGTTTCACTAGATAGTAGACATGGACAATGGGAATCTCGTTAATCCATTTATGAGCATCACTAATTAGATGACGAGGCATTTGGCTACCTTAAGAGAGTCATAGTTACTCCTGTCATTTACTTGCGCTTGGTTGAATTTCTTCACTTTAACATTCAAAGCACTGGGTAAAAATCACATTGTGTGAGCATCCGCAGGGACCATCACAATGCTTTATTTTAATTAAACAGTCAGATTCCCCTTGTCCGTACCAATTATGAGTCAACTGTTCAATGCCCAGGAAGGCCCTTGAAGAGGCCGTTCCCAGTCCGTCCCTCAGCCAGCACTAAGGAACGGGAATTCTTTCGAATTTGAAACTCGTAGCAAGCCTTAGAAAATAAAAGCATGCAATAAATAAATAAAAATACATCATAATTAAAATTTAAATCAATATAAAATAAATACTCGATGTCATATCATAAAATAAAATATTTCATACAATATTCAGAGAAAGGTCTCTGATATTAAAACAACATTCTACAGATACAAACTACTACTACTGTAATTTTTTAGAATATAATAAAAGTCAGATAAGCAATTTACATAAACTAGTTGGGGTTGAAGAAGTTTGACGTATGGGCCTACTACTGAGGTCTGAGAAAGAAGAATCTCCTGTAAAATAAACAACTAAGGGAGTCAGACCTCACTGAATGAATTATTATATTATATATACATGCACCTCCTAATGTCATATGAAATCAAGCATCAGTATATATAATAAATATATACAAGCATTTCACACAGATACTGAAATCACTTTATATATAATAAATTCTGAAAAACATTTATTTTAATAAAGAATCAAATAGAACCCTAATTATTCGCAACCTCAACCAAAAATATCACTCTAGCCATACAAACTCACTTAATTCTAAATTAATTTTTTTATTCCATTTTGGACAGTAGACTGGCTTCGAGACACTAAGTCAATCGAGCTCCAGCAGTCTTACTGTCAGTGTGATTGGCCCTGAAACACTAGGTCAATTGAGCTTCCACAATCACACTACTCAGTTACATCAATCCCAAATAATCAATCAAATACAATTCACCTTAAGCGATTTATAACTCAATCCTAAAATTTATCGCACCGGTATGTATACGGTCCTAGTGCTGCCCACTAGGTAGCACATTCTATTGATATCCTTCAAATAAAATTCAAAATACATATGGGAAATAAATAATGCATATTTAAACATATTAACATTCATAACCACGAAATAAACCATATATACACCAGAAATATACCTAAAATATATTAAATATATTTCAAGTATATATATGCTACATGGATCCAAAATCAACCATAAATATACTAAATATAAACCATGCATATACCAAAATATTCTAAGTGTATATTGACAATATAACATGCATATATGTTGAAATATACAAAAAATATACCTAACATATACTAAAACATTTAATAAAACAATTCATGTATAAATACATATTAAAAACATGAATATTCAATATCATGCATCCTATATGCGATGTATATATAAAATAATAACTCACAATTTTGCACTCTTCGATACTGGTTCGATGGGTCCAGTCCGATAGGCTTTAGTCTCGATGCAACTAGGAAATAAAATAATAATACAAATAAGAATAAATCTAACTAATAACTTAGATAGACATAGAAATTCAGAATCAACCCGATGTTACATTTTACAAGAATTCTATGGTAGAACCTCTTTTATAAAATGGACATCTCTCTACTAAAAAATAGAGTTGATCCTTTAAGAAAAACACACTTATAACATAGATAACTTAACACCTCAAATTGAGAATCGGAACTGCACAATAAATTTCATAAATATCCCCAAAATACCAAAATATAATATATTTAAACATTAAATCACCAAATACAATTATTTTCTCAATAATTAAATAAAAATCTCAAATAATAATATAATATTAATAAAAATCCAATTTTTTCAATAATTCAACTTAAAATAGTAAAAATTCACTCTAATATATTAAAATAGCTTAAATAGTTTAAATACATATTAAAAGTAATTAAAAATCCATTTAATTACCAAAATAGTAAATAATATATTATTTGAATATAATTTTCAAAAATTAGTATTAATTAGTTAAAAATAGTAAATAATTTATAAAAATCATTTTAATACCCTAAATAATTCTAAAACCATTTGAAACATATTATTTAACTATAATTTTCACAAAATTACACAATTAACTCAATAATACGAAATATACATAATATAATTAATATTTTGAAAATTTATATAAATTCACCAAAAATTATTTTAAATATTCTAAAATTATTAACTCACATTACAAATACAAATTCAACAAAATTTTCATTAAAAATAATTAATTAACATAATTATAAAAAATTCAATATTTAATATTAAAATAATAAAAAATTAACCAAAATTCAAATTAATTAAAAAAATTCACAAAAAATATATTTGAGAAGGTTGAGCTACAAAAAAACAACATTTGTGAAGTAATTTTTCATGAATCAACCTAAATCAAGTTTAAAAAATTAAAAAACCCTAAAACACATAAACTAAAAATTAAAGATATCTAAAAATCTAGAGGTTTTGAGCTCAACAGGAGCTTGAAAATAGTATCACTGGATGAAAACTTTTGAAAGAGTCCGATCCGACAAGTTGGGGTGGTCGAAATCTTGCCAGCAAGAGGAAGTTTCCACATTCGGCTTCTCTGTATTTTTGGCGATCCAGGCGGCTTCCCAGCATGTTGAAGGCGGCGAATAGCAGCTGGAGGGAGAGGGAAGTTGCAGTGGACGGCAGCTAGAGGGAGAGGGAAGTGGCAGCAGTTGATGGTTACAGGTGGGGTGACTCCGGTGGTTTGTAATGGTGGTGCCCAAGGGAAAAGAAGAAAAAGAAGAAAAAGAAGAAAAAGAATAAAAGAAGAGAGAGGGGGAGTTTGATCCCAAAAAAATTTTGACTTTTCTATTTTTTATGAAATTACCGAAATGTCCTTCATCCAATTTAATAATAATAATAATAATAATAACAATGATAATAATATCAATAATAACAATAATAATATTATTATTAATAACAATAATAATATTAATAATATTAATATTAATCCCACGTAAAAATAAATTATTTTACGTAAACAAATCTCTTAAAATAATTACGTAAATAATTTCTTAAAATAAAATATATAAATAATATTAGCAATTAACGATAATAATATACAAATAAAAGTTAAATTATTAACACAACATATCTCAAACTAATATTATTTTATTTAAAATATAGGATCTTTACATCCGGTCACTATCCCTCTCCCTTTTTTTTGCACTTTATTTTTTTTTACACTTTCTTTTTTTAGATTAGCAACTTCTTTCTTACTCTTTGTAAGAGAAGGGTTTCTCTCAAATTTTCAAAACATGAAATCATAACTTGAACTAGAGAGGAAAATTTGTGAAAGTTACATATATATTATTATGAAATTCAACAGCTACTCCTTTTTCTTCCTTTATTTATTTTTCTTCTTTTTTTTTTTTTTGTATTCTTTTGATTGCAAATTATTTTGTTGTATTTTGTTTAGTTTATGCATTTAAATTCATTAGTTGTAACGTAAAGATTTATGTGTTATTAATTGTAGGTTTATGTGTTATTAAATAAAAATAAAATTGATTGTAATAAACATACAAGTGAATGTCAATAAAAATATAGGTGAAAGTCAATAAATCTACTACAAATTCATTAATTTTCATTTACATGTTTATTTGAATCTACAGGTAAAGGTTAATGAATATGCAACAGACTCACTGATTTTAACTTGTAAATTCATTGATTTTCAATGAACATATAAGTGAAGAACAGTGAATCTTATAGTTTTGATTATTTAACCTATTAATTTTTAATAGTATAAAGAGAAGTTAACTAATTAAAACAAAGTTTAACACAAAGAAATGAAGTTTAGCATGAAAAAAAACGAGATACATATTTTTTTATATACACGTGTAATGTCCTATCATTTATATTGCAATATGGACAGAAGTGCATGGTATAACAACTCTAGAAATTATAGTAATTTTATTTTTTATAAAATAAAATAAAATTTAATAATTAATAAAAGTACATTCTATCATTACTTTCTTTTTTACAAAGTAATTTACATTTTTTATTAATTAATATTGAATAATAAAATATATTAATTAATATTGAATAATAAAATACACTTTTATCAAATAATAATAAAAATAAAATAAAAAAATAAAATTACCATAGAGTTTATCATTAATTAAGATTAAATGCAAATGTTATTTTCGAAAAGCACATTTTTAGGAGAATATAAAAATAAGTGCAATTTTTTTTAACAGCAAATGAACGCAAATGTTGATCATCGGGGCTCCGCAATTGCGCAGCAATGGAATGTGGCTTGATCTATAACATGATATCAGTCTCAAACTGACGCTGCGTGTCATTCCTAAACGACATTGTTCCCCGTTCCTCTCCCTATATATTTTCCGTGTTTTTTTAGAATAATTATAAATATAGCTTCTGAATTTTTTAATTTTTTTTATTTTAATGTCCAATTTTTTTAATTAAATATCTGAATTTTAAAAATAAATATCAATGTAGTGTTTTTTATCGATTTGATATAGATTGAATTCTAAATCAAATCAAATTGAATCCACTTTTATTAGTTATATTATGTGTCATTTGTATTGTATTATTTAAAAGATATAAATATTTTTATTACTTTATTAAATATTATGAATTGAGAAAAATAATCTCAATATTAATTAATGATTGGAATAAAAATAAATCTCATTTGATCCGACTGAGTATCCAATCACCATCAAATCGACTAGAGACATTATATTAATATATTTTTTTAAAATTTAGATACTTAATTAAAAAAATTAAATATTTAAATAAAAAAAATAAAAAATTTAGACATTAAATTTATAATTTTTTCATATTTTTTTTTTACCATGAATACACCTTAACCGTTATTCTCAAAAAAAAAAAAGAAAAAAACCCTTAACCGTTGATTATGATGAATTCTACAATAATACAACAAGGATCAACGGTTATAATTTATTACCGGTGTACAATTTTCCGTAAGTCCCAATATTAGCCACCCGCCCAGCTCCCCGCTGGTCCAAGCACTATGTAACAGTCACATCTATTCTGGACCCCATGCACCTTCCTTTTAAATTTACCATTACGCACTTCCCTCAATTCCCTTTCAACGAGCACATCATTGGCTCTCTCCATTGTCTATCTCCTCATCGGTTGGGGGTACTTAGGTCAAATCGCGTACTCTAACTACCGTTCTTCAGTTTTCATCTCAACAATACCACGCAAAACAACGAGCATTTCACATTTCACCAACAAAAAGCATCGCTTTCTCAAATGACCACCGTACCCTTCTGTCTTCTACCTCCCTAGTCTGTATCAGGACGACCATTAGTTTTCTTAACCCTATCCTCACCATGGGTACTTTCGAGAATTCACAAACAACGCGTTAAATTTAGCTGACTTGTCGATTTCTCAAATTTACCCATGCCAAGACAGTGCGAGATTCCCAAAAGTAGAAGGGTACGTTGGGAAAACCAAAGTGGGGCCGTGTGGGGCCTCTAGCGTCACCATCCGTTAACGTGGCAGCGAATGAGAAACACAATTACACAAGAATACGCACCGGTTGAACCATCGACACGTACCATGATGTGCAGATTGCACTGCTGCTGCCATGTCAGATCAATACGTGGCATTTCAGTCCCAGTCAGCATCAGTCCTCTTGCTCTTAAAATGGCCCACCCACATTCCTCTGCTCTTTACCGTCTTCTCCCGCAAAAGCTTAAGCCATACCGCACGAGTAAAAGCCCTTGTTTCATTGTTTTTTTCTTTTTGGCTAAGCGGTCGCCGGAAATTGAAAGATATTTCACCAGTAAAAATGGAGAGTCCGGCAAATGATTGTGGTTTGAATTACCAAGGTGAAAGCGTGACGCTGTTGTGGCGTCGCGTATTTCGGGAACTTTAATTAAAAACAGTGTATGTAGAACCCCCAAGCAAAAGCGACTTTTACTTAGCAGAGTTTAGAAGTTATTCCATGCTTTGTCCAGCAAATCAGAGGCAAGATACTATATAATAATAATAGTAGGAGAGGGTTTTGTATTGTATTAATCAGTTTTAAGCTTTTACCAGAGTGACTCTTGAATTTTGTTATAACTTTGGTTGGGGACTGAATTCTGGATTTCCGTGTCGATTCGGTTTTGCTGATCTCATTTCTCATTTTTTTTAATTCTGTGTGTTGGCGTGTTTGTTATATATCGTCAGTAAGTCTGGTGCATCGTTTCTGGTTGGTTTAATTCGAGGTGTTAGGGTTTTACGTTCCATCTAATCTTTTGAAAATGGAGGAAATAAATTGATGAATTTCTGTGTGTTGAGGCGTTTCTCGTGTTGTGGTTGTTGTTGTTGATCACGCTGATCCTGCCTTTTCAAATGAAGATCCTACCCATTGATTCACTCACACCTGAAGAGCCACCGACTCGGTTTGAGCCAGTAAAGCCCGTTGTCAAATCGCGAATCAAACGGCTTTTTGAGCTCCAGTTCCTGAGAAATTCCGCCGCTGAAAAGGTCGGCGGCGGCGGTGCTGCTGCTGTTGATGAGCCGCATTTTAATAAAGACATCTCTAATGGCTCGTCGGCTCATGACTTTGAACCGAGCTCTGTTTGTTTAGCAAAAATGGTTCAGAACTTCATTGAAGATAGCAACGAGAAGCAATCATCGTCAACTGGTTTGAGGTGTAGCCGGAACCGCTGCAATTGCTTCAATGGAAATTGTACTGACAGCTCTGAAGATGAATTCGACCCATTTGGCGATTCTTCTAATATTGTTTCCTCCAGCGAAGCAATTGAAATTCTAAAGGTAGATATAGATTATCTCAAGCTTTTTTTGATTTTCCTTTTTTTTTTTTCCTTAATTTGATTTTTTTTTTCTTCACATGGAGTAGAGTTTGGTCCCTTGTGCTTGTGTTTCCGAAAGAAATCTACTAGCGGACACTGCAAGAATCGTTGATAAGAACAAGATCTGTAAGCGTAAAGACGATTTTTGCAGAAAAATCGTTACGGATGAATTAGTGCGTCTCGGATACGACGCTTCTATCTGTAAATCTCGTTGGGAAAAATCCCCCTCACATCCCGCCGGTAAATTTGCCTAAACAAAACAAGATAAATAAAATATCTCTATCTACAAAATAAATAAATTATATAATCTGGACAATTGATTTTTGAAGTGCGATGGTTGCGAATGCAGGTGAATATGAGTACATAGACGTGATAATTTCCGGCGAGAGATTGATAATCGACATCGATTTTAGATCAGAATTTGAGATTGCTAGGTCAACCAAGGCGTACAAGTCTCTTCTTCAAATATTACCTTACATCTTTGTAGGCAAAGCTGATCGTCTTCGGAAGATGATCACTCTTGTATCGGATGCAGCCAAACAGAGCCTGAATAAGAAAGGCATGCACATTCCGCCCTGGAGAAAGGCCGAATATGTCAAAGCTAAGTGGCTTTCTCCTCACGCCCGATTAGCCATACCTGAAAAGGAGCACCCTCTGAACGAGTCAGGACCGAATGAAGAGAAAAACTCTAGGGAGGAGGAGGAGGAGGAGGATTCTATTGAGCTGATCGAGTCTGTTTTTGCTTTGTCGTCTGAAGGTTCTGTGGAAGAAGATATGTTGAGAGTGACGAAAGAATGGAAGCCTCCTGACATTAAACCAAAACCCAGGAGTTTTCAGACGGGGGCTAAGATGGTGACCGGTTTAGCTTCAGTTATTGAAGATGAAGCATGAAATTTTGGTCCTTTTTTTTTTTTCCCCTACTTAATTCTCCTTTTGTTTTTTTTAAATTTTGGAGATGAAATATCATATTATATAACATGATAATATAACCCATCAAAACCCCTTCTGCTTTTTGTGTAAGGGCCTGATTTTACTGATATCAATAAAACTCTTTACTGTAAGAATAGCCATACACAGTTAACATAAATTTATTCCTTTTTTTTTTTTCTAATTAATTAATTAATTGTGTGCCTTGCTCTTTATTCATTCTGGATCAAAAAGAGAGTTTCTGAGTTGGGGAAGCTTTACCCTGGATTTTGTTTTGTGGCCTCGTCCATTTTCTTGATCATTTTTGCAGCTGAAGCTGGTGCAGAGAAGAAGAAGAAGAAGGAATGCTTCGGTCAGTGGAGTCAATTTATTTGTTTAAAGAAAAAAGAAAAGGTAGGAAATGGTAGTTTCTCAAATACTTCACTTAACGTGTCTGTGTGTTCTTAAGTTGAACCGTTGCTGTTTCATTATCCATTGGTGTTTCATGATTTTAATATATACTAATATTTATCTTTTGGTTTATTAGATGAATGGTGGGGGAGGAGATCGGAATTTGATGAAGAAGAAAGGACAGACTCGTGCAGTCTCGATTGCTGTGAGGTGAGGTCTGAGGATAAAAGACACCATTTTTTAATACTTTGCCCACGTTACCTTTGTTTCACTTGGCATGTAGAATTCTTGCATTTACTAGTGTTTTCATAACTTTGCTTTTATTTTTTCTTTTTTGAAGATGCTTCTGGATTTATTTATTTTATTACTGTTCATGAATTTTGAATTCCAATTAGTACAGTACCAGCTATAGCAAAACTTTAGTTAATTAGTGATACTGGTGATGAAATAGGGTGGGTGGGAAGCAAAATGCCCATTCTTGCTGCTGAATCCTTCTCTGTTCCTTTTTATTCCATGCCTCACGATACTCAACACGACATGGGCCTTGACTCCCTGAATTGCAGCAGCTTGTGGAAGAGGACAGCCAATTTTTTTTGTTCAATGGCCTACGTGGATTAACAATAGTAAAATTCGGACCGCTAGAGCACTCTATTTTTGAAATATTTTCAATACTTATTTTTATACATGTCCCTTGAATTGGAATTTCATTAAATGTAGTGTGAACTTAAAGCTTTTAGTTCCGGTGCTTTTATTTGGGCGTTCGACGAACTTCTTTTTCGGTAAAGAAATTGCACAAAATGCCATGGAAGTTAAGTCTTGGTTAGCAGTTAACTTGTGAAACGAGCAAGACTGGAGTGAGTTGGTTGAAAATAAAAAAAAGAAGCAAGCTGAAGCGTGTTGAACAAAATTAATTTAGGTACTTAAAATTAAAGCCACGTTTAATGATAATAATAGATCGGATCTTGTCCTTATCCATTTGCGTTTTAATTTTCTTTCTTTTGTCCGAGTGGTAGCGACATATACAAATACAAATTTTTTGTTTTCGGACTATTCAATATAAGATTATCTTCCATAAACGTTATTTCCTATATTCCATCAGAGCAAGTAGAACATAATTTTCGTTCAGGAGGAATACTTCTTATATATATTGACGTTAGAGTGTGGAGAAAAAAGGTACATGGATTAATCTAAAAACTACCTACAAGTCGCTACACGTCTTAATTTTTTTTATTGATCTAATTAAAGAAGAAAGATATTCGGTGAATTTTTAATTTTCAAAATTACTGCTTTTGAAATCTGATATACGCTCGCTCCACTGCTAAAAACAGGCTACGAATTTTGTCGTACTTGTTCCTGGTAGGAGACTTGGTCCACACAATATCTAGGAATTTGCACCAGAGAAGCTTTATATTTACATTCTTTTTTTTTTTCTTTAAAATAAACTATATCTTTGTATTCAGCAATGTTCTGACCAAAAAAAAAATAATAATATACATCATTAAACCACAGTCGAATTATCGCATGTTGTGTCAAATTTTTATCCACATGCAGGCGATGTGGCTGTACCACATTTAAATATGTCTGTGTCATCATGTATCTCTCTCTCTTTTTTTTTCGAACGAAATGTCATCATGTCTCTTGCTTGGCGAAGGATTAAACGGAGTGTCGCTTTTACATAACATATATCTTTATCTTTATCTTTATCTTTATCTATCTCTTAATTTTTCTAATGACAAAATACATAGTTTTATTCCTAGATAGTCACGTGCCACTAGCTAACAAATTGGACATAACAAAATTGAATTTAAAATTAATAAAACTCTAGTTAGTTGTAGAATTTGATTAACTTATTCTTTTCTTTCTGCAAATTTCTTTTGAATAGGTTAAGTGGGTCACTTTAGCCATTTTATTTATATATACGAGAAAGTCCCAGCTTTTTTTTTTATGTAAAAGAGGAATTTTTTAATATGATGTCAAAAGATAAATTCGATTTTAGAATAATTTTCATGGTAAATTAGTTATTTTTATTATTTTTTAATTATTCTCACATCCAAATATTTTCATTAAAATTTAATAGTCTTTAAATAGCAGTGGACTAGTGATTCAAATTATATATATATAAACATCACGAAATTAATGTTCCACCTTGTTAGATGGCAACGTCTTACCAACCCTTTCTTGCTTTAATTTCTCTTGTTGATTGAGATTTGAGTGAATTATGTAGATAAATTTTTTTTTTTTGGCTAAGTTTGTAGACATCCGATTTAGTCGATCCATGTTAAGGGATGAATTAGGCGCGCTCGGTTTAACTGGTCCGTTGTCAAGCCTAATAATGAGAATGTCAAATTTGAACATGAGAATGGAGCCTGAATCTCTAATAGACAGTGAATTTAAAAACCTAAAGCCTAAAAAATTCAAAACCTAGCCCAACTATCCAAAATTGGCCCAAGCCCGCCCAGCCCAGCGCAGCCCCTGACCAAAGGGGTGTCACTTCAGTGCAATGAGATGATCGCCTCATCGAAGAGGCGCCGCCTTTATGATAGCCCACTTGTAGCTGCAACCATGATGGCCAAGTGGTGTGGGCCCCACCCTCCATACCTAATTCTTGACTAAGAAAGAGATTTTTTGGGAAGAGAAAAAGACTATGGAGGCTCATGATGAGCTAGAGGGCTTAGGGGTATAGGGAAGCTAGGAAATAAAAGGAAAAAGAGAGAGGAAAAAAGGAAGAAAGAGGGGAACCATTAGAAAAAAAACCATTATTGAAAAGAGAGAGAAGGAGGAGCTCTGAAAAGAAAAGGGAAGAAGGAAAAAAATATCCTCAAGGAAGAAAGAGAGAGTGAAGTACGAAAAAGTCCACATTTTCCTAAGAGAAGAAGGAAAAAGCTTATGTCAAAAAGTAGAGATCACATCTTAGTAAGGATCACAATCAAAAACATCTCTAAGGGCCTCTCATTTTGGTAGAAAACTTGCACTTAAACTTGACATATGCATCACTTTATGTGTTCTTGCTTGTGTGTAACTAAGTCATTAGTATATTTTAGGTTTATCTCTATTTTATCTTGCTTAATATCTCACCTTATTGATGTGATCTTTGAAGACTTTTGCATGTATTTGTAGTTTGATGCTTGTAGAGTGTGTATATGCATGTACTGTTACTTAAAGTAGAAGTCTAAATGTTTAAGAGTCGGAATCGACCTGTTAATCAGGCGATGCCTCTTCATAAAGGCATCACCTCTTGTCAATTAGGTGATTGCCCCATTGACAATCCTCCAGAAAGTTTATCTCCTTTGTTCATGTGTGTTATATGTCCTTTTTACCTTAGAAATATCAAGGGCCTCTGTTGATGAGACGTCGCCTCATCAATGAGGCAATCGTCGCATTAACAGGTTGGTCCGCTTTTAGCTTTACTTTTCTACTAACACTTGTCACGTCCACTTTGATATGTGCCTTTTGACCTTAAACATGGCTATCTCATTGTATGATGATGCTCATCTTGATCTTTAATGATTTTTCTTAGTTCATAACATGAAAACCCCTTTTATAGCATCCCTTTGTAAGCATTGTTATTTGCGATTTCATTTTCGAAGGGAAGGACTAATCGTGTGTTATTTACAGAAATTACTTGGTGATTTACATTATTAAGTAGTCGCTTTCATTAGCTATCTCTTTTATAGCATCATGTTTATTATTATTATCGGTTTACTTTTAGTATATGTTTAGTTTATTTTTTGTATATTATTCTTTTATTTTGCCTAAAGCGTTGTAATCCTTAATCCTTAATCCTTTTCCCATTTGATTTTGAATGTATGGTTGTAAATTATTATTTATTTTATTTTTACTGAATGTTGGGACTCAAAAGCATGAAACTAAACTAGTGTGCAAACTTGGATTTAACTATAAAATTTGGAAAGTAAATGAAGGCAAGTGTAATTTTGAATGTAAATGAAGCAATAATTAAATAATTAAAGGTAATGAAACGCAAAACACAAACGGAGGCCAACCGCAAGGTTGGGTGAGCATTCAAACACTTATACCCAGTTTCCAAACCCGATCTCTGATGGCAGCTTCTGGGAACCTCTAAGGGATCTAGTTATTATACAGTGTGTCCCAGCTTTTATCTGGGTGGTGGCTCCATCTTCGAATAGGCCCAAGATCTATATCGTATTTCCTAGTGGGCCTCGAGCCCACACAGTGCCATGGTTGCCAAACACTTGGGCGCGCACTAAATCCTGTCGCCTACAGTGGCGACTCCACTGGGGATAGAGAAACTAATTCCAGTGTTTTGCGTTTTATCATCTTTAATTATTTTCTTATTTCTTCCTTCATTTATGCATTCACTACACATTTTGCACATAATGAGCACTTCAGTCTCGAATAAACCCGACAATAGTCAGTACTTCACTACCTACATTTCACTCAAACCTATTGGTGGAATATTTGATTATTGTCACTCATGACACCTACTAATCCGTATTGTTTGACCCTTGAGTGGGGAGATGTATATGGATGTATATTGTTGTGGGAGCCGAAGCCTTTTTACCTAAGACTCAAGCCTATGTAATGACCTAATAACTATCCTTAGGAATTTTCCCACATGCATATGTATTATGCCATATAATGGACCCTTAAAATAAATCTTAAGCCCAGCAATAAGCAGTCCAAAATAAAATGGGCCCTCGTGTCCAACTAAAGCTCATTGTAAATAAGCTAGTCAACAAAGGCCTCTCATGCCTACGCATAACCCATTTTAAATGGGCTTTGACAAGTGAGTTTATGGTGTTAAGGATTTTTGCTCGTAGGAAATGGACTCGGGCTTTATTTAAAAGACCCATTACTTGTCTGAATCATTTTGAGAGTTTTCTTACATATGTTAGTTTTATTATCCCTTGCTAATAATTAAAACCTAGGCTAAAAATCTTAAAACAAGATACTTGCCATTGAATATGTGTGTGGGAGAAATAAAGGAGGAAGTTTGCACGTTTAAGCTTCATGTTTTCGTCTTATGTATCTTTTTGTGTGATTATTTGTTCTTTAAATTCTTAAAATGAAACGAACTTACATATCATGCATACACGTCATGCATCATTCTAACTAACGATTTTGCAGCACTATAGATCCTTCAAGTTTTAGCAAGGTAGGTTCAAACTAGTTTAGGTCACCTGGTCAAAAATTTAGAAATAGGAATGGCGGGAGGATTCGATCCAGAAGCATTTGGGGCACAGTTAAAAGGTGAAGTAATGGTAGAAACCCAATCTATGATGAGAGAAATGATGGGGGAAGTTACTAAGCTCATCAGAGAGAGTCAGCTAGAACAGCCACCTAATGCACCGCCAATCGATCCGGTGGATCTCAATGAGGAAATACCGATTAGAGGAAGGGAAAAAGATGATGTGACAGTGTTGGCCAATCCGGCGAATCAAAGAAATGTCATCCCAGCCGAAGATATGGGTCAAACTGAGTGGGCTAAGAACATGACCAAGGTGATGAACTGGATGCAGGTGATGATGAAGGAGAAGGGTATGGTCGCTCCTCTAGATTATGATCTGAATTTGGAAAAAGGTGATGAACTGCTGCCTCGTAAGTTTAAATTCCCAGACATGAAGAAGTATATTGGTGCTGAGGATCCTCATTTGCATTTGAAACAGTATGTGACTTACATGAAGGCTACCGAGCTAACTGAGAGCCAAATTATCAAGCAGTTCCCTATTTCATTGGAGAGCGCACCAATCCGTTGGTATTACACCTTGGAACCACATGTTCAGTCAGATTAGAAGGAATTGTGTGCCACTTTTATCAAGCAATACGGTTTCAATGTTCAACTAGAGGTGTCCTTGAGAGATCTGCAGAATACCAAACAAAACTTTAACGAGCCTTTTGCTGACTACCTGACTCGTTGGAGGGGGAAGTTATCCTTAATGAGGCATAGGCCTGTTGAGTCTGACCAATTAGTCCTGGCAATAGAAGGATGTGTTCCAGTATTGTCTAGCAAATTAAGGGATCTAAGAATCAGAAACTTTGAAGAATTGTACAGATTTGGGGTCCAAAAAGAGTTAGATTTGGCTCAGGAGAATAAATTCTTTTAAAGAGGATCTGGGGGCAAAGAGGGGGCCAACTCAAGCGGTAATATTCAGATTCATGCCATTCGACCACTAAGCAACAATGTACAAGTTAGTGCAGTTAGATAGCCTCGAAGATTTTTAAATCTGGGACGTCCCATGTCCAAAGTCCTTGATAAGCTTATTGAGAAGAACCTGCTACAACCTTTACCTTTACAATAACCCTTTCTTGGAGCCAACCCAAAGCTTTTCTATAAATTTCATCAAACCATTGGACATAACACAGACAGCTGTGCCCGGTTAAAGCATGAAATTCAAGACTTAATAGAGTCAGGCAAAATTATCGATCCAAAAAATAGAAAACCAAACACCCAAACCAACCCATTACCCAATTACTGAAATGTACCACCATCAAACGCACCCATTTTGATGGTCAACTTTGGCCTAACAGAAGAGCAAGTCCTAAACTCCTTTATTGATGTCTTCCATAATTCCTTAAAAACCAAACCTGAAAATCTGAAATCAATCAAATAACCCATGGAGCTACATGTGCACATGATGAGAGCGAAGAACAAGTTAACCTATGGGACAATGAGGGGTGTGAGCCAAGTCAGTCTGTGGGGAAGGTTAAAGAAAAGAAAGAGGAACCCGATGCTGCCAAGTTTGAGCCCGAAAAGGTGGGAGGTGCAGAAAAGCGAAAGAGATAGAACAAAGCAAAAAGACTATTGCCAGTGTTTGGGAATTACTCATGCATTCTAGGGATCACAGGGAAGCCTTGGTCCTGGCACTAAATTAGAAAAAGATTTCCACTAATTCTACTCTGAAGTAGATGGTCCAGTCACTAATGGAAACCCCTCAAGGGATGATAACATTTTCCAATGATGATATGCCTTTAGAAGGGAGGGATCGCTATAAAGCTCTGTTTATCAAAGCTGAGGTGAAAGGGAAAATGACCTGCTGTGTGATGGTCGACAACAGTTCTGCCATCAATGTGTGTCCGTTGAAGATTCTACCAAAGCTAGGGTTGATGGTGGCTGACTTAAAGCCTTCTGAGATAGTTATCAAGGCTTATGATGACACCAAAAGGTATGTGGAAGGAACTTTCAAGGCATTAGTTAAAATAGGACCTATGGAAGTCTGGGTTAACTTGCATGTGATTGATATCCCGGTGACATTTGCCATTTTATTAAAAAGTCCATGGTTTCACCCTCTAGGTGGCGTTCCATCCAATGTTCATCAAAAGATTAAATTCCTATATAAAGGAAGGGTTGTCACCATCTCAGCTGAAATTGAAGTCATTGTAGCTGCGCTGAAGTTAATCCCTAAGGAGATTTCCCTTAGCCCTAGTTTTGAAGTTTGTGTAATTTTTATGGAGATGAGATGGATGAAAAGATTCTAAGAATGATGCCCAATATGAAATTTTTTCCTGGCATAGGATTGGGGAAAAATCAGAGCGAACCTTTAGAGTTTGTGGAAAATAAAGTGTCTATTTTGAAGCACGAGTTAAGATTTAAAGAGGCGGACGGAGTTGGGGAAGAGATAAGTGTGTGGGGGCAGTTTAAAGAGAAGGAAAAGGAGACCGTGGCTGGAAGGAAAACTCTGTGGGAAATCTTTGTAAAGGAAGGCATCAGGCACCCATACAACGGGACTCCAGAACCTTTCTCGATGGCTGGGGGAGTTATCCCGGGATTCAAAATTTTTACTGAATTTATGAACAAAGTCGAAAGATTCACTATTGAAAAAGCCCCTACTGAGGAGTTGGTATTGGCTGAAGAGAAGTTTAAAGAGGATAAAGCTACCTCAAAGCAGAAAGGCATTGATGATCAAAGCAAAGATCTTAACTTTGAAATCTATGTCCTCAAATCCATCATAGATACCTCTTATAATGACTTTGATGTTTCTATTGCTTCTCTATTTGAGACTGATGATCTTTTCTTTTCAAAAGTGAATGCAATGAAGTATGAGTTTGCTTATTTGTGTGATGTATTTCCTAATGGTTATTCTATTTGTGATGATCATTTCATGCATATGTTTGACATTAATTCCACATAAATTGAGTCATTTAATTTAGGCACAAATGATAATCCTAAAAACATATTGCTTGCTTCTAGTTTAACTCATGATGAGAGAGAAAAAATGAAAGAAATCTTAAAAAAGAGATAGAAAGTATTTGCTTGGAGTTATGAAGACATGCCCAGATTCGACAGGGAGATCTCAAAACACAGGATCCCCACATACCCTCACATATCACCAATGAAGCAAAAGTAAAGAAGGTTAAGGCCGGAATGGGCTCTCTTGGTTAACGAAGAGGTTGAAAAGCAACTAAAGGCAAAGTTTCTAAAAGTGGTAGAGGACACTCAGTGGTTAGCAAACATAGTTCCTGTTCCTAAGAAGGATGGAAAGGTCAAAGTGTGTGTAGACTACCGAGATTTGAATAAAGCCTGCCCCAAGGATGACTTTCCGCTACCGCATATCGATACATTAATTGATAATGTAGCTTCCAATGTAATGTACTCTTTCATGGATGGATTTTTGGGGTATAATCAGATCATGATGGAAGTAATGGATAAATTGAAGACATCTTTCATCACCGAATGGGGTGTGTACTATTATCGAGTGATGCCTTTTGGGTTAAAGAATGCAAGGGCCACTTATTAGAGGATGGTGACCGCCTTGCTACACGATATGATCCATAAAGAGGTAAAAGTCTGCAACCAGGGAAGGGCATTTTAAAGCGCTAGACAAGTTTCTAGCTAGGGTAGAAAAATATAATGTCATATTGAACTCAAAGAAGTGTGTTTTTGAGGTTACATTTAGGAAACTGTTAGGACACATTGTCAGCCAGAAAGGAGTAGAGGTGGATCCATATAAGATCAAAGCAATCAGGGATATGCCTACACCAAAGAATGAAAAAAAGGTCTGAGGGTTCCTAAGGCGTTTACAGTATATCAGTAGATTTATAGCCAAATTGATAGCCATCTGCAATCCCATCTTTAAGCTTCTAAAGAAAGACTAACCTATTGTGTGGGATGAAATATGTCAATAAGCCTTTAAAGCTATCAACGATTATCTGATGAATCCTCCCGTTTTGCAACCGCCGAGACTAGGTAAAGCCTTAACCCTGTATCTGGCAATTGAGGAAGACGTAATAGGGGCAATGTTGGCATAGGAAGGTGAAAATAAGGTAGAGCATGTTGTGTATTACTTGAGTAAGAAGCTTCTGCCTTATGAAACTACTTATAGCCTGGTGGAGAAAACGTGCCTAGCAGTAATTTGGGCGATAAAAAAACTTCGACACTATTTTTATTCTCATAAAGTGCAGGCAGTTTCTAAATATGATCCCCTTAGGTACCTCCAACAGAGCCCGTCTCTTATAAGAAAATTGGCTAGGTGGCTCGTTTTACTCACAAAGTTTGACATAGAGTATATAACTAAAAAGATGGTGAAAGGAAGAGCAGTAGCAGACTTATTGGCACAGAGCCCAGTGGATGACGACCAAGAATGGAAGTTGGAATTTCCTGACGAGCATCAAGGGGCAATAGAGATACAAGGTTGGAAAATGTACTTTGACAGAGCTGTCAACAATAAAGGGGCCGGAATAGGGGTAATTTTGGTTACGCCAGAGGGAGAAATGATCCTGATGGTAAAAAGACTTGTGTTTGAAGCAACTAATAACCAAGAAAAATACAAGGCTTGCATTTTTAGTTTAAAGGCATTGCGTAGTGCAGGGGTAGAAAATGTTACTGTCTACGGGAATTCCATGCTAGTTATAAAATAAGCCACCAAAGAATAGGAGATAACAAAAGATAGATTACGGCTGTACTAGGAATACCTGGCCACCATCCTGTGCTCCTTTACTTAGTGTAAGTTTATCCATTTGCCAAGGGAAGGAAATCAGGTAGTTGATGCCTTAGCCACACTGGCCTCCATGTAGGAAAGTGGGAAATAACTAAAAGCCAGACCCTTAATTCTTATTAAATATCGAGTCCCCTATTATGTGAAGGTGAGGGTGATGCCAGTTGATGCTATTGAAAAACCTTGGTTCTATGATTTACAAAGGTATCTGAATGACACTAATAAGAAAGAAAGAATATCCCTGCAAATATTATCTCGATAGTTCATAAGTCACAATGGGATGTTATACAAAAGAATGCCAGCCGGGGTACACCTCAGGTGTGTTGATAAGGACAAGGCCCGGAAGCTTGTGGAAGTGATTCATGAAGGGGTGTGCAGGCCACACATGAATGGAACCATCTTTGCAAAGAAAATAGCCCGCCAAGGGTACTTTTGGCTCACCATAGAGGCAGATTGTGTTAGATTTGTGAAGAAATGTCATAATTGCCAAACTTATAATGATATTAGCCATCTACCGTCTATGGAGCTTCAGGGAATGACTTCTTCTTGGCCGTTTGTTGTATAGGGAATTGACATTATAAGAGAAGTAAGACCAAGAGTGACCAATGGTCATTGATACATTATTGTGGCTATCGACTGTTTCTCCAAGTGGGTTGAGGCTAAATCTTATACTACTGTCGGGTCAAAATAAATTACAAGGTTCATCGAGAAAAATATAATCTGTAGATATGGTCTGCCACACCATATAGTTACAGATAATGGTGTTCAATTTCAAGCAGAAATGGCCATACTACTAAAAGATTATAAGATTGAGTACCATAGATCATCTCCATATAGGCCGCAGGCAAATAGAGCGGTGGAAGCAGTAAATAAGAATGTGAAAAAGATCCTAGCCAAGATTCTAGAAAATTACCGTGATTGGGCGGAATACTTACAATTCACATTATGGGGGTACCGAACCACTATTAGAACATCGACAGGGGTCACTCCATACTCTTTAGTTTATGGGTGTGAGGCCATTTTTCTGGTAGAGGTCAAGATAAGGTTATTGAGAGTCCTTCTGGAATCTAAACTCCTCGAGTGTCAGTGGGTCAAAAGTTAGTTGGCTCAATTGACATTATTGGATGAAAAGAGGATGAAGGCTATGTATCATTCTCAGCTGTATCAGAAAAGAATAGCCCGTGCCTACAATAAAAAGATCAAGCCAGGCAAGATTTGATAAGGGGATTTGGTGTTGAAACTTACAAGATCAGTCATAACCGACCCTTAAGGAAAGTTTAAGCCTAACTGGGAGGGACCATCTTTGGTAAAGGAGTTATTTTTGAAAGGCACC